>CM071925.1:26340877-26880877 GCA_016081115.2 Rehmannia glutinosa
GGGTTTTTGGTCAGATCTTTTATCTTCATAATCACAAAACATTCTAGAGAGGGATTTACATTCAAACACATTTCCTCAAATTTCTTGGATTTCTTAAATCTACAATCTACTTTTATTTGATCTATTGTAAGTTGCAAATTATTTTAAATTCTATTTTTCTGTTTTAAACCAACAAAACTCTCAAAAATTGTTAGATTGTGATAACAAAAAGATGAATTATTAGCATTTCATAATCCTCGGGGAATGACACTCTGCACTAACAATCTATTCTATAAAACGGCGCACTTGCCTAAGGTTTTAAAGATTGAGCTAATAAGTTTTTGCCATTGCCGGGATTAGAATATTAAGAACGCTTTATTTTGTTAATTTAATCATTTTTATTTTTTTATTTTTTTATTTTTTGCCTAATGTTATCTTTCTTTTTATCTTATCTTTGTGTTTGATTACACTTATCCTCTTTATTTACCGCACTGCATGCGTACTGACGCCACTGAAGCGGGAGCACCACCTTAGGTAAAATACAGGAAAGTACTAATACGCATCACGAAGAGGATATTAACTGGAAGCGCGATTATTAGCGGCTAATGAACAATATAATTCATGTACGACCACGCTAAGCCATCTATGGACGGCACATCATCAGAGTAAATGGAGGCTCCACTACAGCCAAATAATTTTGAGATCAAACCAAATGTTATTCAAATGGTGCAACAGCTTGTTCAATTCGACTACTTCACCCAAGATCCAACAGAACTTTATATCGCAAATTTCCTCGAAATTTGCGATACCTTTAAATCACTGGGGTCTCCGATGATGCCATCCATTTGCGCCTTATTCCTATTTACTCTTCAGTGACTAGCCAAATGCTGGTTAAAAATACTTTACCAGCGGAACAATCACACATGGAGCATTATAATGGTAAGCTTCCTTTAAAGTATTTTCCACCAGCCAAACTGACGACCGAGGGGAAACAAATCTCTTCATTCACTCAAGAAGACGATGAGACCTGCACGACACCGAAAGATTCAAGGAATTATTGCGAAATGCCCACATCATGGTCTTTCCTATTCGACGAAGTCCAAACATTTTACAATGGGCTACTCACAACAAGGCAAATGATTGACGCAACTGGGCTAGGGAACTTTGAACAATAAAACACCGTGGCTTACCAAGATATAATAGAGGGAATGGCCAGCGCACGTCTATCAATGGCAATCAGAAGAGGTAAAACAAACAGATGAATTGATGGTACAATTGTATGCCACACACTAAATTATCGTGCCTGCTTTGACCCAAAAACCACTTCATCTAGCGGCTCCTAGACCACCACCACCGCGAGACGCTTTATCTTGTGAAACTTGCGAAGGATCGTATAATCACTGTGCACACCACACACAATACCGCAGTTTAATCCAAGCACCACGCGCCTGGGAATCAAGCCGCATTCGCCCAAATAATCCCCATGTTAACTTCATACAATAACGTGGCGCCAAGATCCTAATTTCGTTGGGGAAATCAGGCCAACCATGACTCAATCCCATCCTCGGGATCTACACGCCTCCCGTGATTTCCCAAACAAATCATGTGCTCCTAAATCGAAGATCGTATAACAAGTTTGAAGTAATCGCGATACTCCTATTCGTGCAACGGGAGACCTTAAGAAATCAAGAGGTGTCTATCCACACTTGGAAAACCAATATGACAACAGACATAAAAATGATTTCCGAAAAGGCCACAAGGAAGTCGCCGCAACACTCGCCAAACCTGGCGGCATGTGCGCACTCATCAATTGCTCCATGATGTACATAATTATCCCACACCCATGCGTAAATATACGGAGAATGACAAACCCGTGGAAAAGGTGCAATGACACACAAGCCTGACCCTGTCGAGTTTTAAATGAAAAAGATAAGGATACAAATTTGGTAAGCAATTTCGATTCATTCCTTAGCAATTTATATACCAATATTCCATTTGTTCAACCTCCTTCAAAGCATGATGGGGATTTAAATGGCATCATTCTAATGAAAATGAAAGCAACGAATTATCAAATGTGCAATTGAATGATAAATGTTCTTCCAATGAACTACCACAATAATTTAATGATCCGAGCTTTATTTATCCCCTGTACAATTGATGGTTTTATTGTTGATAGGGCACCAGGCGAAAAGGAGCTAGTATCGATGTGATGTCTTATGAAACATTCAAGATGCGAGATTAAGTGAATTTCTAAACCTACTAGGATGGACATTCAATTAACTCGATAAATCGATTAAACATCCTAGAGGTATTATTAAAGGTGTGCTAGTTAAGATTGATAAATTCATATTCGTAGTTGATTTTATTATTCTTGACATGTATGATGATATAGAGGTTCCCTTAATTAGGGCGTCACTTTTGGCCCTTGGCTACCGCAAAATCTCTCATTGATGTGCATGATGGAAAACTCACTTTGAGAGTAGGGATGAACAAAGTTATCTTTAAAATTCCTTTGAAAAATCTTATAAATGATACTTGTTTTCCTATAAAAACTTGATTGGGGCAAGGATAAATGGTCTTTTCTTGATATGTCATCTAATAAATCCTTGAAAGCATGTGATGTTCGGTGTGTAAAAAGTGTCCACGAGAAAAATTCCTATTTAAGGATGTCGTGCGGTAAAAAATGAGACCATGAAGGTCAATTTGTTTGAAAATCAATTTGGGTGGCGATGTTGATGAGATATAAAAATTTTCATAAGTTGAAGCTCCGCCCAGCTAATGTTCACATAAAGGCAAAACGGTCGGCTATACGACGTTAAGCGCTACATCGGGAGGCAACCCGACATTTTGTGTGCATTTTCTTTTACTTAAATTTTTTTTATTTCTTTGGGATTTTTTAAAAAAATTGAGTACGTAGCCGTGTTCGTCATCGATTCGAACACACCCCCGGCCGTATTGATAATCCAAGGCTTTGTAGGAAAATGCGTGCAAAACACTACCGGGCATATTTGCAAAACACGCTAGTGTTTTAATTCAAATTTTTTTGAGCGTAAAATAATCGCATCAACACGCCCTAGTGTTTATAAAAAAGAAAAATTAAAACAAAAAAATATTGTTATCTTAATTATATTTGAAGATTTCACGATTAATCGAGTTGTGTATTCTTGATTAGGTATGAAGATGCCAATGAAGGTCTCGTACTAAATAACCCAATGATTGCTCAACACCAATTTCACTCTTCTAGTAAGGTCGTATTTTTCTTTTTCCACCTCTTTTTATTTTTAACTTCTAAAGTGTGGTTGATATTGAGTGTTTGTTAATTATGTTCGTTCATCTCTTTTTCTTTCACATCGGTGACAATGTGAACCTTTAAGTTGGAGGTGGGCGATTACATTCTTAGAATGTCCGTTTGTTTTTGCCTGAACCATGTGTGCTTGTTTTTATTTTGGAACCGCCGACAAGAGGTAAGATTTTTAACAAATTGAGTGTTTGCTAGTCAATAACTTAGCAATTACACCAAAATTAACTTTTTAATTTTGTTATTCAATGTGAAGCAATTGATTGTCTAGAATAGATTGACGTGGATGTGTCTTAAATTTGATGAGATTTCCAACACCATAATACTTGATGTGTTAAGGCATTTCTGACAAAACTGATGTTATGGACGTTGGGAATTCATGATTTAGTGGTAGTTAACTAGTTGTGAAACCAAGCTTGTGAAAAAAAAACAAATGAAAAAAAGGGATCGATCGAGGTTATACTCACTCTATTTGTTGTTGCTTAGTAACTAGGAGCATTCTCAGGCCCCATGTTTGTCTTTACGTAAACGGCGACACAAATATGAGTATGGGAAACCACCACTAGGAGTGTTTGAACGAGGAAAATTCAAAATAAAAACCTAGTGGAAGAATGTCTCGAAAGGACACAAAAAAAATCGAAAGGGAGAATGTATATTCCTTGAATTCTCATTCAATAAAAAGTTCAAAAAGCTTGGTTATATGACTAGTAGGCTAACTACAATGATCTATTATTGAATTCTTGTATTTTCATGACATTATTGAACTGAAGTTATTCATAACTATCAATATTTGTGGAGTGATGATTTCAAGTTTGAAAAATGCACGTGATATTACAGTCTTTCTTGGCGATCGTCGCTTTGCAAGCGGTTTTCTTGAATGGTTAATTCGGTTCAATGTTGAAAAGAGAAGAGAGAGAGAGAGAGTGAGATGTGTTGAAAGAGAGAGAGAGAGAGAACTTGTGTGTTGTAATTTATTGAATCATTCTTTTTGTTTTAATGTTTTGCTTGAGGACAAGCAAAGTTCAAAAGTTGGAGGTGGTTTGATAAGGGCATTTTTATGCATGTTTTATGTGTATATTTGAGTATGATTTGAGTTATTTTATTGTTAGTTTCATAAAATTTTGATTGTACATAGTTCATATTACTCCAAGTTGCTTTTATTCAAAAGTGCGATTGATGATTCGAGGCTGTTTTTGGTGAATTTTTGGGACATGGTTTCATGTCAAAACATACTCACAGGGTTTATGAATGCAAAAACACTCGAAATCCCCAAGCTAAACGCGTCATTTCGGGCACCAGTCAAACATGGCGGGTGTGCTTGGAAAGCACGGCCGTATTTTTAAGGAGCCAAAAACAAGCAAAATTTCGACCATGGCGTACCAAACCTGCGCGTGTTCGGCAAAATCCATAAACACGGCATGGCGTGCTTTTAAAACTGGCGTGTTTTCTTCAAGTCTGAGATTTTCTTTAGCGGAAATTATGGAAGCTTTCCTTTTTGCTTTTTGACAACCTTTGAGCAACTTTTACATCTCATTTTCTTGCACCAAACTCTATTATTCCCTCAATTATCATATGAACACAATGATTCAAACAACTCGACTATGGAAGTGGAGCATTTGTTTAGCAAGCGATAGCATTATTGATGTGTTCTTTCACAAACATGGTGCCTATAAAAGCCGAGTTTGAGTTGGGAAACTCATTCATATACTCATTCAAGATTCATTGATTCATAGAATTCATTCATAGATAGATTCATTGTATATTCATTGATTCATTCTCTCTAAGTTACAAAGCAAAATACATTGAGAGAATAAAAGAAAGGTAGAGTTGGAAGTTGAAGAGCAATAGAGGAGAAGGCTTGGAGCTCAACATCATTGCAATCAACGAGGAGGAAGTCTTGTATTGGTCTTGAATAAGAGCTAAGTACACCATGTTCATTTTTATTCAAATCTTCTTGTGTAGTATACTCTTTTGTCAAAGCCATGTGTAGCTAAATTTCTAGTGTTTGAATGTAATGAACTCTAGAATGAATTTGTGATTAAGGCTTGTATGTTTTTAATAAAATCTTCATGTTTTTGTGTGATTCACTTATATTATGCTTTATTCATTCGGGTGGTATATGCGCAACATTGATTTGAAGTTTATTTTTCACCAAAAAATCGAGAGATTCATGGTGAAATAGAACCTATATAAGTGAAAAGAGTTGCATGCAATCCTAGATATGGGACGACATAAATCTTACGGATTAGGGTCAAACCTAATATGGGAATTCACAAATCGTTATAATCTTGTCTTGGGGGTTTTAACTAGAAAGAGATTTGGTCCAATCAACTTGAGGTTAGAAGTTATTCGCGCTCGATAGAGGGTTTTAACTTAAATCGGGAATTTCTGAGTCCATGAAACATGAGATTTTATTAAAAGAGGATGATTTTTGCTAAAGGGTTTTGGTTGTATCTTTATCTTGTTAAATCACAAAAACATTCTAGAGGATTTACATTCAAACACATTTCTAGCTCTTGATTTCTTAATTCTATAATCTGCTTTTATTTGATCTATTGTAAGTTGCAATTATTTTAAATTCTTTATTTTTCATTTTTAAATCAACAAAACTCTGAAAATTGTTAGATTAGATAACAAAAGACAGTAATTATTAGTACTTACAATCCTCGTGAGAATGACACTCGGTACTCAACAATCTATTCTATAAATGATAGGTGCACTTGCTAAGGTTTTAAAGGTAGCTTTTTGAGCCATCATGTGGCTAGTTCAAAGTGTAATATTTTCTCCATCTTCTTTATCGATTTTCAATTACTTAGTGATTGTTGTTATTACATGATCATGTTTATAATTTCTCTCTTCCTCTCAATTTAATTGATGAATCCATCTACAAGCATAAACTAACTTTCTTGTTCTAGGATTAGGTTGATTTGATTCAAACAAACAAGCATGAGTATTGACTAATTGATTTACTTTCTGAATAAATTGCTTTACTTGTTGATTAATTGTTTGACCAACTCTTGATTATTTTAAAGGGAATGATTGAGATCGAGAGAAGATGTTATTCCTAGACTAAATTTATTCAAGGGGTTAGATATGAATCGGAAATGTATTATCTAGCTTGGCTTAATGAAAATAGCAAATTATGTTAGGGTAGCCTTAATCTGTGAATACGTGAGTTATCGGATCTAGGCTGGATTTTTACATGTTTGTTATATTTGTTAACTTGCATGATTAATTAGTTGATATTTTGCTTGCAAGTTTGATGAGATGATTCTGAAATCTCAGACTTTCATTCATATCGTTTTTCTTCGACTTTAATTGCGTTAAGTTTTAATTGGTCTTTTAATTTGTTTTTCTTTATTTTATTAAAATCACAAATCTTGTTAGAGTGTTTAGGATTTATTTGATGTTTATTGTGATAAATAATAATTATTTGTTGGTTAAGTCTTCCTTGAGAGACGACTTGTGGTTAACTTACTACCCTACAATTGATCTCGTTCTCTTGCGAGGATTGTTAGACTTTTATAGGTGTTAGCGCAAAACACACACAAAAACATGCAAAACCATGGTGAAATATCGGAAGGAGACTCTTGAAACCCTTTATGATATTTAAAGCGAATCAAAGTGCGGAGGAAAGATCAAGTTCATCAGAGGAATGAAAGCGTATTGATTTTGGGCAGTACCTATTTACACCAAAATGGAAACCAAGCGAAGTCGTATGCGCGCATTTAGACAATGAAAAGCTTCTTGCAATCATCAAAGGAAAATCGTCATAAACTAGAAAGTGATGGATATGGGAAGATTAATCTTAAAGATCTACATGATATTGCGAGAATCCTTCACACGATTAGAATTGATTTAAAGATGAACACGGGAGATGGATCGGCTTTTGTTACTCTTGACCAACATCAAAGACCACCTCCACCACCACTATTGATCCCAACATATGAAAGTTGAGGTTCGCATCATGTGGATGAACCAATGTCACACTTGTTTGGAGATTTTACTACAAGTAGAGATCCTATTGTTTCGGGAACTCGACAACGTTCCAAAAGACCGAGAATTTATACAATACGCCTTATGGAAGATCACAACTCGATCTTATACATCCATATGGATTCATGTTAAATACGGATATACCGGATTTTAAGAATCGAAAAGTCTTATCGATGTTTGGGCATCGACTATGAGAATTGCAAAGTACCCTTGATCTTACAAAGGAAGGATTCATCGTACTTCTTAAGATGAGTCTTGAAGGATCAATAAATATCGCATGGGATATGACTAGTTGAGAAATGAGAAGCGGTGTTATAATTTGGAGAGTCGGTGTGAAAGAAATAAATCGATAATATGGCAAAATTATTTAAAATCTATTTTATTGGCACAAACTATTTTGAGGATTGGAAGAAAGAAAAGGAAAAAATACAAACAATCCCTCTACTGCCTTGAGTTACATGATATTTATCACATTGATGAATATATCAAGTTGTTGTAAGTCGAGGTGGAAGATAAAAAGCTTCACATTTATTTTTCAAAAGATACCTAGAAGGTTTTGGCCAAAATAAAAGGCCGAAGTTATAAATCGGGGCAAAGACCAATACCAAACAATAGTAGAGCCTCTTCATCAGGTTTTAATCAAATGGTACCACCGGGACCAGGAAGAAGAACTTTTTGGCGAGCTCACACGAGCTAACAAATTTTTAAAGATTGTATACTTTTGGGGCTTTAGCTTCAATATATCTTGTGTCACCACGATTCCGAGAAATTTCTAAGTTACCGAAATAGATTGGGAAGCGAGTTTACGAGATGTGGGCCAATATTCCACATTTGGCTTGAGGAGATGCTTTGGGTTTGTCTAAGCGAAATGGACAAAGTCAGTATCCGTTCAAGTTTTTCCATAATTGACAAATGGATCTTTCCCACGAATTTAATGACGGGATCAACAACGAGATTTGTAGAGGAACTTTTCGAGATAAGAGGAGAATTCTATGGGAGAACAAGATTCTGGCTAGTAAAAAACTTATCGAAAAGTGCGTAACATGGCGCATGTTGGCCGTTGGATCGTCGGATCTGTCAAGCATGCCCCAATAGAGAGAACCTAAGTTTGGAAAATGAGTCTTACCAAAACCCGACCGACAAGACTATGGCCCCGGAAAGGAAAGGGCCCGGATAACAAGGCGTGTTATCTTTGGAACCACACAAACCAAATTTTTAAAAGATTCCCGACAACTATTACATGAGCTGTGAGTCACGCGGAAGAAAAAGGAACTGGCGGCGATAATTCGAGGCCTAGACGTAGCGGTGATGTCTTATACTTTAACAAGATTTGGAATCCGCCTTTCAAGTCCGGATTTAGGTTTATAAATAGCAAGAGTTGATGGAAGCTCATGAGGACATCGAACATTTCCCTTAGTTTTTTTAGAATAAAAATCGAGTGAAAATTTTGTAATATCAGGAGTGTTTTAGTTTTCTAAGTTTTATTTTGAAAGTGCAAGCCTCATTAATGAGAGGCTAAACAAGTATTCTCCTCCCAAAAGGAACTTATTGATGTAATAAATATTTCTTCAAGTTCTTAATAAAAATGGGCCTTTCGCTTCAAAATGTGTTCATAATGTTCTATTAATTTATCCCTTTGAAGAATTATCTTATACACAGGAGTAGGAAAGCGAACAAAGGTTGTCTTTGGCTTGATTCTTGAAAAAGTCGGATAACTTGTAGATCATCTTCCATTGTTAGTTGAAGTTGAAGCAGTCAAGCCCCATTTTTGTCAAGCAGTCCAAAGGCGTAATTTTTATTTGGTGGCGTTGCGAACCATCTCACCGGTGATGTTTTGTTCATAAAGAGGTATGAATTTTAAGGGATTTATTAATTTTACGGAACAATGTTGGGCTTTGATATGGTCGTAATGGACTATATTCATTTTATCAAAGACTTATTTTGAAATCAGATTATTTAGAATTATGAGACCAGCGAGTATGTCTATTAATTTTATAAAGGTTGGAAACTTGACATGATCCACTTAAAACCTCCGAATAGAGGCCGGATCTAAGTAGGTGTAACAATGCCACGAATAAGATAGGTGTCGAGAAAATGTGAATTCTCATACTCCATAAAATTTGGATTTATTAAAAATTAGCTATGGTGTGAAAGGATTAAAATTGCTAATTCTCGAAAGTTATAGGACTATCATTGCTATCTTTGGAAAGATAAAGGACCGAAATTGTTATTCGCCCATAAGGGCAAAATTATCGAGGACCAAAGCGTAACTTTAATAGTTAGAGGACTAAAATTGCAAGCGGCTTTAAAGATGCGGGACTAAAGCGCAATTTACCCGTGATAAGTAGAAACTACGTGGACTTTTAAAAGACATGTCTAATTTGCAGATTGTCGTCATTTATTATTTGTTTATTATTATCTTTAACATATGAATTTACATAATTTAGTAGTTGTTAGATATGGTGGGGATTTGCAAGGACTCGAATATGACAGCGGACAAGATGAGATGGTATTTATTCATGATGGAGAGAATTATTTCTTGGACCTCATAGATAATGTGCACAATAGCCACAATTAATCTATTTACAAGCCACAATTATACTAATGATAAAAAACTAATTGCAACCAATTCATTATAATAAATAACCAAACATTCTATAAATAAGAACAAAAAAGCCATAGTTTTTACACTAATTTTTAAAAATAAACACTTATTATTTTAAAGTTAAAAAATTAAGAACCATTATATATAATTGCAATCAATTAATTATCCAATAGATAACCAAATATTATATTAATAAAAATATGATTAAAAATATATTCTATATAACCATAAAAAATTATATTATGGAAGATATCACTAATTGTTAAATGTTAAAAAATTGAGAACTATTCAATAAAATTGCAAACAATTCATTCAAATAAATAATTAAATATTATATAAATGAAAAATATGATGGTTTTCTTAACTTCCTAAAAAGTTCTATTCTTAAAGAAAAATGAAAGAGAATATAATTATTTCACAGTATGGTAATAGTAATAATTTTGACTTCCGGTATATTATTCAATTTGACTCCCGAATAACAATTAGTTTGACTCACAGAACATATTAATTAGTTTGACTTCACGGTATAACAATTAGCATGACTTCGGTGTGTCAAGTATAACATCTTGGTATGACATATTGTCAGTTTGACTTCATGGTACAAATTAGTATGACTACCCGACATATTAATCGGTTTGACTTCCTGGTATAACAATTATTATGACTTCTCGGTATATTGTCAGTATGACTTTCCGGTATGGTATATTAATCAATTAGACTTCACGTTATAATAATTAGTATGACTTCATGGTATATTAATTAGTATGGCGTCCCGATAAAAAAAATCAATATGACTTCACAATATAACAAAGTGGATCCAGTCAAAGATGGTTAAGTTATGGAGTGTGGTTAGATAAGTGTAGAAAAGAGTTTTTTTAAAAGTGTTAGTAAAAAAGAGTTTTTGTTATCTTAAAATTTTATTTTAAAAATTCTCCTTAATAGATTTCATATAGTGTCCCAAATAATCCTCCAAGACAAACATTAGATAATAAATATTATCTCATTTTTCAAAGTTTCAATCGTACACACTCAATACATTTAATATCCATATTTTATAGGAATAATTTAAAAAAAAAACCATGAGGTTGGGTAATCTCTACTTATATAAAAGAGCGAATATTTGTCAATTTTCAAGTAGACTAAAATACCACTATCATATATTAAATTTAGTAGCGGAAAAGTAATTTAAAAATTAGACGGATCTAGAACAAGCGAACGAGATTACCAAGAGACGCTAGGGAATCAGATTAGGAACAGACACGCGAGGTCAAGGAGATCGAACGAGAGGCAAACGGCAAAACCAAAAGAAAAGGCAAGCGACGTGCATCGAAGAAGCAAAAAGAAAAAGGAGCGAAAACGAACGGTTAGTTTTTCATCAGACGAGAGCAAGGAGATCGAGCGATCCCAAAACTAAAAAGGTAGGTAAAAAAGCAAAAAGGAAAAGAGTCCTGAAATTTGAATAGCGTGTAGTTTTTCTCATTTCTATTTAAAAATTTGAGATGTTAGATGGGTGAGGGGCGATTTTCCAAGGAATAACACCAACAAGAAATTTGAATAGAAGAAGACAAATTTGATCATCTCTTTTTATTCAAGAATCTACAATAGGTTAGTTCCACCTCTAACTCGCAAAACAACAACAAAAAATTGCATTATAATAAATTTGAGTTTTCTAATTTAAATTTGGGTTAGTAGATATTTATTTTACGTATTTTTGAGTTTTATTATAGGTTAATCTAACTAACTTTGATGGGTTAATAATATGGTCATGTGTTTTATAAGGGATTTTGTATTATTTCATTGTGAATCATGAGAAAAATCGGCAAAATGAATTCTATCGAACTGAAATTTATTTCATATTTTGCGAAGAGTACCAATAGGGAATCTGAATGGAAGAAGTGTAATCTCTTTCGACCGCTCTTTTCGGGTTATTCAATAATATGCGATACCCATAGTTAGTTCTTTCTTTAGCTTCTCAAACGATAGTTCAAATTATTACAAATTGAGTTTTTCGATTTGGGGGTTCGGTTAGTATTTAACATTATGAGAAAAATCACTAGAATTATATTGTTTTTCCTGCTATTTTTGAGTTTAGAATTTATAGATATGATATACTACTCTGTTATGTTGCTTAAATTATTACAAGTTACTTAACTATATCTAGAAGAAACGAGTGTGACTGGTGGATATGGTAAAAAAATAAGCCACGTTATGATTGGGTTGAAAAGCGCAAAAAAGGAACCAAACAATTGAAGTTGGATCCAACAATATATGATACCTTGATCAAGGAAGAGGTGAGTTTCCAAGAAAGCTAGCATTTACGGTTAAGTTTTTGTGTGTTCAATTATGTGTGAATTTTTTTACGTATTGTTCAATAGAGATAGTCCATGTTTGTTCCCATGCTATGCAAGAATCAAAATTATTCTATTGATTTACTAGGCAAAAGTGGGAAGCAATATTTTTGAAGTTTGTAACAACACCATAAACTGTTTGATTAGTTGTGCCTAAGTTTGTTTGCTTCCATTTACGATTTATAGAAGTAGGAATTCACACCCTAAAATTATCCCTATTCCTAAGTTTTGTGTGCTTCCTTATTGAGGAGTTCAAGCATGGTAACTTTGTTAAATTTTTATATTAGTGTGTTAAGTGTATATATATCTTTCCCAATTGTTGGAATTCAAGGTTGCACTACTCCCTTAATAGAAGTCATCTCTCATCTCTGCATCGATATGTCAAAAAATGACGCAGATGGCAAAAAGAAAGTAGAAGAGTACCAACATGAAACTTCAACGAAAGAAGACAAGTCTCTTTTGATCATCTCTTTTGGGTTTATTCAAAAATCTACAACACCCATAGTTAGTTTCGCCTTTAGCTTTGTTTAAATTATAACAAATTTGAGTTTTCTATTTTAGAGGTTGGTTTAATATTTATTTATTTCTATTTATATGAGTATATATGTTAATCTAACTGACTTTAATGGGTTAATAATATGAGTCTTGTGTATTATTAGGCATTTTGTATACTTTTGTGTATCCTGCAAAAAACCGGAAATGTGAATTCTATTGAAACTAAAATTTCATTTCGTATTTTGGCTACAACAAATAATCAAATTTGAATATATTTTGAATATGATTATCATGAACATCATGAAATAGATGTGCAAATTTATAAGCACATGAGCAATAAGAAGTGTGATATGATGCTCGGTGAAAGTTAAAGCAGTTTTATGGAACCAATGACCTTTATTTCCGTTGACTATGAGATACATGAATTCTTCTGAATCTTAAGGTGATATATATGACCGAACAATCCATAAGTTATGTCTAAAATATTTCCTTGCTTATCATGTGATTAATTAGACTAACTCTGCTCGTTCTATGGATTTCATAGGGTAGCATGATTGTATCTAAAATATATAAACATGTTATCTACTACTATCTTAAAAAGGCAAATACTTCTGTCAAAATTTCGATTGACTAAAATATCCCTATGAACTACAAATTTGAATGTTAAAATTGAATTACACATTACGTATGATCATGCGTTTCTTAAGTTGTCTATCTCGCCTCTTGAGAAAACATACCTTTGCGTCTCTTCAATTAATACACACAAATTCGCTCTTCTCCCACCTCTTTGTAGGCAAAGGTCCATTGTGGCATGCTTTGTATATTTCAATGTTTCCGAATGGTAATTGTCAATATAAATAACATCATATAATGACCTCCGGAATCCCTTTAGAGGATAAAGGTGTGTTTACGACCATTGCATGGTTCAAAATTGTTAAAATTATGTTTTATGGCAAAATTCATGTGGTTCTTAGTCATTGAATTTTCATGTTTTAATCTCTTGTGTTTTTGGTTTCTATTTTCAGAAAAAATTGAGACCCCATTTAATTTAACTCAAAGATGAATAGGTAGCCACCATATGGTATATCCGAGATGCAGATGAGAAAATAACTACTTAGAGACCTCGCAAGAAAATACAATCTTCAATAACTTTCCGTGAAGCCCGATTCTTTTCTTGCGTGCCAGGCAATATTCTTTATAACTCTTCTTAGTGGAATAAATTAAGATGCAAGCGATGTACAAATTTCAAATCGATGTTGGCTCAATTAACCCCCACGATGCAAGTATTTTCTTAGTCTCCTTCTCCCTCTATTTTCTCATGTTTATTAATCCTTTACTCGCAAAATGCTGACTATGATTGTTAAGGTTAATCCTATCCTAATCCTAATCCTAATCCTAATCCTAACTCTAACATCCCTAAAAGGATGAATATTTCGTAAAAATATTGTTAGGCTAAAATACCCATATATTTTAATAATAAATGAGGGCTAAAAAGTGTAATTAGAATATGTTATCTCTTTTATTAATATTAAATGTTTATTAAGGCAAGGTATACGAAAAGTTGGAATGGAAAGACATTCCAAATTCATTTAACTCTAATTTTCTCCTCTCGATCGATCAGTTTGAATAGTAGAACATTAAAAGTCTTAGCCTTTCGGTATTTCACCTATAAATTTTTCCCTCTGGTTCGTTCTTGGTTTTGTTGGGCTTTTCAGAGCTAAAGCATATACTTATGGTCTCCTGGTATTACTTTCTTAGGCCTTTCAAAAGATTTCACCTATAAATGTTTTCCTCCAGTTCTTTTATTGGTTTCTTTGGGTTTTGCAAGTAGCTAAAGTATATACTTATAGTCTCCGGTATTACTTTCAAACTCTCTGTGTGAACCCTCTCCTATATTTCTCTCGCACGTCCCTCCTTCATACTTCATAATATCATGTGATTCTTTTTCTTTTTCTTTTTCTTTTTTGGTTGTATATGGAGACTTTTATGTGTATGTATTTATTTACGCAATGGGGTCTTTTTGGTATGTTTAGTATTTCAATTGGCTTTTGTTTGTGGGTCTTCTTGAATTTTTTTTGGAATAATACCAAATTTGTGTGAGCAATTTTCTTGATATATATGCATTAAGTACTCAAACTCTAAAGGATTCTTATATGATGGATTGTTTAATACTAAAATATGTTTTTATTATTTTCATGAGGCAATTTATTTGACGGTTTTTTGTTAAGATGTTGGAAAAAGGTTTTTGATATAAAAACCTTGATTTTATAAGTCAATTTCCCGAAAAGGTATGCTTACAAAGAATTCACCTCTTGAAGTTGTTGAAGCAAGTGATGCTATAATCATTTACTATGTTGCCATCCTTCTCCCATGTAAGTTGATACCTCAATATGTAATCATCCAGTGTAAATGTGTAATTGACACTACTACAAAAAAGACATTTTACATCGTGGTTTAACATCGGTTATTACACAACCGATGTAAAAAAACACGCGGTGGCATAATTGTAATTTTTTAGAAGATATCTACATCGGTTGTCAAATGAACCGATGTAGAAATAAATGTTTTACATCGGTTATAAAGTAACATGTAGGAAAAATACCGGTGGCATATTTGTAAATTTTTTAAAGATGTTTTCATCGTTTGTTATTAAATACGCGATGTAAATATTTGCTCTATTCCCTTGACATCTCGGTGTTTTCTTCTCTCAAATCGATTATACTCTATTTCCCCAAATTAAATTTCGATTTCTCTCGTCATTCCTCCGCTTTGCCGCCACCGTTGCACAATCATTCCGCTAGAGCACCTTCATCCCATGGCACATATGTGCACGGTCAAAGTCGGTCAAGATAGGGAGAATGGTTTTCGGTTTCGTTGTTTCAAACCCTAACCTTTTTCGAGCAAGTCGTGATTTCTAGGGTTCGTGGGTGCAAGCGGTATTGATGGGAGGCTGGTTTTGGAGGAGATATCAATAGGAGCATGGACGATCGGGAGGGTAGGACTAAGCGTAAGAGGAAGACTCGTTTGATTGGAAACGCTCGAGAAAACCTATGCAAGTATGTGTCCTTTTTGTTCATTTTTTTTTGTGTGGATATTTGTGGATGTTGTTCTTTTTGGGCTTATTCTCGAGTAATCGATGATTGTCTTGTTGTTCAATTGGGATATATATGTTAGTATTTTTGGTGACATTTTGGATTTTTTTATTAGATGATTGCCTTTTAAGTAATTTGTTTATTATTTGTCGGTTGATATAGCTGCAGTTGGATCTCGCTTTTGGCTTAGGGCCAAGTTCTATGTTGTGAAGATTTTACACAATGTATGGTGCATCTGGACTTGTGGTGGTGGCTCCATTTAGGAAGTTGAACATGGGGACTTGGGCTTTTCTAAGGCCGTTTTTCGTCAAATGTGGGGGTTTCTGCTTTTTTTTTGTTTTTATTGGTATTGTGTTGTGGACTTTAGATCATCGAACCAATGACGAGTTCCGTGGACCTCCAAGCAATAGATTGATAACTATACTATAGTGAGAGCTTCAAACATAAGAAATTTGTGATGGTATTTGTTTTTATGGTTTAATTTATGCCTCACATCTAGACATAGAAGTTCTGTGCCTTGCAAATGATAAAACATTCTTTTTGTCAAGATTGTGATAAAAAACATTTAATCTTTGTTGTGGTAAATATTATATCTTGACCCTAAGACGTATTAGACTGAATTTCATAATTTGTTAAAAGGTTTTTTTATACTATCATTCATGAAATCCTTGAAACCTATCACATCGTCTCGACTCCTTCGTTTGATTTCCTCGATCACAAGTACACTAGTCAAAATCGTGCTTAGTGAGCGATCTCTCGACACTCTTAGCTACCAATTTATGTGGTGCATTGATAGTAATTCCTAAAAAGTATTACTAATATTCCAATCATTAGTATTTGTTCAATGTTCTACTTCACTCTCAAATTCATTCAAAGTGAACGAACAAAGTAGGACTTTTTCTAAAGGACTTAAGTTAGTGTTTTGAAGATTGTTCATACGATAATTAATATCCTTTCTTCATATTATTAGTCTATCATTGGTGAGCGAAATGCATTGTCGTGATGTTTCGAACAATAAATATCATAAAATCTTCATGAGTCATGAGAATTAATTGTTTGTTGAATGTTGTCATTCTATGTCTCTATACTGTAAGGATTTGATTTCTAAGAATTTTCAAAGATAGAGGACCTGGAAGTGAAAAATTGTTTACTTGATTTGCTAAGTTAAGAGTTAGCGAGTTCCTTTATAGTGTGATGATGTGCTTGATCTTTAAGAGTTGAAAGATGTTCAAGTGTAATATGTTGCCTTTATTTGGAATTTTACAGAAATAGTTTCACTAGCGTAAAAGAACAGAGAATTTTGCCACTTCTCTAGAAAGTGTAAAACACGAGATGATACAAGATATTAGACATTTCATCCGCTTTGTGCGACTCCCAGCTGCATGTGTTCATGTTCGGCATTGACTAGAGTATAAAACTATTTGGAATGAGATGACTTATGATTGATTTCTAGTTTTATTCTTCTTATCGCCACTTGAACTCAAATGTTTCACACACACGCCCAAACAAACAAGGAGAGACTCGTGTATCCCAATAGTTTTTTTTTTCTCACAAAGTGAGTTACGTGTTTCAATTATGAACGTGATGCTATAATTTATGCCTTTAGTTCGAAAGCGATTACTTGGAACCATTTTGTATCTCTCAAGTTCCTTTCGGTGGACTTTTAGTTGATGTTATGGTATAGAGACTCGTCTTGTGCAATTTCAATTTCTTGTACAAATTGTCTTGTTAATGCGACATTCATTTTATGCTATTTCAATGTTTTACGAGTAATTAAATTTAAATTGTTGCGGAAAAATGGCGGAGTTCCCTCATATAGTAGATTTTTGTTGTCTGAACTAATTTTCATAGTGGAAGTTATTCAAAGTGCCAAACTTTTGTCAACAATCAAATTAAAATATATTTAACGGTACCTATATTCAAATTGTTTTTTAGTCGATCTTGAAAATGGCATGGTTACAAGTTATGATACTTTCCAGCTCATTACAAAGCAGTTTAACGAAGTACCTTCATCCTTTTTGCCTTTGTCTTTTTAAATATTGAACTTTTAAGTTCTTGCAATCGGTTCCATGGATAAGACGGTATGATAGTATTTTAAATGGCAATGATAGTATTTTAAAATGCTGAATGATGATTGGTCTTTGTTAACATGTAAGTGAAATAATTGCAGCACTAGTCCGAATATTTGAAGTAACTTTGTATCTTGGTCTTCCCTATCCATCACGAAATAGTGAGGTTAGTAGTAATCTACCGAAGAAATTAGAAGTCTACCTTGCATATTTATTTCCTTAATGTGAATTTCTTTGTTATTTGTTCTAGGGGAGGGATGGCGACTATTGAAGCCTTATGTGGACGCTTCTCTTCTTTGTGAGTTCTGCCTTTGGAAGATGCGAATCTTTTGGAAGCAAGGATCTCCTCTCGTCCATTGACCGTAAGATTTCAGTTTTGTTATTAACCCTTATTATTGTTCGAACATGTATATTATAATTTATAAGTAATTAACAAAAACAAAACATTGCGGAGTTCATTACAACTTGACCATGAGGCATGTGGTAATCTTGATTCCATGATTGTTCCTTGTTGTGAAGACTTGGGAAGCTGAACAAAGTGGGCATCACCATAAGATTGTGGAAATAAGAAAAATGCGAGGAAAATGCCTTCTAGAAGAGTACATGGTAAGAACATTGGAGAGCAATCTTTTATTTATTGAATCCATAACTTTTTTTTTCTAATTTGAAAAAATGTGAGATTAATTTTTACGCTACATGTTCTATTCTTTGAACCCCATCTTTCATATTAGGATATTAAGGGGCCTTGATTGCATCTAATCTCGGAGTTTTTATCATATCTCGAAATCTTTTTATTTGTCAGACTCCTAGTCAATACAATAGTATCTTTTGGATCTTGCATCGGGCCCTTTAATTAAAAGAAAATGGTTCTAAAATTAATTTTTTCAAATTCTTTCAGCTTATGGAGAACATATGAGACTTGAGAGACTATGACTCATCTCTTAAGTTAATTTTTAACTTATGATTGAAATAATGTACAATATTTAGGTTGATGGGTGTGGACTAGTCAAAATCTTGTATTATATTAGGTTGAGTATATTTAAATTATGGTTCTTATATTAGTTGATTGTTCTTATAATGTTGATATTTTTTTGTATTTTCTTGTAGGTTAATTTCTAAAAAAGAATCCAAACTACCAAGTTGGCATATGGAATTCTGAAGCAACCAAGTAATCTTGTATTGATCACCTTGTTTATTGTGTTGAAAGGATTTTATATATTGTATTGTAAACATGATAATCCGTTTTGTTTTTATATGATTGACTTAATATTGCAATTTGTTGTAATGTTAGTAAATGGTGTTTTTGTTTAATTGTTGTCGTAGTGTTGGTACATAGTGTTTTGGTTTATTACTAACGTATTGTAGTTGGCGGGTTGGGACGACGTATTGTTTTAATAATTATATATAGGTCTTTGGCGGGCGTATTGTATTGTAAAAATCTGAAAAAAAAGAAAATTGAGGTTGGGTTTCATTTTATGAAGCGGTTTTTTTAAAAAAAAAGAAAATATTACATCGGTTAGAGAACAAACCGATGTAAAATATGGATATTTACATCGTTTATTATTTTAAACGATGTAAACTGTTCGGTTTTTGTTTCTTTATATCGGTTGTCTAACTAACCGATGTAAACTGTTCGGTTTTGTCCTTTACATCGGTTGTCTAACTAACCGATGTAACTGGTCATTTGGTTGTCCAAGTAACCGATGTAAAGGGTCCATTTGTTACATCGGTTGTATCATAACCGATGTAGGAAAATATGTTCTACATCGGTTCTGTAACCGTTGTAACAAAGGCCCCTATTCCACTACGCTGGATTCTACATCGGTTTAAAAACCGATGTATAATGTTCCCAGAACCGATGTAAAAGGACTGTTTTGTAGTAGTGGCATGCATGTGGTTATTGTTTTAAAATGTCTTATTTGAATCAATTAGTCAGAAACAGTTAATTTGTTATAACCTCTTTAGGGAAGTAATCAATGTAGGGAAGTAATCAATATAAACTGCTACTAACATACCCAAAGTAGTTCTGGTGTTTGAAGGAAACAAATGATAATGAACATTCCCTAGCCTCTACTGCTTGTTTGGACTTCTGAAGAATTCACTGTTGGAGATCATCACTGGTATCTTTTAGATCCTAATTGTTTGTTGTAATTATGGCCTTTAATATTTAGCCCCTTCCTTTATTCTGCTTGCTTTCGGTTTTTAAGCAATTTCGTGGTAAATTAGGATGATTGAGCTACATCCAAATGGAAACGCAATCCAAAGTGTCTCTATCTATCTGTATTTTCTTGATTCCAAGAGCTTTGCTGCTCATGAAAAATTGTAGGCAGAGTTGTGCTTCTACATAAAAAATAAGTTCCATTCTACCGAAGGCTCTGCAAAATGCAGGTTATATTTTGAAGTTTCTTTTATCCGGTGATTTGATGTTATTACTCTATGTTAGCTGGAGTATACATTTTTACTTATTTGGAATTGTTTTCTAAGTTCTTTTAAATAGGATGGCGTGTACTAGAATTTTAAATTGCATATGTAACCAGTAATCTAAATTGAATGCTTAATAGAGATTATTTCCGCAAAGTTCTCTTTTTTAAAATCTGTTTCTTATTATTTAGTACTTGTCTTGCAGAGATCTCTCTCTTTTTTTTTTTTTTTGAAATATGATTCTTATGGAAATGGAATGATGGAGGAAAAACACATGGGAATAAAATTAGTATTTTTATGTATTTATTAAAAGAATTACTAATTTACATTATACAAATTTTTATGTATTTCTTCGTTAAATTCTTTTGTTTTTCCATGGTATGCTAATTCTTAACTACTTTCTTCGACTGCATGTGATTGTTTCATGTGGTTGATGTCTTTCTTTTATCCTTCTTCAATATTATTTGTATTTTCAAAATGATTTATTTTTATCCTTAGTCTATTTTAATCATCTTTGTCAAAGTAGTTGAATTGGATAGCCTCTTCTAATTGAGACGTAAACAAATCATACAATTCATCGAGAACCGGTGTTGTTCAGGCCGGGAGGTTTAATCGACAGGTCAATGTGAACAGGCCTAATGTTGCTAGGAGAGTCGAGATTCTTCAGGTCGGTGAGCTTTCTTATGGCCTACTTTAGTTTCTTTTTGCAGTTCATGTGAATCTATTTTGGGAAGTACTTATGTATTTTCTTGAATTAGAATGTATATGGGATATGCAAGCTTTAAAATGTAGAATGTGGTAGTCTTGAAAAGTTTGAGAAATTTCCTACATCGTTAAACAACGCAAAATGGTGATTGTGATATGCTCTATGGAAATTGTCATTTGCTGTTAGAAAATTCGAAATAATTGTTGTCTACGGTACTGCTTTAAAATGTATTCTGCTATAATTAAACCTACACTGGCTCTGTTGCGGTTTGATGTACTATGAAGTAGACGTACGTGCCTATTTTGCCCAAACTCAGTTAATTTGTTGCATTTAGGTGCCTTCATTTCTAATGTTGATATCTTCAGGTGGCATTCCACTCTTTGCCAAATATTATTACTTTTAAAACTAAATTTGAATTTCGGGGATATGTTGACCATATTAAGCAAAGATGCTTGTCGCATATTCGTATAAAATAATTTAGTTGCCAACTATCTTTGTTGTGACAGGTGCACTCGAGAGGAAAAGCTCTTGCGAAGGACGTTGATATCGAAAAGATTTCCAGGGAAACATTTGCAAAACCTAATGAATGAAAAAAGTATACAAGCAGCCCGCAGGCCGCAGCACGACGTGACCTTAAGAAAGAACGAGATATATGTTGCCTTGGAGATTAAAAGAAGGGCTGATAGCTTATCATACATCATTAATGAATCAAGGTGATTTATTTTGACATGTGAGCAGATTGAAGCAGTCTATTTTAGTTATTTTTCTTTTGGAACATGATTGAGATTACTTATTCTTTTGGTTAGTATAGCATATGCTTCAGATTGTGCTGGATTTATATGGAAATGGAATGATGGAGGAAGAACACATGGGAATGTATATAAGTTTATTGATTGACAGGATTTTTATCGGCTTATGTGATCTCTGTCACTTTAGTAAAAACAACGGGGAACAATGAAACGAAGGTTAAAATTGATGGAAATGAAGTGAGTATAACAAAGAGTTTTAAATACTTAGGATCTATAATTGAAAAGAACGGGAAATCAATAAAGATGTCACACATAGAATCCAGGCGGGTTGGAATAAATGGAGGAGTGCATCTTCTATCCTTTGTGACCGTAAAATACCATTAAAATTGAAAGGAAAATTCTATAAAACGGCCATAAGGCCTGCAATGCTTTATGGAGCGAGAATGTTGGGCGACTAAATATGAACACGAACAAAAAATGAGGGTAGCGAGAGATGAGAATGCTAAGGTGGATGTGCGGGCACACTAGATTAGATAGAATAAGAAATGAACACATTAGAAACAAAGTGGGAGTATCACCAATAGGCGAGAAAATTAGAGAAACACGATTAAGATGGTTTGGACATGTTTATAGGAGACCTTTAGATGCACCCGTGCGACGTTTAGAAGGTAGAGAATCACTCACACAAATCAAAAGAGGAAGAGGTAGGCCTAAAAAGACTTGGAAAAAGAAGCTATTAAACATGACATATTATACCTAGAAATAAACGAAAATATGGCTTATGACCGTAAACGATGGCGCGATATGATCCGTATAGCCGACCCACGTAGTGGGATTAAGACTTAGTTTGTTGTTGTTGTTGTTGTTGTTTTATTATTACTAATTGATTCTTGAAACTTGTATATCTTTCTTTATCTATTTCAAGCTTTATATGATTAATTCAAAAAATAATTTATTGATTGGGGATTCCTCTTCATGTAGGAGTGTGGATAAATATGGTTGTGAAGTCAAAAGTATAATTGATTATCCTTTAGATTATTGGTGCTAGCCGTGTAGACCAATCAGGACTTTCTTATTTTAGAATAGCTAAAAAAATTCCTATTTTTGTATAGTTTACTGCCGCGTAGATATTAGAGTAATTGATACTTCTCACACAGTTGTAATAGCTTAATCTTGAACTTTACTCTCTAATATACAGGTTGGGGATCATTGCCTAATCCCTTCACCCTTATCTGGGTGCTTTCATAAAAAAAAAAAAAAAGTCAAAGTATTTACTTAGATTAGGTGTCTGTAGGGGATAATCTTAAGTTAGTCTTTCACCATGATGGACTATTAGTTTTGTCAAGTGGATTTTGTTGCTTTGCAACTGGGGATAATTGTCTTCCAATAATTATCACTAGAATGTATATACGCGATAGTTCTTATGGTGGTTTTCTATTAAATGTCCTCATTTGCATATTTCTAAACAAATTGTTCATCACATCCATAATATTCCATTTTCTAAAAAAAAAATAGCCTTTTATCTATAGTGTTGTTGTGAAATTGAAATCATAACGAAAAAGAAAATTTCAACGAACTAATTAAACATTAAATAAGTTTTTTTTTTTTTTATCATCAAAAATGAAAATTAGCAAACATAATACCAAGTTTCAGAAGTACTAATATCATATGAAAACCAACATCATAAAAAATTATATGAAGCTAGAGAAACAACGTCCCTGCTTCAGGTCAGTTGATCATTTTCAGCCACATAACACTTAATTTCCTTCAAACCATGGGCAAAGTACAAGAATGTCGAATTAAATGACACCTTCCTTGTAGTAAGCAAAAACCAGGAGTCTTTGTCGTCGTGCATGCTCTCTCCCACAAAAATTGGAGGTCTTTGATCTTAGAAAGCAAGTACTTGGTTGCCCCCTCAATGGTCTTCTTAAAGTGCTCTTGTTTCTTTGACATCTTAATTGCCTCGATGTACTTTTTGATGTAAGCAACAAATTGCTTCTTATCGAAGGGAGGTTGCTCCTGGAGCACGAAAGTGTCAACAATGTCAACCACTTTTACCGCCGGTCATCAACTCCTTCATCCTCTTTGATGTGGAAATTACCATTATAGCCTCGCCAGGTCGAGTTGACCATCTTGACCTCGCCTTGCGAAATTACCAAAATACCCTCGGGATCCGCGGTTTTTATATGGGTCCCGACCCGACCCGAATCCCAGGTTGGGTCGCCCGATGAACCACACCGTCGATCGGGCGCCACGTGTACGGTGATCCGCCTCACCCGGTGAAGCAGATACTATAAATCAAAGACGAAATTCAAGGTAAAAGGTAACTTGTCATTATTCTAAATTACCTCGCTCTTTAGCTTTCTAAGTACCTCAACTACGATTCGACTTAGGCATCGGAGGGTCTTGGTAGGAGCCATCGGCTAGCCTAACGTGCGTTCTGTTTCAGTACTCTCGAACAAAGTACCTCACCTAGCTTTTTGGGGATCCTCGGCCAGGTCGCCGTGGAACACACTTCACCTCGCTTTGTGGGTCCCTTGGTCGGTACATCGGTTTCTTACCTAAATCGGTTGGCGCGTGCAGCAGGAGGAAAGAGGTATAGCTAAAGATGAAGGAGACACCCAGGAGGAAGCTATTGGAAACACGAGCATGCGTCAAGACACCTCGAGGGGGTCGTGGAGGACCCTCCCCAGGAAACATCGCCAATGGTCGCCCGCTTCACTTGGCGGGACCATCTTTCGTTCGGGAGGAGGAGCGGATGATTCACATGAAGGCTAGTGACTTTGAGAAAATCTTTGGAAAAATGTTGGAGGATAGGAAAGAAAGGCAAGAAAGGCTATGGAGGCCCCTACGAGGTCCCCAGGGGAAGGGGGAATGTGGAAAACGAAGCGAAGTGCTAGTTGATTTGGAAGAGGTGGCTAGTCAAGCCGTCGGGCCACGGCGAGGAGACGAGAGGAGGTTGTGGGCGAACAGTCGATAAGCCACGGGACATACTGGCCCGAGTGAACAAATCGAGCATGTTACTCGACAACTAGATGATTTGAGGCGGAGGGGAGCTGTAACATCCGCTGCGAGAAAAGGGGATCTCCATTTTCTCCCGAGATCTAGCCGAGGTGGTCACGCCGAACTTCAAGCTTTAGGATCTCCCGAAATATGATGAGAATAGGGACCTCGGGAACATCTCACCGCTTTCGACCACGTGATGCAATTGTATGGGCGATCGGATGCCATGAATGCTAGAATATTCATCACAACGCCGATCGAAAAGCGCGAGGAATGGTTCATGGGATTACCTAGGGAAGCTGTGGTTTCTTACGAACAGTGGCTCGAAAGTTCTTGTACCGGTTCGCAAGCGAGGAAGCGAGCTCGAAGGTCGGCCTCGCATTTGTTCACTATAAAGGCGGGAGGTGAAAAGAGTCGCTCAGGGAATTCATAAATCGGTTCAATGATGAAGCATTGGAGGTACAAGATATGCGAATCGACATGATGACTAATATCCTTATCCTTGGATTGCAAAAAGGACCATTAGCATCAGCGCTCGCTCGCGAACCGCCTGTCGATAAGGAGCAGTTAATGGAAGTGACCCAGAAATACATACAGGAGGAAGAGATGAATGCCCTTAAAGACCAGGAGTGGTCCCAAGTGGCTCAGGCTCCACGCGAGGGGAGGGATCTTAGAGAGAGGCTTCGGTTTAGGGTCGAGAGAGGCCTAGACCGAGGTCCAGATCAAGATCGCCCAGGACAGCGAGGCACAATAGATATACTCTGTTGAACGCGCCCCGAAGTCACGCTCTAATGGCCATAGAGCGAACTGATATGCTAAGGTGGCCAAAAAAGATGAAGACGACCTCGGGACGAAGAAACATGGAGAAATATTGTCGCTTCCACAAGGACCATGGCCATGACACCGAGGACTGCATTCAATTGCGAGATGAGATTGAAAGGCTCATCCAGCAAGGTTACTTACAAAATTTTGTTTTGAAAGAAGAACGAGGGGAGGACCTAACTTAGGGACCCTGGCGAAGATCACCGGCTCGCAAGTCGCGAAGCCGGTCGAGAGGTCGCCATGAGGCTGGACATAGGCAAGAACGCCCGAGGGAACGCTCTAGGCCTAGGCAAAATCAGGAAGAAGATAACTTGCCTCGTAGGGGGTTATACATATGATAGCGGGAGGTCAAGTGGAGGTGATTCACGAGTGCGAGAAGGAAGCATGCGCGTAACCTCACACATGATCTAAGAGGAAAGCTGAAGGTTATGTGTGTCCAAAACTCTAGCCCTATTACGTTCGATGGTCGTGACCTCGCGGGGTCGAGGCAGCCAAAACGACCCGATGGTAATCACGGTGGATATCGCCAACCCATTTGTACAAAAAGTCCTGGTGGATAATGGAAGCTCGGCGGATATATTATTTATGCATGTGTTGAGGAAGATGGAACTAGATGTAACGACCTTACGTCGGTTGACACTCGATGGGGTTTGGAGGAAGCGAAGTGGTTCCCCTAGGAACCATTGATCTCTCCACCTCGCTAGGCGAAGCGCCGTGCGAAAGACAATCATGATCAAGTACCTGGTAGTAGACGCCCATTTGCTTATAATGTGATCACGGGCGACCCGGTGAATCAATTCAAGTCTGTGGTGTCCACCTATCATTTGAAGATGAAGTTCCCCTGACCCGGGAGGGGTAGGCAAATCTACGAGGCGATTAAGAGAGCGGCTAGAGAATGCTATAACGTTTCCCTAAAAAGAAGAAGGAAGGGAGAGAAGTGAGGACTATAAAGCAAATAACACGAAGAGGAGGTCAATTTTGAGTAAAAAAAAAGAAAAGGAGAAGGTTAAAAAAGCTAGGACAATGGCGGAGTATAGGGTTGAGCCAACGGAGCGGTACAAAGTGATTGAGCTCGAGCAGGGCGACCCGGATAAGTTCACTAAGATAGGGTCGCAAATGGACTCGAAAAGCTAGAAGTGTTGATGATTCAATTTCTTAGGGAGAATGTGGACATTTTTGCTTGAAAACCGATTTCCAAGGCATAGACCGAGGTGATGGTTCACCGATTGAATGTGGATCCATTAGCGAGGCAAGTGAAGCGGAAAAAGCGAAGCTTGAAGCGAAAGAAATAAAATTATAGAAAAGCGAGGTGAACAAATTATTGGAAGTGGGATATGTTGTGGAAATTCGAGTTCTTTGAGTGGTTATCAAATGTAGTTGTAGTGCCCAAAGCTAACAACAAATGGAGGATGTGCATAGACTTCACGGATGCGAATAAGGCATGCCCCAAGGATCCTTACCCCTACCTCGCATCGACCTCTTGGTGGACTCCACGGCAGGATGTGCCTTGCTTAGCATGATGGATGCTTACCAAGGATATCACCAAATTTTTATGGCGGAGGAAGACGGGGATAAGACCTCGTTTGTGACGGAGAACGGAGTTTATTGTTACATGGTAATTCCGTTTGGGCTAAAGAAGCGGGAGCTACTTATCGAGGTTAGTCAACCTCATGTTTAGAGAAAATTGGCAAATCAATGGAAGTGTATGTTGATGATATGTTGGTAAAAGTGTGGTGGAAGAGGATCACCTCGACCATTTGAGGGAGGCTTTCAAAATAACGCGAGCCTATGGTATGAAGTTGAATCCGGCGAAGTGAACCTTCGAGTGCGAGGTGGAAAATTTTTGGGTTTCATGGTGCATGAGAGGGGATCGAAGCGAACCCGGAGAAGATAAAAGCTATAATGGAAATGAGTTCACCTAGAACGGTCAATGAAACATCTGACTCACGGGGGAAAATTGCCTCGTTGAACAGGTTCATTTCGAGGTCGGTGATCGCAACCTTCTTTTTGTCAACACTTTGAGAAACATGAAAAATTTTCAATGGACGGAGGAATGTGAGAAGGCATTCGGAGATTTGAAAGGATACCTTATGTCTCCACCTTTATCTTTTGTCAAGCCTAAAAAAGAGGAGGCTCTATTTTTATACCTAGTTGTTTAAGCGAGCCGTGAGCTCGGTGTTGGTATGAGACGAAGAGGGAGTTCATCGCCCGATTTACTACGTGAGCAAGTTATTCTGAGGGAGCCGAGGAGAGGTATCTAGAGACCGAAAGGTGGCTCTAGCCTTGGTAGTATCGGCTAGGAAGTTGCGACCTTACTTCCAATCTCATCATTATTGTCCTCACAAATCAACCATTTGAGACAAGTGTTAGAAAAACCGGAGTGTCAGTCGCCTAGTGAAGTGGTCCGTGGGCGGGAGAATTTGATATTAAATATCAAAGTAAAAAAAGCCCGGTGAAGGCTCAAGTCTGGTGACTTCATTAACGAAGCAAGTGGGTCGGAAAATGAGGTTCAAAAAGAGGAAGTAACATGGCTCTTGCATGTGGATGGGTCGACGGTGGCTCTTGGAGGCGGAGCTGGAATATTATTGCAAAAGCCTAGCTCGTTCGAGGTAGAAGTGGCACTTCGCCTCAAATTCGAGGTGACAAACAATGAGGCCGAGTATCGAAGCTCGTTGGCGGGATTACAAATGGCACGATGAAGTGCAATGTGAAGAAGTTGATAGCTTACACCGACTCCCGGTTGGTGGCAATGCAAGTTGAAGGCTTGTTTGAGGCCAAGGATCGATCGTGGCTAACTATTTGGAGAAAGCGAAGCGGTTGATGGAAAAGTTCGACTTTTTTTTCACTCTGCAGATCCCAAGAGGTGAAAATGAGCGGCGATGCTCTAGCTCGCCGCAAGTGCGATAAGTGGGAGTAGTTCGAGGAAGGTGATTGTGTTGGTGGTGACGCAACCAAACTCGCTTGTGGAGGAAGGTCCCATCGAGCTCATCCAAGCGAGGCCTTTGGTTTGTGCAATTGACACCCCAATCGATTGGATGGAAGACTTGAAAAGTTTCTAGAAAATGGAGCTTTACCGTTGGACCCGATAAAAGCTAGAAGGGTCCAAGTTAGAGCGTCCCGGTTTCTAATGATAGACAATGAGTCGTATAAAAGATCGGTAGGAGGACCGTTGCTAAAGTGCCGGATAGGAGAAGGCAATATATGTAATGAGGGAGATTCATGAGGGCAATCGTGGTAACCATTCGGGAGGAAGGCACTTGCCCGAGGAAGGTGATCCGGCAAGGTTACTTTTGGCCGACTTTAGCAAAGGATACAATGGAGTTTGTTAAAAAATGTGCGAAGTGTCAGTTCCACGCGAACCTAACTCACCAACCAGCGACCCAGTTGGAAACGATCCCCATTGCTTGTCCTTTTGATCAATGGGGAATCGACATCTTGGGTCCCTTCCGAGTGGCTAGAGCTCGAAGAAATTTATCATTGTGGCGGTGGAGTACTTTTCTAAGTGGATTGAGGCCGAGGCGTGGCAAGATATCGAAACCGAAGTCATGAATTTCTTGTGGAAAAATATTGCATGTAGGTATGGGGCTCCCAGAATCTTAATATCAGATAATGGCACTCAATTTCAAGGAAAGAAGGTTAGGGAGTGGTGTGAAGAATATAAAGTGAAGCAAAATTTTACAGCTGTGGGGAACCCTCAAGCAAATGGGCAGACCGAGGTCGCAAATAGAATTATTCTACAACACTTAAAAACGAGGCTAGAGGAAGCGAAGTCGTATTGGGTGGACGAGCTTCCGGAGTTCTCGGGCATATCGAAGCGACCCCATGGACTTGATGGGAGAGACGCTTCGAGTTTAGTGTGCGGGTCGGAAGCGATCGTGCGGTAGAAATTGGCGAAACCTCGCTTGGTCGCTCGATGCGAGCGAGGGTAATAGTGAAGCTAGAGAGCTCGAGCTCAAACTCATCGAAGAAAAGCGAGACAAAGCGTCTATTCGAGATCAAGCGGCCAAGGGAAGGATGAAAAATGCATACAACAAAAGGGTTCGGGAGCGAAGCTTTCAAGTAGGGGACCTAGTGCTCAAAAAGGTGGAAGTTTCCAAACATGTGGGGAAGTGGAGGCAAATTGGGAAGGACCTTTCAAGGTAATTGAAGTCTTTGAAGAGGGGAACATACAAACTAGAAAACATGCAAGGAAAGGAGCTCCGAGGCCTTGGAACATTCATAACTTAAGGAGGTTCTATACTTGAGAAGCAAATATATTCCATGTACTTAGCTTAATTTTGGGGAGCACCTGAATTATGCTAAAAACTATCAATGAAAAAGATGGAATTTCACTTGCAATTTTTACCTTTCTACGCAAATGCTTGATATTTCAAAGTCGTGGCGAACCACTCGATTAAGCCCCCTAAAAGGCTAGCAGGCCCAAGACGATCCCACGAAGGATCTAGGCCACAAGCTCCCTTTTAGGCGGCAAAGCCCACGATGGTCTAAGCGAGGACCTAAGCTTGCAAGTTAAGCCCCTAAAAGGCTAGCAGGCCCAAGACGATCCCACGAAGGATCTAGGCCACAAGCTCCTTTTAGGTGGCAAAGCCCACGATGGTCCTAAACAAGGGACCAGGCTTGCAAGTTAAGCCCCTAAAAGGCTAGCGGGCCCAAGACTATCCCACGAAGGATCTAGGCCACAAGCTCCCTTTTAGGTGGCAAAGCCCACGATGGTCCTAAGCAAGGACCTAGGCTCGCAAGTTAAGCCCCCTAAAAGGCTAGCGGGCCCAAGACTATCCCACGAAGGATCTAGGCCACAAGCTCCCTTTTAGGTCGGCAAAGCCCACGATGGTCCTAAGCAAGGACCTAGGCTGCATAAGTTAAGCCCCCTAAAAGGCTAGCGAGGCCCAAGACGATCCCACGAGGGATCTAGGCCACAAGCTCCCTTTTAGGCTAGCAAAGCCCACGATGGTCCTAAGCAAAGGACCTAGGCTCGCAAGTTAAGCCCCAAAAAGGCTAGTAGGCCCAAGACGATCCCACGAGGATCTAGGCCACAAGCTCCCTTTTAAGCTAGCAAAGCCCACGATGGTCTAAGCGAGGACCTAGGCTCGCAAGTTAAGCCCCTAAAAAGGCTAGTAGGCCCAAGACGATCACACGAGGGATCTAGGCCACAAGCTCCCTTTTAGGTGGCAAAAGCCCACGATGGTCCTAAGCGAGGACCTAGGCTCGCAAGATAAGCCCCTAAAAGGCTAGCGAGGCCCAAGGCGATCCCACGAGGATCTAGGCCACAAGCTCCCTTTTAGCCGACAAAGCTGAAATGGGCCTAAGCAAGGAGCTAGGCTCGCTCGGGGACCTAGCCTTGCCGGGAGCCCTGGCCTCGCGAGGGAGACTAGGACCAGGGGTAAAAACAAAAAAAAATGCGCGAAGTAAAAGCATGCGAAAATACACGAGAAGAAAACGCAATACATCGAAGGGATACACTAGATAATGAAATAAAATTAGATACATCGAGGGAATGAGTTTCAACAAAAATAAATACGAGTGGAGTGGAGTACTTAGTTTGCGATTTACATAAATAAGTCCTAGGATGCTAGAAGAGGCTTCACGAGATCGGTGAACTCATCGACCTCCTCCACTTCATCGACGATCTCTACCTCATGCGAGCTACCCACCTCGCCTTCCCTCTCGACGTTTGCATTCGGCTCATCCTTCTCAAATGGGTCAAGCTTGTCGGGGTTGAAATCGGCCTTAAAAGCTCCCTTCTTAATTCCTGCTCACAACACCGCTCGAAGCCATCAAAGAGGTACACCACGGCTCGTTCGGCGGTGAGTCTCTCGCAAGATGAGGACTGGAGAAAGGATTGGACCCCCGGAAGACGAGACGAGGCTAGCAAAGCCTTATGCTCTTCGGAGGAGAGGTATTCCTCAAGGCCTTGTTTCCGACCTCTCTCAAAAGAATCAGCCACCTCCTTCGCACGGAGCTCCTCGCGAGTTTTGAGCTCGCTTTGGGACGAGGCAAGCTGGGCTTTCAGATCGGCTACTTCCTTGAGGAATTCAGCTCGAACCTCCTCAATGGCTTTCGCCTTATCCGCCTCGGCCGTTCGGAGTTTGGCATGAACCTCACTAAGTTGGTTGATGTACACCTCGTTCTGATGCTTCCAATCGGCACCACGAAGTGCCATTTGGTGTAACAAAGCGAAAAGTCGCAAAAGGAAATCAAGTAAGTGATGGCGAAGCAAGATAAAAATGAAGTAAGATATGTATTCACATACCGACATGACCTCGTGGGCCGCCAACTCTTCGAGGCGGGTAAACTCCGTGGTCATCAAGGCAAATTGGTCGGTGGGGAGGGTAGTATAGTTATATAGTTCGAAGGAATCCTCCCCGGCCTTCGTCTCGAGGACCGAGCTCCGCGAGCCGATGTTCGATTCGAATAGTGCGAGGCATGGCAAGCTCACGAACTCGAGACCGAGGTCGGGAGCCTTCTCGCGAGCCGCGAGCCGTTGAGCCTGGAGATGGGGTTGTAAGTCCAAGCGGCTACGATAATCTAGAGGGGGTGAATAGATTATCTCCATCTTTTCGATTTCACCCTCTTTTTAAAACCGAATGCTCAAATACAATAATAAAGGTGCGGAATATAAACAACACACGCGTCGATTTAAAGAGGTTCAACCCACCTAGGGCCTAATCCTCTACCACCCCAAGTATATCAGGGATGGATTTCGAAAAGAGAAAAAGATTTTATTAATAATTACCAAAATTATTACAACAAAATCTTACACCAACACCTTGAAGAGCACCACACTCTTCTTCAACACCACCTTGAGATTACCACAATCTCACTTGAAGATTACCACAATCTCCAAACGGCACCTTGTGAAGATTACCACAATCTTCACCCTTGAAGAGCACCACACTCTTCAACACCTCAACAAGAAGATTACCACAATCTTCTTACACCTAACACCTAGTTCACCCAAGTGTGTTCTTACCACAAGAACACTCACAAGGATATCTTGTGTTTGAATGACGACCACAAATTCAAGATTACAACTCGATAATTGATAATACAATAGAGTGCAAGTGTAATCAAGAATAGCCTAGACCTCAAGAATGTGAAAGTGAATAGCTAGGCAAATTACAACAAGAAATAAGACAATGTAAGAACAAGTGTATTCTTGAGTGTATCTTGTTGTGTTGTAGTTTTCTCTCTTGTTGTGTTGCTTCAATTCTTCCTCTATTTATAGAAGATGTCTTGTACATGATAGGCTCCTCTTGGGGACATGAATTCTGTAAAAAATTGCAAGACAATTGAAGAAAAGAGCTGTTAGAAATCAATCCCACAAATTAAGGAAATATGTCTGCTGCACAACGGTTACATTTTTGCTGTCAAACTTAAGGGCGACCGGTCGCGCACAAATAGACGTTTGAAAATGAGAATATAAATTTACACAGGGCGACCGGTCGACGTAGGGTTCGACCGGTCGTCCCTTACTTCAACCGGTCGCACAACTTCAAAAAACGAAGGGCAAATGTTCTGTTTCAATTTTTGCTCCCAGGTACCGGTCGCCCAAGGGGTCGACCGGTCGACGCCCACCGGTTGCCCTATAGGGCGACCGGTTATTTCCGACCATTTTTTGCAAACATGAAGTTTTCTGTTTTCCTCAACTTTCAGGTACGGGTTGCCCTATACGGCGACCGGTTGACCTCAAAACAAAAGTGTTATCCAATTTTATATCGAAAATAAACTTCAAGAAATACTCCGAAAAATAGTGAAAATATTTTAGACTGATCGGGAGTATTAGGACAACATTTAGAAACATTGTTTTGAAGTATAAACATAAAATCATTAGAAGTGTTGTCCAATTTTATCTGAAATAAAACTTGAAGAAAAATACTCCGGAAAATATTAAAACCATTTTAAATCATTTTGGAGTATTTGGACAACCTTAAAAAAACATTGTTTTGGTATAAAAACTAAATCATCAAAATCATGATAAAACCATTTATCAAACAATCTCCCCCTTTTTGATGATTACAAACCAAAACAATTTTAACGAGGTCGATTTTGAAAACAAAACAATTTTAGGTTAAAGAGAACTATCCGTTGTGAGCGCAAAGCATTCCGTGCAATAAACACAAGGATGGGAGTAGAGAGATTATCAAACACATATAGCAAATGCTCCCCCTATCAACATGCACAACAAGAGTAATATAGAAGCAACTTAACCATAAGCTAAAATCTTAGCTTTTCGATATTGAGCTTAAGTATCAATAACTTAAAAGCTCCCCCTGTCAAAGAGACATCATTAGAAACATATATACGTCCATACTACAACCAATGGACCAAGAATTATACACAACTTATGGCTTTAGGAAGCCATAGCTTATAGCTTCTATTAGTTAAGCTTATCTTAGCTTCTTTGAGCTAAAGAGCTTATAACCTGTTTCTCCCCCTTTGGAATCATCAAAAAGAATGTTAGCACGATAAATACATCATATATTCTTATCAAAGTGCGCAAGTAAACCGATGTATCGAGCCATTTGAACATTGAAGCTTTTAAACCAAATAGAAGAGTCGAATCATACGACTTGTAGAAGCTTATGAAAAATTATTTGATTTGCAAAAACATGATCTCTATAAATATATGAGACTTTTGAAATCGAGAGAGTCATGTAGGTGATGAATTTTTTCATTGAAACGTTTTATCGAACACTTGGCGGGCGTCAAAAATAGAAAAAGTTATATATAGCCCTTGTAAATGAAATCAAGCCAAGTTTTCATCACCAAATACAATTTAACAAATATCATTCATCAACAATCAATAAGCTCATCACAAACATATATGAATTACATCAAGAAAAATACATATAAGCCACAAACTCGAGGGTTCAACCCAATTGAGCTAAAGATAGTGAAATTCTTACCATTCAATCGGTAAAGACGAGCAATGATGATGATAGTCGAGATAGATAATCCCCAAAATATATAATTCATGCATCAAAACTCATTTGAAGTGAATTGTGTGTGAAATTTGCAAAGGGACGGAAAATGGCCAAAATGTGTCAAAGTGACGAATCAAGACGAGAACCATTTTATCCAAGATTTTGCTTAGGGCGACGGTCGAGGTTGAGGGCGGCCGGTCGGCGTTGAGGAGACCGGTTGCCCTCAACCTTTTCAACCATTATTTGTCTGTTAGTTTTTCCAAAATCCGAATTTTCAACCAAAAATCCGATTTTTTGCCCCTAAGTTTTAAAAAACGCAAAATGCAAACGTAGACCTCATTCAATATACATTATGTCATAATCAAGCTCGAAATGAGGTAAAATACTCGTGATTAACGATCAAAAAGTCCGCGAGTTATCCTTGAGACGGAATTAAACACATCTCAAGTTTTTGTTAAAAATCACAATCCCTTAAAAAATATATCGAATCTCAATATGTTTAGTTCGATTATGACGAACCAAATTTTGAATACGAATAATCGTATAATAGATACCAAACTTGTTATCCCGAAAAAAATAAGAACGTTTTAAATCTTTGGATACAACAAGTCATAAGAAGAAGTGCCTTTCAAATATTTGAAAATTTCTTTTAATAGGTAGGAATTCATTAGAATTCGGGCCCAGTGAGGCGGGGGCAAATATCGAGCCCTCTCAAAATGTCGTGACAGGGGCGAGCCAAAGGGAATCTAAGACCCGCCTCGAGGCTAGCAAGGTGGAAGGCTAAGAAGCGAGGTGGAGGCTTGTCTATCCTATCACTCGTAGTAGGAATTATGATTTGGCACGAAGCGGGGATGAAGAAATTTTCCTAATGGTACTTACATTGTGAACGGACACCGGGACCTAAGTAAAGCCCAAGGAGCGGCGTGTTCCGGTCGTCCGAGGGGTGGCCTCACGGGATACCTCATCGTGAGGAGGGGGAATACTGGTGGCCCCGCTTGTGGAAGTGGAAGAGCTCGAAGACGAGCTAGAGTCGACGACCTCGAGTTTGAGGATGAACCAGAGTTCGACCGCGAGCTAGAGGGTCGCATAGATGGAGGAGTGATAAGCGTGAATTTTTCATGTGTTTTGATGCGTATTTCGAGCTATAATGATAAGTAAACATGCATATACTCGCGTTAAACGTTACATATTCACTCCTTGTGGAAAAGATATTACACTTTGCTTATTTTGTAGGAATTTCATGATATTTGAAGCTAATTGAATAAGAATATGAGGAAAGCAAAGTAGAAACGCGGAGAATTGAGTGGATATACGAAACGTGAAGCCTAAAAGAGCGAAAGTTGAGCATTCACGGAAGAGACAGGGGGCACACGGGTTGGGCGTGCCTCAAGACACCACCCGTGCACCCCGTATAAGGTTGATTGAAGGCTGCATAAGATGGCGCACGGGTAGCCCATGCATGGGCGCACCACCCGTGCGCCCTACGACAGAGTTAGAGTATCTCACCGGAGTGGCGCACGGGTAGGCCGTGCTCCGACGCACCACCCGTGCGCCCTACAGAGAGTTGGGGTATTCCAGCAGGGTGGCGCACGGGTAACCCGTGCGTGGGCGCACCACCCGTGCGTCTGCGCTGGAATCCCATAATCTGCAGCATTAAGCCCTAAACATGATGGGAGGTATAAAAAGGCTTTTTGGGGGGCGCACACAAGGACATTCTGGCATTTTGGGATCTACAACACAAGACAAGAGTCAACTCTTGGAAGGAGACATCAAGGAGACAATCGGGTTGCATCGGAGCTTGAAGAACGGAGATATATCGAGAGATTGTCGGCGTTCCTAAGTTTTTCTTGCTTCTCTTTTAGTTTCAATCTTTTAGTTTCATTTGTAATGACTTTGAACACTTTGTGTGTAAGTTGTTTAATCATGTGTAGCTAAACTCTTGTGATTTCCGGGTTTTGGAAGTAGATTAATGAACTCTTGTTGGATGTTTTAATCTTAGTTGAAGTTATTATCTTGAAGCCGATTTGAGTACTTTGAGCTTATTCTTGTTTTATCACTTGGCCAATGGTTTAACATGTTTGATATATTGATTCATAATTCGAGAGATGAGTTTCAATATTAGATCTTGAGTACTTGACACGAATATTTGCATGAATCGAGAGATTTGTGAATGTTGTGAGGACATTTGATCTTTTATGCATTTGGGAGTTGTATATCTTATGTTGAGTAGAGATGCTAGAATAGATATTTCAATCTACATTTTATATGCATCTCGAGAGGGAGGATAAAATAGCTTTTGTGATCGTCTTATAGGAATATTGATAATAACGTGGCTTGATTAAATCGGACAACAAGAGGATTGTTAATCGAAACCTTAACTCGAAATCCATTTCATCATCTTGATACTTCTTTCATTTGTGTTATCTTATTTTTGTGTTTTAGTGATTGAAATTGTCTTAATCTCAAAACAACAACCATCAAATATTGATCGTCTAAATAAAAGTAAAACTATCTTGGTTCAATACTTAGCCTATTGATTTATTAGTCTCGTGGATACGACCTTGCTACCCTATTCGATAACGAACACCGTACACTTGCGGTGAAGCTAAAAATAAGGCGAATAAGTTTTGGCGCCGTTCTGTCGGGACTAATACAATTTTGGTGCTAATATTGCGATAGATAGAATTATTCTTGATTTAGACATTTTTTTATTTATTTTGTTTTGTGTGACTTGAATTCCACATTATTTGACTTGTTTCTTCTAGTTTGGTCCAGGTAGTGTATGAACACGCGCTCTAGCGGGGGGACTTAATACCGCTCATACGGGAAGTTGAGACTTTCGCGAGGAGAATTAGTGCTACCACTAGACGAATGAAAGACAACACAATCCGATAATGGGGGATTTGAATGAGTTACCAATACCGCCAAACAATGGTGGAAACGAGTTACCGATACCGGTTCATGAAGAAGCCATTCGTGATTACTTTCGACCACAAACGAATCGTAATTACGGTGGTATTGCCCATATTCCCATCAATGCCAACAACTTCGAGCTCAAACCGGCACTAATCAATATGGTGCAACAGAATCAGTTTGGGGGGTTTGCAACCGAAGATCCTAACTCTCACCTTGCGCATTTTATCCAAATATGCAATACGATCAAAATGAACGGAGTCTCAGATGACGCCATAAGATTGCGCCTATTCCCATTCTCTTTACGGGATAAGGCGAGAAATTGGTTGGGTACTTTGACGCAAGGAAGTGTGAGCACATGGGATGATTTGAGCCAAAAGTTTTTGTTTAAATTCTTTCCACCAAGCAAAACTTTGCAGCTCAAAAGTGAGATCACTCAATTCCGACAATTTGATTCCGAGCCTTTGTACGAGGCTTGGGAAAGATTTAGGGATTTGTTAAGAAGATGTCCACAACACGGCTTTTCGGAGGATCAACAGTTATGTTTCTTTTACAATGGTTTAATGGGGCAAACGAGGGCCTTTGTTGATGCCGCAGCGGGAGGAGCATTGTTGGCAAGGTTTCCACAAGATGCCTTAAATCTTCTTGAGGAAATGGCCATGAACAGCGATTACCAATGGCCATCCGAAAGATCCAATGTACAACGAGTAGCGAAATCTCGATTCGGACTTATCAAAACATTGTCGGCACAAGTAGCGGCTTTGACAACTCAATTGAATGTATTTACGAAGGGGCCAGAAGCAGGTACGAGCACGGGTAGTGAAGCTCTTCTATATCCGATGGAAGAGGTAAATTATGTGAATAACGAGAATTTCAGCAATTTAGGAATAATTCAAACCCAACGCACTACCATCCAGGGTTGAGAAATCATGAAAATTTTTCTTATGCAAATACAAAGAATGTGTTACAACCTCCACCGGATTCAATGCTTCAAGTGGAGGCGGTAATGGAGGAGGCAAATCGTCGTTGGAAGATGTACTCACCTCTTTCATAAATCAATCTAATGCTTTCATGAATGAGACGAGGAGCCGCTCGATAAGCAAGACCTTAGGATGGATAAGTTGGAACAACAAGTGACAAGCTCAATAAAGAATCAAAACTCAAATGGGTCAATTAGCGGCAATTGTGGGGAGTCAACATCAAAAGGGTCAATTTCCAAGCAACACGGAGGTCAACCCGAGGGAACATTGCAATGCTATTCATGTGTGGGGTGGAAAAGAGAATGAAGAGTCGGAAAATGCCGATATTGGTGTGATGTCGAGAATCACGCACGTCTCGTGTATCGGTGCATGACCAAATCGTGTGTGTTGCCGAGCCTATCATCCAAATTCAGAAAATGATGAAACGACGCTCAAGGCAATATGAAAGTTAAAGGAGGAACCGAGCAACAATCGGATAAACAAAAAAGAGCCAAGAAACGTGAATCGTATCCTAACTCTAATTTCTTTGAAATATAATATTCCTCTTTCCTTTCCCGATTGTTTCACAAGACTAATCTGAATAATCAATTTGCTAAATTTGTGGGCATGTTTAAAAATTGCACATTAATGTTCCTTTTGCGAAGCAATGAAACATATGCCAAATTATGCAAAGTTTTTAGGGAAGCGATGTCCAACAAGAACAAATGGGCGGAGAATGGGATTGTCAACTTTGACGGAAGAATGTAGCGCACTCATACAAAGGAAAATACCGCAAAAAGCTGAAAGATCCGGGGAGTTTCACTATTCCTTGTACAATAGGTGATATTTCCTTTGACAATGTACTTTGTGATCTAGGATCTAGTATCAATTTGATGCTGTCCGTTCTCAAAAAGCTTGGACTCGTAGAAGTGAGACCATCCTTTGTCACCCTACAACTCGCGGATAGATCACTCGTACATCCAATGGGGATACTAGAAGATGTGCTCATAAAAGTCGATAAATTCATATTCCCGTGGATTTTCTAGTCTTTGGATGTGAATGAGGATTGTGACACCCTCTTATACTTGGGCGTCCATTTTTGGCAAATGAAGCACTAATAGATGTGAAGAAAGGGGAGCTTACATTACAAGTGGATGATGAGCGTATTTCATTTTCCATTTTTTGAATGTGAAAGGACAATATGATCTTAATGGTTGTAAAACAACAACAATTGCTAATTCGTACTCAAGCTAATAACTTGAATAATTGTATGCATTTTAAAGATAATATGCAGGGCTTATCAATGAAGAAGAAGGAAAGGCACAAAAAGCCCGATGTTGAACCAAGAGCATGCACGTACCATTCGCACGATGAAAAGGAGAACACATGGATAGTTGACAAACATGAAAAACCTCCTTTAGTAATGATCAAGGAGGTGCAAATCCAAGTGAGCGGGATTGGCATGGAAAAGCGCGATGAGGTGATAAGCTTCATTTCGCAAAGATCATAATCGAATTAAAAGCGTCAAGCTAAAGACGCGTTAAATATAGCGCTTGTTGGGAGGCAACCCAACGGTTTTTCGTGTGAATTCCATTTTTGTGTGTGTTTAGTTTCAAAATTTGTGTGATTTGAGTGCTTTGATATGTGTGTTTTTTTTATTCCTAAGTGTGATTAGTGTGTTTTTGTTGAATTTTTGTGTGTTTCTATCAAAAAAAAAACAAAAAAAAAAAAAAAGAGAGAAATTTGCTATCTGGTGCGCACGGGTAACCCGTGCTTCGACGCACCACCCGTGCGCCCTGCAGAAGAGGCTTAAATATGACAGTTTTTAAACTGTCTTCTTCTCCAAAACTCCCACAAATCGCGCGCCCACTACCCCAACTTCATAGCCTTCGAAAATTCTTGCAAATTCTACTCAAATTCGTCCTTTTAATCCCTCTCCCATCACAATTGAACTTCACTTTACGTTGAATTCAAATTTACTTGAAGAATTGTGAGCACAAGCACCTAGGGTTCAAATCTTCCACTTCGAGTTTAACTTAGAGAATTCCGGTAAGAACACCGTTTCTCCTTGTCAATTCGTTGTCAATTATGTATTAGGGAGCATGGTAGGTGTTTATTTTGATATTTTTGCTATGAATTATGTGAATTATTCTTTGAGGCAAATTATCAAACACCTTGTGAGCTTGTGTAATTGAAGAGATTTAGGATGAATTGTTGGTGAGTAGGGCATGGCTAATGATTATTTAAGCTAATATTTGTCTAGAATGGCCATAATTTTTGTTTGTTTGGGGTAGTTGATCGATCAAAGTGACGTGGGCATGTGAATTTACATCACCCAATATGTTAGCTTTAATCCCCTATTTTGTTGTTGCCATTGATGATATTGAGAGGCTAATGAAATGCGTTTCAGGTACAAACACTTCATGGCCGAGCGAAGAAACCCCTGTGGTGGAAGGAGACGTGCACGTGGGATGGCACAACGCCAAGTAGCACCCGGAGGTCGATCAAAACAGTCGAAGCATATGGGGTCAACTTAACAAATGCCGATGATCTTGAGCGATGGAATCGCTTGATCGGTCGCCAAATAGCTCCTTCTCGCTACGCCGACGATGATTGTACCCAAACTTTGGGGATCCATGAGGGCGTGTGGCGTCTTTTTCGCCAAGGTAGGATGGACGAACTTCATGAGCCGAAAGTGGCCGACATTTAAAAAGTATACATTGGAGTTCTTAAGTACCGTGGAAGTACTCAAACAAGGCGGGACCTTTGAACCGTATATGATAAAGTTTCAATTGGGGAATGTCCGTAGACAAGTTGCATGACCCAATTGAACACCATTTTCGAGGTCCCAAAAACGCTCGTACTCGCCCGATGCCTCATTATGATCAATACGACTTCGGAGAATGCTTGTGGAAACACCACAAACGGGCCGATGTTGTATGCGCGCGGACCGCCAAAGCCTCGTGGATCCGGAATCCCGTTTTCCGGTATATTCAACGCGTGATTGCATCCTCCGTGTTCGCCCGAGAAAACATTGGAGGTATGACGACTAAGGAACTTTATCTCCTTTGGTGTATGGTTACAAACACCCCCTACAACACCATTGTCAATTTTGCCGAACAAATCGAACACGATTAGCTAGGAAGGGGGGTACGATTTCTATAGGGGCCTCATTACCCCTATTGCCCGGCATTTCAATGTTGATTTCCGAGGCTTGGAGCCTATCGGGCAGACTCGGGTTAATTTGGCATCGTTGCACCATATGAAATTCATAGCGAATGAAGACAATAGATTGGTGCTTCTACAAAAGAAAGGTGCTTCATTTCCGTTGCCTAACCCGCCATACACCACGGTCGAGACATTGACGGACACCACCAACTTCCTCATGAACTCCGACGCACACAACCGAATTACCGAGGCTATAGAGGCAAGAAAGCGTCGCAGTCGAGTCGAAGGTTTCTTGGATGAGGAGGATATGGTGGCGGAGGAGGATGCGTTTCATGGCCGAGACATGGGGATGGAACCTCATCACCCCCAAATTGGGTATGATATACCCGAGTCCTCACACGGAGGCAATTACCCCGACATTCTCAAAGTGGGGATCGTCCGGTCCTTCTCATAGTGGAGGACCCCATCGCGACGCCGATTTTCAAGACATGTTTTATGCGTTTGGGGAGAACTTGAGGCGGCAAGAAGAAGAGTTGAGGCGGCAAGGAGAGGATTTGAGGCAAGATAGGGCTAATTTTCTCGCGTTCGTGAGCGATCGGAGCGGCGTTCCGAGAGAGACGTGGCAAGTGCTCAACGGCCTACAAATGTGGCATATTTCTAAAGGCCACTTCCCACCACCGCCCGTGATGATTGAGTATATCCCCACTTTTTGTTATTGAAATTCTATATTTCCCCTTAGGACACTATAATTTCATTCAAGTTTGGGGAGAGATATCATTTTAATAAATGAAAAGTGTGGATACATACATAAAAAAAAATACATTTTCATGCATTTGTTTTTCATGCATTTGTTTGTTATCATATAGTTGCATTAGAGCACGTTTATAGCTTTAGCACGTCTATTGCTTTAGTAGTGGTTAGAGAGTGTGTTGACCGAGCATGGTGCAACTTGTTGTTTGTGTGTTGATAGGAAAATTCATATTGTTGGGATTAGATCTTTGTTTATGGATTGATTGAGCCTTGAATAGATAACTTTGAGCATGTTGATATGAAAAACTTGGTGTGATGCTTTGAATTACATTTTGACAAGCCTGTGAGCTTTGAGCCTTTTATCGCTTATATCTTGTGCGTCTTGTTGTAATTTGAGTGTATCATTCATGTTGATTAAAATTCTAGAACTTGCTTGGGTATCTCTGTCAAGGCCACATGTGTATGTGAATTGTGAATGTGATTAAAGGCCATCTTTGCTAGCCTTTCATGCCTTTTGCCTACCTAAAAATGTGAAAACTCCTAGTTAGCCAAGTTGAGCCTATAGCCTATTTCTTTGATAACCACAAATTTAACCCTTGATCTTACTATATTTCCATCACCTTAAACTCGAATGTATAACGTTGAGTAAAAGGGGAATGAACGAAGTTGAATGGGTGGGAATTGAAAAATAGGATAATTGGGCATACTTGGTTAAATGGAATAAAAAAGGAAGGAAAGATGTTGAAAATGCACAAATGAAAAAAGATTGAAAAGTGGATAAACTTGGGGGCGTAGGATTGTGAATGGAGGTGATTCTCAAAAGAAAAGACGGAAATGGAGATAAATGAAGTTGATAAAAATGAGGGATGATTGGAGTAGCATATGGGATTGTAATGAAAATGATTGATATGCTCACCGGTCTATACACTCGAGTTTGAGTCACTTTATCCAAAAATCTCCTACCTAAACCAAAGAGCCTTCATTACAACCAAATGAGAAAGTCCTTTATGATTCACAAATTGCATACACTCGTGGCGGAGATATGAGACAAATTGCAAGCCTATGGTAATTTTGCGACATCGAATTGATTTGAGCGTAAACACGTCCTATAACCTCGTGAGATGAGAGTATACACTTAACTTTGAGAGTTGGATTCAGAGCATTTCACTTTGTTTTATTTGAGGCGTGTTCTTTGATTAGATATTTGAGGCTTGATTGAGTTGTACTCAGCATTCATGACGAACAATTTGGATTTTCTTGTAGACTCTTGGTGTGCGCTTTTTATCTTTATCTCCCCTGTTATGCTTTATCGTGTTCTAAATATTGTTGATCGGGACGGTCAATGATTTAAGTTTGGGGATTTTGATAAGCGTGAATTTTGCATGTGTTTTGATGCGTATTTCGAGCTATAATGATAAGTAAACATGCATATACTCGCGTTAAATGTTACATATTCACTCCTTGTGGAAAAGATATTACACTTTGCTTATTTTGTAGGAATTTCATGATATTTGAAGCTAATTGAATAAGAATATGAGGAAAGCAAAGTAGAAACGCGGAGAATTGAGTGGATATACGAAACGTGAAGCCTAAAAGAGCAAAAGTTGAGCGTTCACGGAAGAGACAGGGGGCACACGGGTTGGGCGTGCCTCAAGACACCACCCATGCACCCCGTATAAGGTTGATTGAAGCTGCGCAGATGGCGCACGGGTAGCCCATGCATGGGCGCACCACCCGTGTGCCCTACAGAGAGTTAGAGTATCTCACCGGAGTGGCGCACGGGTAGGCCGACTCCGACGCACCACCCGTGCGCCCTACAGAGAGAGTTGGGGTATTCCAGCCAGGTGGCGCACGGGTAACCCGTGCGTGGGCGCACCACCCGTGTCTGCGCTACCTGAATCCCATGTCTGCAAGCATTAAGCCCTAAACATGATGGGAGGTATAAAAAGGCTTTTGGGGGCGCACACAAGGACATTCTGGCATTGTTGGGATCTACAACACAAGACGAAAGTCAACTCTTGGAAGGAGACATCAACGAGACAATCGGGTTGCATCGGAGCTTGAAGAACGGAGATATATCGAGAGATTGTCGACGTTCCTAAGTTTTCTTGCTTCTCTTTTAGTTTCACTCTTTTAGTTTCATTTCTAATGACTTTGAACACTTTGTGTGTAAGTTGTTTAATCATGTGTAGCTAAACTCTTGTGATTTTCGGGTTTTGGAAGTAGATTAATGAACTCTTGTTGGATGTTTTAATCTTAGTTGAAGTTATTATCTTGAAGCCTATTTGAGTACTTTGAGCTTATTCTTGTTTTATCACTTGGCCAATGGTTTAACATGTTTGATATATTGATTCATAATTCGAGAGATGAGTTTCAATATTAGATCTTGAGTACTTGACACGAATATTTGCATGAATCGAGAGATTTGTGAATGTTGTGAGGATATTTGATCTTTTGTGCATTTGGGAGTTGTATATCTTATGTTGAGTAGAGATGCTAGCATAGATATTTCAATCTACATTTTATATGCATCTCGAGAGGAGGATAAAATAGCTTTGTGATCGTCTTATAGGAATATTGATAATAATGTGGCTTGATTAAATCGGACAACAAGAGGATTGTTAATCGAAACCTTAACTCGGAAATCCATTTCATCATCTTGATACTTCTTTCATTTGTGTTATCTTATTTTTGTGTTTTAGTGATTGAAATTGTCTTAATCTCAAAACAACAACCATCAAATATTGATCGTCTAAATAAAAGTAAAACTATCTTGGTTCAATACTTAGCCTATTGATTTATTAGTCTCCGTGGATACGACCTTGCTACCCTATTCGATAACGAACACCGTACACTTGCGGTGAAGCTAAAAATAAGGCGAACAAGGAGGGGTCGCCATAATAGTATAAGAAAATTTAAAAATAAAGAGGGAGAGAACCTACCTCTAAGTCAAGTGAAGTGGAGGAGCTCAAGTCAAAATCCTATGTCGCGGCGAGCCGAGCAAAATGAGGTGATCCGGGATAAGAAGTATGAAAAGTGAATTTTTGAAAAACCGTCTTATATATATAGCGAGAAGGGCGGGAAAATCAATGGTCTCGATCGAAAGGCTATTCAAATTCAACGGCTAGATGGAAGGATCTTTTTCAATTCAAGGGCTTTGGCTTTCGTTGCTTGAATTCGGGAGTCTGATCGAGTCACTTTAGCAATAAATTACTAAAGTAACTGGGGGAGTAAATGATGTGGAAATTACCATTATAGCCTCGCCTAGGTCGAGTTGACCATCTTGACCTCGCCTCGCGAAATTACCAAAATACCCTCAGGATCCGCGATTTTTTTATATGGGTCCCGACCCGACCCGTATCCCCGGGTCGGGTCGCCCGCGAACCACACACCGTCGATCGGGCGCCACGTGTACGGTGATCCGCCTCACCCGGTGAAAGCGACTATAAATACAAAGACGAAATTCAAGGTAAAAGGTAACTTGTCATTATTCTAAATTATCTCGCTCTTTAGCTTTCTAAGTACCTCAACTACCTGATTCTGACTTAGGCATCGGAGGGCCTTAGCTGGGAGCCATCCCGGCTAGCCTAACGTGCGTCTGCTTTGTGTACCCTCGAACAAAGTACCTCACCTAGCTTTTTGGGGGATCCTTGGCCAGGTCGCTTCGTGTAACACACTTCACCTCGCTTTGTGGGTCCCTAGGTCAGGTACATCTGGTTTACTTACCTAAATCACTCTTCACCACCTTCCGCAGACGGGTTTGCACCAATATCCACATCCACGGATCCGGTGACCACCCACTTGCCCTCTACTTCCCACAATGCTCCATTCTCTATTTCCTTGTACGGAAAAGAGTCCGAGAGCAATTCATCACCTGTAAGCAAATCTTGATAGACCAACATGATTACAGAAATTTCGGCTCTCGATCGACTACAATAGAAAGAAAACAAGAGACTCTGGCGGGAGAGAGCGAGAGAGTTAAATAAGTTAATTTCTTAGTTGTAGTGAACAAAGCCATAGAGGTAAAATGAAATCTGAATAAATGAGTAAATTCTGTCTATTAGTTATAATTCTCATCTTAGTACTCTCTAATGGTTTCATGGACCCATCTTCATTGTTGTACAATTCAAATCTTAAGAACAACATTGACTTGAAAGAATACTTTCTTAATCTTTGGAGTATGCTTTAAGTTGTTTGTCATGTGATTTTCAAAGGCATTCTTAAAGATTTTTGATTGTTTAATGAAAAATTAGCACAAGGAATAATAATATTTTGGGATAGGAATGCCTCCATGTTTCGCTTTTCTTACTTCAAGAGGATACATTTGACCCTAATAAAATGGATTATACGTTGCACAATGCGAGAGTTCTTTACATGCATCTTAAACAAAATTTCTCCATTAGATACAAATTTATGACAATTTCATTGAAATAACTTTTTGGTCCGCCATGTCTTCTCTATATTTCACATACATTGTTCGATACTATCATTGTTTTATAATAATATTAAATTATATTATATCAACAATTTATTTTAATTAGATTACAAAAATTATATGGTTCACGTGCGGCACGCACGTGCACCTTACTAGTTACAAAAAGTGCGAGAAAAGTTTTATAATTATAGAAATCCCTTTAAAGTTTGAATTATCTTACGTTTATCCTAATCGTTAGTTAATCGATGGAATTTTGTTGACGTTAATCAAACACTTTACAATTATATCCCTCAACTATTCTAATATTATAAATAGCCCAAACTTTTGTCATATATCATACAATTACATCACTCAACTTTTCTAAATATCACAAATAGCAAAGACGAAAAAGTTAAGGTCATGTGTAATATTTTGAAATGCTTTGAGGAATGTAAATTGTAAACTATATATATTATAACATCAACAAGTCAATTAACATTTAGAGCAAAATGTAAGATTTGACTCAAATCTCGAGGATTTCGTAATTTTGAAACTTCTCTAGATTATTCTGTAATTACATACCTCGATCCTCAATTTTTTTTTTTTTGTGGTAATTATCCCTATATTATAATATGAATATAAAGTGTAATGCATCTCAAATCCAAACGAGGCCTTTGATAGCTGCATCATATTAGCTTCTAAAAATTTGGATCTACATTTACTTCCTAAGTAGTACTTACTAGTTATGGACATTGGGCCTCGTTAGGAGTGGCATAACTACTAACTGGTACACACAGTGGAACAGCTCACATGCTGACAACTCTTCTTCTTTTTCCCAAGTTCTAACTCTGAGCTGTTCCCATTAAATAAAATGTGTTTTTTTATGAATTCACTTATTAACACACATACACCATATCCTCTAGCACAGCGGAGCAGAAGGCCCAATGAAATAGCTCATATTCCCTGTCAAATCAAGTCAATATTGTGCATGCTTTTATAGAGCTAGCTAGCTAAGCCTGCCAACTATCATCAAACTTTGATACAGAAAAGACCGTTTTCCATGTAACATTGGGAAAGCAAAAACGTGAATGGTGTTTGCCCCTTTGTTTTTTAAGATTGATAATCATATATCTCTTGTTGATCACTTGGCATTTTATATGAGGGCAATAATGAATGTGGTGAATCACAGATTTCCATCTGCTCTATTTTTTATAACTAATTCAATCAAGTCCATTAATTATATTCTGAGGAGTTGACTTTGCTTGATATTAATATATTTGGGACAGAAACAGTTGCCATATATGTTGACCTTATTCTGCATTCAACATTAATTATATTCATACAGGATTGAACTTGGAAGCTACTAGGTAGAACAGAGTGAAAGAAGCCAATAATAGATTTTAACAACTTTTAATAATTATATAAAATCATGGTTGTAAAGTTGTCGAATGTTGATAGGCGAGCAATTGGTTTTATCGCCGTTGAGTAACTTATCAGCTACGATGAGATTAGCAGCTTCGGTGGGATGATATGCATCCCAAAACACATACGTTTTTCTATCCTTACAAACCGTAGAAGTCGTGTTATAGCAAAAGAATGGTGGGACATAGCCTCCACAACATGGGCCATCACTGTTTTCAAATCCTGCCATACTCAATAGGTTAATTAAACTTTAGTGTTAAAAACATTAATCAAGAATCTAATAAGCTCACCATAATGAGGGTAGTTAAGGATGATTTCTCTGAAAATGTCATAGGAATTGGCATACACAAAAATAGCATTAGGCCCCATTTCTATGTTCATCTGATGAAGCTCCTGTTTTAGTTTCTGGTTGTAGCTGCTAACAAAATCATTTACCTTAGCAGAGCATTCTCCACCTGGAATAAGGTTTATAGCCCGAATAAAGGGAATGCATCCCAGAGGTCCGATGCCAATTACAACAAATTTTCGAGCCCCTAAATCATGCAGCCGCTTTACATAAAAGTATTCAATCAGCAAAATGCTCAAGTTTTGTCAAAAGAAATAGGGATAAATTACAAAAGACTCCAAAGGTTCGGGATAATTATGAAAATTGCAGAAAACCCTCTTTTGATGTTTGATTTCATCTTATATTTTCTCCTTCGCAAATAAAAAAGATTTCGAAACCTTCCCTAAAATTTATAAAAATGTTACGGTTACCCCCTTCCTTATGTGGTCATGTTCCATGATATACATGTTGATTTTACAATATCAATCATGTAATGGGACATGACAGAAAGAACTATCTCAACTTATCGCCGTCTCATCGTATTTTCCATGCAAGTGAAAAGACCATGATGGTTTTGGAATTTCATCTCATTTCTCCTTCGTATGAAGGTTGCGTCGAGAAGGGCATCCGGCGTAAAACTTTGCCACTTTGCTTTTGTGTGAATTTGTAGTGTTAACTAATTTTAGACAATTAATTGACACTATAAACTTCACACCACCGACTCCCACATAGTGGGATAAGGTGCGATTGATGATGATGATGATGATTACCCCTTCCTTATATTTAAGACAAAATCAAAACTGATGGAATTTCTTTTGTAATTTTGAAACATATTTGGGTATTTTTGTAATTAGCCAAAACTTCACAGTGTTTTTGTAATTATCCCAGAGAAGTAAGTATAACTACAAATAAATTTGGCTTATTAATTACAAAAAAAAAAATCCAATTATCTAAAATTAGATACCCTTTATATATAGATATAAATATGTATTTATTTAACAAGTTGGCACTGTATTATTACCTTAAGCTGCATGGTCAAGTTGGAAACCATGAAATCTTGGAAAGCTAGTGGGGAAACATTGCCACTGAATTGGAAATAATTTATAACATCGTTGGATCCAACTGTTAGAGAGAAAATTGCCTCCTTTAAGAGACTGCTTGTGCTGTTTTCTCCCACTATATTCACCATGTATTCTCTAGTTTTCTCAAAATAGCTGATTTGCACATTTAAGGGCAATCTTCCTATCTGTAATACAAATAATCTCGAGTTAATTATCAGAAAACCAGTTAATTTATTCTTCAAAAACAATATTAGTATAAATAAACACAGACAAAAAGAGTTCCTGTGCCATCCAAGATCCCTGAAGCTCCTGAAGCATAATTAATTCCAGTGTCAAAGACATTCACATCTCCATCAGGGCCCAGATAAGGTGGAGGAAACGATTTGGCTCCTAGAGCTTCACCTGGACAGATCAAATAACACTACAATTGAATTATATGAATTCATAGTGTCAACTACATGAATCACTTGTTCAATCTCCAATTTGCCTCTAGGGTTAATTTAAACAAGTACTCCTCGACATATGTTTCTCCTTTACAAATTGCGCTCTTACCAGGAAGTATTTGTTAAAAATACAAACATATTTAAGGGTATTTGTAATTTTGAATGATTACTGGATTTTTTTGTAATTAAGCTAAAATCTAGGGGTACTTCTTTAATTAACCCTTATAGTTATGAAAATTATCGTGTAGCAAAAGTGCCCGGTGAAGTTTTTATTACCAACAATATCTGCTATGGTGCGGCCATTAGTGAATCGTCCAGTAGGATGGCCACCAGAAGGGGTAAAATCGATACCGTAAGGAGGAGTATCTGCCTTTGACAAGGTAAATAAATAATTGTTATTACCAGCATCAACCAGGGAGTCTCCAAATAAAAATGAAGTGAAACAAAAGCAGGGCACAAATTGAAAATGTAAAAACATGTAAAGGGAGAATATAGAAAGGAGTAGGGTCTCCATATTTTTGTGTACCTAAAGTTATCTCATATTGATGAAGTTTATATTGTAGTTTTAGTGTCAACAGAGAGAAGGAATTTGCGTTGCATGACCTGCTTGAATAAGGTACAACTTTGAATATGTCCATGGGAATTGGTCCAAAAATCATCAACAGATTCTGAAGATTCAGTACAGAAATCTAACTAATCTGATTCATGTATATGGATTGATGACATTTTTCTGAAGCCATGACATATAAAGAGATTAATCGAATACAATGAATACTTCAAAATTAAAACTTACATCTTAAAGAAAGAAATTTGTCATAGCAGATTTATGTGCTTACAAAAATGGGCTTCCATCCTTAGACCTCTTAATTGTAAAGTCTTAGCGATCGATTGGATATCTTTTCATTTTGATTTTTTTTTAAATGTTAGAGAATAGTGATAAAAGTAATTTGGAAGAAAAGAATGATGAGTTTTGAGAGTGTGAATGAAGGCAAAAACTCATGTAGGACCGTCTTACGGGTCTCAATCAGTAAGACGGATCCTACTGACCCGCGACGTGGTCCCCGCGGATCTTGTTGCGTCCGCAGTCAATGCCACTCGCAGCCTTTTTTTTTTTTTTTTTTTTTCTTCCCCAGTTAAAGTAACAGTTTTATGACCAAAAGTATCGGTTATTTTAGATAAAGTATCATATTTTTTAATATAGTCACAGATTATGATTACATTACATTGAAGGTAAAATAAATATATCAGAGTTAAAGTAACACCTTTATGAGTAAAAATATATATTTTTTGAGACAAAATATCATGTTTTAAGAGTAAAAATATCTATTTTTTAAATAAAGTATTATATTTTTTAATAATAAATACAAAGAAAGATGAATAATAAATATGATAGAGTTAAAAATGTGATTTTATAAGTAACAATATTTGTTTTTTTGAGATAAAGTAACATATTTTTTAATTAAGTCACAAATTATGAATATATTACAATAAATATATATATATATATAACAAATTAAAGTAATACTTTTATACGTTAAAGTATCTATTTTTTGAGATAAAGTATCATGTTTTTTAATATAGTCACAAATTTGAAATGAAGGAAAGAAGGAAAAATAAAAATAAATATGATATAATTAAAGTAACACTTTTATAAGTAAAAGTATCCATTTGTTGAGATAAAGTATCGATTTCTTAATACGATTTACAAACTAAGAACAAAAAAGAGGAAAAATAAAAAATAAATATGATGTAGTTAAAGTACCACTTTTATAAGTATCAATTTATTGAGATAATATATCATGTTTTTTAATATAATTGAGTTCGATTCTTAGCCTCTCTCGCATTTGGAGGCATTTTTATTTATTTTTTTAAGTTACTGTGTATTTATGAATGAGTTTATATACATGGTTATACTAAAATTGCACAACAAGCACTAGTGGTGTAGTGGTAGAATACCATCCTACCTCTCCATAGCGCGGGTTCATTTCCCAGTGAAGCGGATTTGTTTTTTAAATAACAGTGTGGTTGTCTTTGGGCGGATGACCGGGTCAGGGGGGGCGCGAGCGGGTGTTAATGATCTGGCGGGTGGGCGCGAGCGGGTGTTAATGACGGGCTGGGCGGGTGGGCGCGGCGGGTGAGTTGTAGGATCCGTCTTACGGAATAGATCCGTAAGACGGTCCTACAGAGACCTACTCGTGAATGAATATGAGATTAAAATGTATTGAGTTGATTTGATAAGGAAATAGTGTAAAATAACAATTGAATATAATTCGTGATTGGAAAATGTGAGTGAGTGATTAGGAGAATTTATGAGTGGGACCTATTTAGCTTGATCCTTTAGCCCGAAACACCGACCCGACCCGATATTTTATGTGTTTTTTCATGGGATAGGACTTCAAAAATAACGGTATGATTACTATTTGCCCCAGTCCAACCCGACCCGACCCGACCCGGTAATTCTGTTGGCCCGACGGGCCGCCGGTTTGATGGCTCTTATCAATATGGGAGTAGAGATTAGAGAAAAGCGACTTCATTTTTCATTAATTTAAGTTTTGTCTATCTTAAGGCTCGTTTGGTATTGTTACACGACAAATTTTTAATTTCAGTCTTTTCAATGAGTTATGAGTTTTATATTTCATTTTGTGTGAAAAATTTATATTTCATTTTCCGTGAAAATTTACAATATAATTGGATGAATGATTTAAAGTTAAAAATATATGGCTTGAAAAATGAGAAAATACTTGTTTGTATGTTGTTTGTAAATGCCTGCAGATATGTGGTGGAAAATGAGATTGAATCATGTTATTTTAATGATTTTAAACCATTATACTATTTATATTTGTTAGTAATGGGCCATGCTAAAATATTTTAAGGGGATAGATTTTAATCTGTTAGACAGGGCCACATCAACCAATCCAAATTCAAATCCAACTCTATTAAAAAAAAACAAAAAATACACAAATCTGCTCTCCTTCTCTCGCGCTCCATGGAGTTCTGCAGCGGCATTTCCCCCAAGTTTGAAGTATCTACAAATGATCTTCTCCACTTTTCTATCCTTGCCTTCTTCTTTTTCTTGTCTTTCATGTCTTCTCGTGGGTTTGCAGGAGAAATGAACAATGATATTCAGAGGGAAGTGGAGTTTTTCAATGGGATGATGATGTATTGATAAATTTACAACGTGATTCATATTTGAAAGTTTTGCAGGCCCAAAACCTTTGGAAATATCAATTGTCAAAGTAAAATTTAAACCAGATATTATAACACCCAACATAACACGCAGTGGAATTGGAAGAGCACGAGATATAAAATTTATCTACAAGTTATAAAAATGTGTAGAAGTGCCAGTATGGAGAAATATTGGGAAATTATTTGTATAGATTTCGATGATGCATAGAAAACATAGACTAGATAGTTGGCACCCCATTTTCTATGTGTATTTCAATTATGTAATAGATAGGATATAAGTTGAGTGAAGAAGCAGCAAAGTTGAAGATCGCAGAAGTTTACTAAAGGAATGCACTGAAGATTCAGCTGAGTCGCAGTTGAGTATCGAAGAAGAGTTTCAGTCAAGTGAAGAAGTTGAGTCTTTCAGTAGACTAATAGCTAAGTCATTCCAGATTCCTAGAAAGACTCAATAAAGGGGTAAAACAGCTTAAGGACTCGAAGAAAGTTGAAAAAGTCCGTTGCAAAGAAAAATCAAATACTTACCCAAATGGTTGGGGACGGACTGCAACAATAAAGTTGTCTTGCTAAATGAGTACGAGTAGATGAGAACCAATGAGATATTCGCAGAAGACCCACAACGTTTCAGGAAACCTGCCGAGCATTAATTTGAGGAAGGGTCAACATCAAAAGCTACACAACAAGACAAGCCAACGATCAATAAGTGAATTTTGAAAAATGTCTATCTTGTCAACGGACACTTTTTCAAACTGTACTATAAAAGCTGGGAAAAATATGAGAGAAACACGAATGACACAAGAGAAAATCTAAGCAAATCAAGCAATTACAAAAATATTCTCAAGTTATTCATTCTAATCCTCAAGCCTCATTTCGAAGTGATTCTAACCAGCACATTCAGTGAATGAAGGAACAAAATTTTAACCAGTTGAAGAGGAAATTGTTTTTCTAAAAACACGGGTCCGTGACTTTCACGAGGTGAAGGATGTGCAGTAAGGTTCAAGTTAGAGCCTGCTTTTAATCCAATGGAAGGCTACGTGATCAAGTCCGAAGGGTTTGAAGAAGATGAAGTAGTGAGGCAAAATTGTCTTACGAAGAAGCTGAGTCCAAGGAGTAGAGTGGTTGTGTGATCAAAGCCTACTTGGACTCTTGTATCCATTTTGTAATGATGATGCATTATTGGATTATCTCCAGGAGTTGGAGAAGAGTGGAGTGGAGGAATTACCTTCAAACCACTGTAAAATTGTCTACTGTCTTTTATATTCTTCATTTAATTTCTGCATATCTTTAATACTGCTGATATATATTTGCTCACACAACTGATAATAACTTAACCTAAAAACACGTGTTGTAAAACTATTTTACAAAAGATGTCATACTTCCACTGAAAAATCAAGTAAATTGAACTTTTAAAAAGATCTCACTGCACACAGCTGAGTTACTCTATCAACAACTCAGTCAAGTTTGTTGAGTGGTTAACTCTCGTGTTGAGGTTGAACCTAGCTGTCTTTCAAAGGACTAAGTTATTTACTTGTATAAAACTCGGATTTAAGTTTAAAATTGAAATATTTATTAAGTCTATTCAATATCTCCCTTCTAGACTTAACACCCCTTGGGACCTATAAGTGGTATAGGAGCGGTTGGTTCAATGAACTTCCGCACTAGATACTGAACTAGATCTCAATCTTCCAAAGATCAACACTTGACAGTTTTTAAACATTCATTCAAAAGTTATTATCATGGAAGCAAATCTATCTCGCATTCCAATGTTTACAGTGGAAGAGTTTGAAAATTGGAAAATTCGCATGAAGGCACATCTCTCAGCACTGCATTATGAAATGTGGTTTGTCATCGAAGATGGACCCAAAAAGATCACTCAAGTGAACTATTCGCCAAAAATATTTTGGTTCATACAACTGCAAGTGTACGGTGTAGTTTATAGGACATGTGCAAGCAGGTCGTATTGCTCAGGATTGAATCTCGAAACACTTAGGCTATAACAACATCATATTCTAATTTTTCAAGCGGTCGAAAATCCAAAGTATTTTTATCTAACTAAAAATAAAAAAAAAAATAAAATAAATTTGTGAATCTCACAAGTATTTTCAACATCTTTATGAGCAACCTTAGGCACATAATCTCAACATGCTTCTTCAATATTAAATGCGAATAAAGTTTTAAAAACCAATTCATGCAATTATATGGGTTCAATTTCTAAATTTATTTACTCCCCTCTGTCCAGGTGATGCGTAAACAATTGATTAATAACAATTGTAGTCCTCCGGATCGTTACAATTCTTATTAACACCAAAAAGATTTGTGAATTGAATGACTCTCCACAAACACGCTTGTCACACATGTTTCATGTCTCAATTCGATTTTCGTCTTACTAGAACTCACTTCCGGATTACGGACTAGAAGTATAACAAGCAAATTATTGATCAAATAAAAACAATTATAAATAAGCACTCGAATTCATAAAATAAAAAGCATGAAATAATTAATAAAAAAGTAATCATATTTAATACAAATCCACAGTTTTCAATTATGCCCCTAAGTTTCGAAAAATATGCCAAACATTGATTATAAACTCATAGACAAATTCGAACCAACATTTAGACATCATATAAGCACAGACAAGAGTTCTGAGACATAGAAAGAAAACCCTTCTTGTCAGGATGGATTCCTCTTCCAAGCCCTCGAAGCTCTTATGCTCCCTAGATGCGAAAACCTTGTGGTGTTCTTCGCGACCTAGCCTTTGCTCTCGAAGCTCTTCGATTCCTTCGTTCTGTGTTATTTGATGTGTTTTTGCTATATGGAATGATATTGTTTCGTGCAAGCCTTGGTCCCCTTTTCCACACGGCTGTGTGACTTCACACGGTCCAACCGTGTGGACCTGCTACGTCCTCTATTTTCTTTTCTTCTTCACACAACCGTGTGATTTTCACATCATCACTCCACACGGCCGTGTGTGACACTACACGGTCCGCCGTGTGAAGTTTTTTTGTCCACTTTTTCCGTCGTTTTGATCTTCTCTTCACATTCGGCAATCTTATCGGGCATTCCATCTCGATATTTCTTCATTTTAAGCTCGATTTCCGCAAAAATTACAAGAATACGCAGATCATGCCCTTTAAAGGAAACCAAGTAAAAACATAGTAAATATGCGTGCAAATGCATCAATTATATATCATTTTAAGCCCCAAAATGCACGTATATTTTACACACATCAAAATCCCCCAAACTTAAAGCATTGCTCGTCCTCGAGCAAATTTAGAAAAATAGTATAAGGGGTAAAGACAAAAGAACAGCCAAGAACACTATAAACATTAAATGGCATTAGACTTCATACTCGAGGAAATCATGTAACTCATCATCAAGAAGTCGTTATTCATAAACTCGGCATCATTAATACTCTTTCGGGTACTTGAGATCGCGACTCACAAGTAAATAGTGTATCACTCTACTCTCAAAAGTGTATGGTAAATGTTTATGCTCAAATTCAATTCTATGAAAGTAGAACTACCATAGGCTTGCAAATCTTCTAACATCTCGACCACTTTTGTGTGCTCAATCTAAGAATTAAAAAGGACTTTTTTTATTTGGTTGTAATGTAGGCTCTTTGGTAAGGGTAAGGAAATTTTGATTAAGTGACTTGACTTGAGCAAATAAAATTTAAGCATACAGACTTGCAATTCACCAATCCAATTTCGACATGATATCAGTTTTCTTTTTCAACTCAATTCCACCCTTATTTCTCCTTTTTTGTCTTTAGGCCTTTTTGCCTTCTTTTCTTTTTCTTTAGCCTCAAACTCTCATTTTTTTCATAATTCTCAGAATTTTTTTTGTTTTGCTTTGCTCGATTTTTCTCTTCATTTTTTCAGAGATATATCTTTCTTTTTCGAGCTTCATATATTTTTTCCATTTACCCAGATACTGCTCATCCCTTTTTTCTTTTGCCAACTTTCTCTCTTTTTTTATAAATTTTCACCGCATCTCCCCGCAAACTTTATTCATTTTCTATAAGCTCAAGAGATTTTGAGGATAAAAACATATAAATTTTAAAGATCAATGTGGCTCAGAATAATAGTTTTGGCTCAAACTTGGCTAACTAGGGAATCATGAGTTCATAGGAAGGCTTTTTAAGCTAAGTAGGCTATAACAAAGATGGCCTTAGATCATTTTCAAAAGTTGCACACACACATGGCTTCAATGAAGATACCAGAGCAAGTTCTAGTGTTCTATCAATCATGAATGACACACTTAAGAAAAAACAAGTCTGCATAATATCAAGTTGTTTAAGGCACAAAAGTTCACAGACTTATTTTTCGCAACATGATCAAATACCCAATTTTTTTTACACATGCCAAGCAAATAAATAACTTTCCTCCTAAGAATTTACCACATTATTCTCCCAAGTATGTTATATATCCCATGCCATAAACTATTCATAGTAAAATCATAGAGAGCTGGGCATACGAACTAAATTAAAAAAAACCACATACAAAAGCAATTAAACATGCTAAAGCGGTAAACGTGCTAAAAATAAAAATAAAAAAATCGAAAATTTAAAAATTTTAATGCAAATTTTTATGCTCTACATGCAATCTTAGTTGCAATGCAAAATATGCAACAATACTAATTTACGCATTCTTGACAACCCCCCCAAACTTAAAATATGCTTCATCCCGAACATATGAGGAAATTATCAAAAGAAAAAGGAATGCGTAAAGAGTACTTACCTGGATAGTTCACACCACCCGTGTGACGCCGCACGGATGGGCCGTGCGGCCCTGCGCATGGCCTGCTGTCTTACTGTATCCCACACACCCGTGCGGTGGCCACACAGCCTGACCGTGTGGCGCTTGGCACCTCACCTCCTCGCACGGCCTGGTCGTGTGGTATCACACACCGTGTGATGTGATTTTTGTTTTTTTTTTATTTTTTGTAACACCCCCGAGGTTTGTCGCGACGTTTCTTAGGTTGCCTCCCACAAAGCGCTAAGTTTTTCGTCTTCAGCTAGACTCAGATTTCTAACATCATTGTCGTTAAACCGTGTCAGTTGAAATCCTTGAGCCCCCATATTATACATCCTAAATGACAGAGGCGATCTCAGCGGGTGGAACGAAGCTATGATCACTTTGATCCCCAAGGTAACTAATACAATGCTTGTGAAAGAAGCGGGGATTACACCAGGGAGACCCATTATCCCCGTATTTATTTGTCATATGCGCACATGGATTAGCGTCGATGTTCACTCATCATTTGGAAAACATGAGGATTAATGGAGTTCGAATAGCCGCAAGATGCCCACCGATTTCGCACCTATTTTTTGCCGATGATAGTCTGATTTTTTGTCGAGCGACAACGGAGGAGTGCAGTCGAGTTTCTAGTATGTTAAAAGCATACGAGAAAGCATCGGGACAACTCATTAATTATGAGAAATCAGTTATAACATTTAGTCCTAACACAATCGAGATTGTGGAGTTTTTTAAGAATGAGTTCAAAGTGCCGATTGTACAAGGTCATGAGGTTTATCTAGGTCTGCCAACAGTGTCATTAAAAAATAAAAGGCTACAATTTGGTTATTTAAAGGAGCGAGTTCTTAAACGGATTGAAGGATGGAGTGGAAAAATATTTTCGGAAGGGGGTAAAGAGGTGATGATCAAGTCGGTATTACAAGCTATACCTACCTACTCTATGTCGTGCTTCCAAATTCCACAGCTATATGTGAGGAGATAGAACGAGCGTGTGCGAATTTTTGGGGAGACGGAGGAAGCGAAAAATGCATTGGATGAGTTGGAAGTCATTGTGCCGTCCTAAATCTCACGGCGGAATGGGTTTTAGGCATTTAACGGAATTTAACAGGGCACTCTTGGCAAAACAGATATGGCGTATTATTAGAAAACCGGATAGCCTGGTGGCAAAAGTTCTTAAGGCAAGATATTTTCGACATTGCGATATTATGTCTGCAAATTTGGGCTCAAAACCGTCATATATTTGGCGTTCTCTTCTTTGGAGCAGGGGAGTGATGGATACAAGGCTGATATGGCGTGTTGGGGGTGGTAGTGAAATTAAAATATTTAAGGATAAATGGATCCCTTCCTTACAAAATACAATAGTTCATCACTCTCAGACACTCACGTACAGATATGGTGGGACGATTGGTTGAGGGAAATGCATGGAATGAGGGTGTAATTAGAGAAAATTTTCTTTCTCATCGGCATATGGAATTCTCCAATTGCCGCCGCCGAACTTCCACTGCGCGAAGATACCGGATATTGGAGCTACGATGCCAAAGGGGTATATTGATGAAATGGGTTACCAAGTTGCGATGGGCTTCATTCAGACGCACTCACACAAAGACAACTACGGAGATGGGCAAATGGTGGAAATTCATATGGGCTCTATCCATTCCAAGGCACTTATGGAAAAATTCGAAGTTTTGGGATTGGCTTAAACCAAAGAAAATATGGAGATGTCTTGGAGGTTGGTTTTGGATGCGAAGAAAGTTAACGAGTCGGTTTGAGGAGTTTTCTTGCCGACGTGGGCAATTTGGAAGGAACGGGCGATTTCTATATGAAAAAGATAGGAGGTGCATATCCAGCTCTGTACAATGGGTAGATGGCTTTTTGGAGGCGTACAAGGCATCCCAAGTTGAGGACAAGGTGTGTATCCGCTCAGTATGAAGGAGGTTGATGGAGAAGACCACAGGCGGGTTACTTTAGACTGGATGTGGAAGCTTGTTTTAACCCAAAAGAGGCCCGATATGCCACAGGAGGCGTAGTACGTAACGCAGCGGGCAAGGCGATCATGGCGTTTGGAAAGAAAACAGCTGCAATGGGTAGTGTATTAGAGGGCGAACTCACAACGCTGAAGGAAGGATTGCAGCAGGTGATGGGAGCGGATATTGGACCTATTATTGTGGCGTCGGATTCTTTGTTGGCCGTGCAAGCAGTCACGGCTAATCAAGAAGACCTTAGTTACAACGGCATATTGTTACAAGATATTAAACATTTATTGGTGTGTCTAGGAGTAACCACGAAGATTACATATCGCCGCACGGCTAATAGTGTTGCTCATAGACTATCCTCTTTTGCTTCTTTTTCTCATCGTCATTTTGTTGGGCGAATGGGGATATCCCTCAGTGGGTTGAAGAAATTGTACTAGCAGACAATTCATTATTATAATAAAGCTTTGCAATTTCTCTCAAAAAAAAAAAAAAAAATCTAAGTCCCCTTATTTGCACCGAAGGATCTTGATCATGGGTTCGCTCGTTATAATAATAATAATAATAATAATAATAATAATAATAATAATAAAAGACTGGTGTGTATACATACTTTTGTTGAGAAAAGAGTAAAGAATTGTATTTTTCATTATTTCTTGAATCTATACATCCGACTTTATATACAAATCTCCTTTGGAGATAAAATTGGAAAAGAATAAATATCGCACAAGAAAAGAAGGAAAGATTTCTATGAATCGGGGAATTGATTCTAATCCACCTAATCCCATGATTCTAGGAATAAATCTAATAAAGAGCTTCCCTAAATTAGTTTATACGGTCAAAGCCCAGATTTTTCCACACTCCCCTCAGTGGAGAATAGGAATCTTCCATTCCCGACTTGGCAATCATCGATGAAACGCCGCGACCGTTTAGACCCTTTGTAAGAACATCGCTAATTGATTTCCGGAAGAAACATATGGTGTGCATATTAATCCACTTTCGAAGTTTCTCCTTGATGAAATGTCTATCAATCTCGATATGTTTTGTTCACATGTCAGCAGGGTTATGAGCAATGCTTATGGCTGATTTGTTATCACAATATAGTCTCATCGGACCATCCCATTTAATCTTCAAGTCATCTAAAATGATCTTGAGCCACAATAACTCACGGATCCCTTGCGCCATAGCTCAATTCAGCTTCAAAGACTTGATCCGCCACCACATTCTCTTTTTGCTTCTCCAAGTCACTAAATTTCCACCAAGGAATGTACAATAGCCTGTAGTAGATTTTCTATCAACAAGAGATCCTCCATAGTCCGCATCAGTGTATGCTTCAAGTATCAGTCTTTTATTTCTCCTAAAAATGATACCTTTTCCAGGGCTTGCTTTCAAGTAATGCAATATCCGATGAACAGCTTGCAGATGCACATCTTTGGGATTATGCATAAATTGGCTAACCACACTCACAGCATAGGCTATGTCAGGCCGAGTGTGTGTAAGGTAGATAAGTTTACCCACTAGCCTTTGATACATCTCCTTGTTCACAGGAGGGTTCTCAGTTGCCTCGGTTAGTTTATGATTTTGATCTATAGGAGTAGAAGCCGGCTTGCAAGCCATTTTTCCCGTTTCCTTTAGAAGATCAGTGACATATTTCTGCTGAGAAATAAAAATCCCATGTTTTGAGTGTGCAACCTCAATTCCTAAGAAGTATTTCAATCTTCCTAGGTCTTTGATTTCAAATTCATTGATCAAGCATTTCTTCAAAGCTTCCCTTTCCTTTTCATCATTTCCCGTTATGATGATATCATCCACATAGACTAAAAGTGCTGTAACTTCCCCTGTATCTGAATGTTTGGTAAATAAAGTGTGATCGCCTTGGCTTTGTTTGTAACCTGTGGCTTTCATTACGTTTGCAAACCTTCCAAACCATGCCCTCGGTGATTGCTTAAGTCCATACAAGGCCTTCTTTAATTTGCAAACTTTGTTTACTCCCCAATTGCTTTCAAAACCAGGAGGAATATTCATGTATATATCTTCTTCCAAGTCCCCATGTAAGAAAGCATTCTTAACATCAAATTGTTGTAGAGGCCAATTGAAGGTCTGCTAAGGACAATAAGATCCTTCATCGTATTCATTTTTGCAACGGAGCAAATGTTTCTTGATAATCTATTCCGTATGCTTGAGTATATCCCTTTGCCACCAATCTAGCCTTGTATCTTTCGAGAGAACCATCCGCCTTGTATTTTAGTGTGAACACCCACTTGCAAGCTTCGGTTTTTTTCCTCCGGAAGACTTACTAACTCCCATGTCTTGTTTTTTTCTAGTGCTTCCATCTCTACTTTCATGGCATTCCTCCAAGTCCTCACTAGACAATGCCTCGATGATTTTTTGGAATAGGAGTTGTGTTTAAGCTTACTAAGAAAACTCGTGTGATGGTGAGAATTTCCGGAATGACACAAAATTCGAAAGAGGATATAGTGGGTGCTTGGTACATTCTCTAGTTCCTTTTCGAATGGCAATAGGCATATCAATATCATTATCACGTTCAAATTGACAAATTTCATTAGGTTCGTAAATTTCCTCAGGTTCAGAATTACCTCGATCACAGGATTAGGATTCGGTTGGATTCTTGAACATGCCTTGGCTCGATAGTATGGGCTTTTCGTCTTGAATATACCAAAACCTCGTTTTGTATTGTCGTGAGTAGAATTACCCCCGTAATGGTTGGTGTGGTTGGAGTTTCCGGAGTGTGAGTGGGTAATAAAGGAGAGGACAGTGAAGTAGGTGACGATGTAGGTAGATCGGAAAGGGAAGTTATTATCTTCTTCTATGAGAGTCGGCTCCCCTCAAGAGCGGAGTTTGGAATAATATGGTATACCTGCAAAGGTGACATCAATCAAGTATAGAACCGTTTAGAAGGTGGATGATAACATTTGTATCCTTTTTGTGTTGGAGAATACCCAACAAAGATACACTTGATAGCCCTTGGGTCTAGTTTCCCTCTGTATGCACTATGGACATGAACAAATGAGGTGCAACCAAAAGTTCTTGGTGAAAGATTGTTTGTTCCTTTGAAATGTGGATAGAATTGAGAAAGCACTTGGATAGGAGTTTTGAACCCTAAAACCTTGAGGGAAGTCGTTTATAAGATATGCGTAAGAAGAAACCTTCTCCCAAAAACATTTTGGAACATTTTGTTGAAATAATAAGGCTCGTGTACAATTTAATAAGTGACCATTTTTTTTCTTTCACCCACTCCATTTTGTTGTGGAGTATTAACACAAGATGACTCATGAACAATTCCTCTTTTTGAAAGTATGAAGATAGAAATTGATTAAAGTAGTCTCTTGCATTGTCCGATCTAAACCGCTTGATTTTTGTGCCAAATTGGTTTTGGATCATGGAATGAAAGTTAAGAAATATGGTGCTCACTTCGATTTTGATTTTAAGAAGAAAATCCAGGAGACTCTAGTACAATCATCGATAAATGACACAAACCACCGTGAACCAGACACATTAGGAACAGTTGAGGGACCCCAAATGTCACTATGGACCAAATGAAAAGGAAATGAACTTCTATTATTGCTCCTTTGGGAAAGATACGCGATTGTGTTTTGCAAACTCACAAACATCACAATGGAAGCTTCTTACATCATGTTCTTTAAACAAGGGTGGAAATAGAATTTTTAAAGTTGCAAAAGATGGATGACCTAAACGACGATGGTGTAGCCAAATTGTGTCTTTATTTGAAGAGGAAAGAAAAGAAGTGGGTAATTTACTTTTGACACCACTCAAGGTACTTGTTGTTTCAAGATAGTAGAGCCCTTCCTTTGCTTTAGCATGTCCAATCATCTTCCGGAAACCTGGTCCTGAAATACACAATATGTTGGAAAGAAAGTCACATAGCATCTCATATCTTCGGTAAGTTTTTGGATAGACAAAAGGTTCTTGGACAATTGAGGAACATGGAGAACATTTTTCAAAACAAATAAGGGATCGATTTGGATGTCTCCTACCCGCCATACGAGAGCTAATGAGCCATCCGCCACAAAGAATCTTCTTATTGCTAGGACATGGTGAGTATGTATTAAAGATGCATGAGAATAGGTCATATGGTCCGTAGCTCCGAATCAATAATCCGAGGAAGTTTGGAAGGGTTTTCTTCATTGTATGCCCAAAAAGGATTTACTCGACAGATCCAATGAACAAGCATCAAGAGTTCCGAGAAGGTTCCGTAGCTTCGTATTTCTTCAATCTTTGAATCCCCCTTGTTCTTGTTTAAGGGACCGACTTGCTTGTAATTGAGATGATAGAACTATAGGTTTCGACATTCTTCCCAATCGACTATGAAGGCCGAAAAATAAGATTATAGTTATATGAAAATTGAGAAAAACAATTAAGGTGACCGCAATGAAGGCAAGTCACTAATGAAAAAGGGCTATGAAGGCCTAATGCTATTTTACCCCGAGCCTTAAGGCTCGATACCATGTTGAGAAAAGAGTAAAGAATTGTATTTTTCATTATTTCTTGAATCTATACATGCTGACTTTATATACAAATCTCCTTTGGAGATAAAATTGGAAAAGAATAAATATCGCACAAGAAAAGAAGGAAAGATTTCTATGAATCAGGGAATTGATTCTAATCCACCTAATCCCATGATTCTAGGAATAAATCTAATAAAGAGCTTCCCTAAATTAGTTTATACAGTCAAAGCCCAGATTTTTCCACACATACGGTGTACCATACTTTTGGTTGTCTATTTTCCTCTTGCTCTCTTATGATACAAACACCCTCGCCTAATCTGGGTAGCGCTTTAATTTACTTACTAGAAATCAACAGTTGGAGAGTTCAAGCACTCTACAACTTTAACCACAAAATAAGGAGAATGGTTGCCTAGCAATGGACGCACCTGGACTGCTAGCTAACTTGTCCACTCATGTCTAGTTAGCATTTAAATAAAATGAATTGGCCTATCTAAGCACTGTTTTCTTAATTACAAGTAATTACAATGTTTCACAGGATATTTTTGGCCTTTTTATTTTCTCCTCAAATTATTAATTCATTATGGTTACTAGATTAAATTTAAGTACTTTGTCCTTAAATTTGAATCTTGAAATCAGCACATGAATCTACTTTTAAAGGGTTCACGACGGTGTTGAGAGAGAGGTTGGCACCTTAAGAGGGGAATGGGAGTCATGTGGCTTACAAAACCCGCAATAAATGTAAGTGGTTTCTGGGCCTCTTCCCTTTGAAATTTTTTCCTCTCATTAATTATGGTTTGGCTACCATTGAGTAATGGTTCTACTAACTTTTTGTAATTAAAAAAATAAGAAAAAAATCAACACCACATTTGCTAGTTGGGATTGGGTTTGTGGATTTTTTTGACAGGCAAGAAAGCACATTGTCTCATTTTTCAGCAAAGATCTTAATGTGAAACTTGCTCTAATACATGAATATCATAAACTGTAGTAATTATTATATAAGAAGAGAGATGGGTGTATGGAAGAAAATAGGCATGAACATACATATGTAGCATGAGGGTCTAAATTCTTGAGCAAGACTTGTATTTTTTTCTTGTGCAACAGGTTCAACCACCACCAACTTATTTCCCCCTTTGTCCAGCAAACCGATTTTAATGCAACAATGAATTAATTCATATATCAGTTACCTGTTTACGTGTCTCAAAATCCTCCCTTTTCTTTTCCCTTTCTCTCACTCTTCTTCTTTCACTCTCTCCACAGAATCATAAGAACAAAAACAGTCTCTCATTTCGCACCCCTTCCACAAATAACAGCAGGGAGGTACAGTATACATTGGTGGGTTATTTTTCCATAGTCCCATTTGCTTAAAACCTGAAAACACTCTCTATTCCCCAATTTCTTATTCTTTCCTTTTATGGTCCTGTGGGAGTCGCATTTTTGCATAAGAGAATAAAGAATCTCAAAAAAGAAGAAGAAAAAAAAACAAAAACACATTATATATGGGGCTCTTCACAAGAAGCCCTTGTCTTTGATTACTGAATCTTGCCAACCAACTCTGTTGTTTTCTTTTTCTTCACTGGAAAAAAAAAAAAAACAAAGGAATGGGAGTTAAGGATCAAAGTCGATCAATTTTAACAATGACAGGCAGATTGTTGAATGAAATCTTGAGTTTCATAGTTTTCACTCTGCTAGACATCGTGGATTTTATTCTGTGCTACGCATACAAAATCGCTGATTTTTTCGTGGAAGCAGAATGGAAGCCGTGTTATTGTTCATCACCAAAAGAAGCAATCACATGCAGCGGCAAGATCCTCGTTTCGAGCAAGGGGAATCGAAGATCGTCAGGGTAACTTGCACCAAATTGCAGCTTGAAGAAATCTCCGACACTCTCTACACGCGCCCTTCATTGGTCTCTGAGGTCTCCAAATCCACCATCATACATTCCTCGAAGATGATCAGCGGACAAGGGGTGGGCCCCGCTCGATCGACGTTCACCGTTAATTCGACCGTTGTCGAAATGCTGCAAGGCAGGATTGGGAGACAGCAAATACTTCCTATTCCTAGGTGGTCCGATTGCGATTGCAAAACTTGCACTTCATGGACTTCTTCTGGCAAAGAAACTTTATTTGTTAAAGCTGATGGAGCTAAAGGTAAGAAAAAAAGAAGGAACAAGTGTCCTTTTTAACTAATTTCTCAACAAATGCATAAGGATGTAATAAATAAATTATTAAACTTTCTCTCTTTCTTTTTCTTTTTTTTTTTTTTGGGGGGGTGGTGAAAACTCAGATAATGTCCAAGAAGATGTTTTGTTCATACATGGGTTCATATCATCATCTGCATTTTGGACTGAGACTCTGTATCCAAACTTCTCAAAGTGTGCAAAATCAAAGTACAGATTACTAGCTGTGGATCTGCTTGGTTTTGGTAGAAGCCCCAAACCGACCGATTCGCTATACACATTGAAGGAGCATTTGGACATGATTGAAAGGTCTGTTCTTGAGCCATATAATGTTAAATGTTTTCACATTGTGGCGCATTCGCTGGGTTGCATTTTGGCTCTTGCTCTAGCTGTGAAGCATCCTGCCTCTGTCAAGTCCTTAACTTTACTCGCACCGGTGAGTTTTTATTCAGCTTTGTTGGTTTTGCTTTTATTACAACGCGCTATAATTAGATTCTCGCTCTCTAAACTCACAAAAATGTTACTCGTTTCGCATTTATTTATGTATATCGTGTAGACCCTTGAACCAAGTGTGCATATAATTATGGGATAACTACAAAAACACCCCTGAGATTTGGACTTATTACAAAAAAAACCAGAGATGTTTCAAAATTATAAAATAAACCTTTACGTTTGATTGTGTATTAAATTTAAAGGAGAAACTGTAATATTTTTATAAATATCGGGTTTTTTTTTTTTTGAAATGTTTTTTTACTTATGAAGGGAAAATGTAAGAAACAATCAAATCATATGGATATTATTATAATTTATAGAAAAACTCTGATTTTTTTTTGTAATTTGTCCGATCATCACGTTTTTTTTATCAACATGTTTACATGTAAATTCTTATGTCCCTAATTACAACTTTAGAGCATGAATCAACATTAATTAATTCCAGTTAGTTATATATTAATTACTAATATTAGAATTTAATGAAAATAATCAATCATATTCCTAGTGGGGTTTGATTAGTATGGGTATGAAAACAAATTGGCAGCCATATTTTCCAGCGCCAAAGGGGGAACAAGCCACACAACACATGATGAGAAGAGTAGCCCCAAGGCGCGTGTGGCCACTGATCGCATTTGGCGCGTCAATAGCTTGTTGGTATGAGCACATCAGCCGGACCGTCTGCCTTGTGATATGCAAGAACCACCGTTTGTGGGAATTTCTCACCAAACTAATCACCAGAAACAGGTGTGTATTCTTATAGCCCTCTATTATGTAAAATATACCTACTTTTAATGGACCATTTGATCTTTCCTAGGGTTATAATAGTCAAAATTGCCTCCAAAAAACAAACAAAAAAAGAAAAAAACAATGTTCTGAAACACGAGATGATTTACATCACCTTATTCTAAAAACATCTGGAAAAAGGAATAGAAGTAATAACTCAGAATTTAAGTTTATGATAATATATTCGAATATTAGTCAAGTTGAACTGGTACAACATCTAATGCATGCATCTCTATGTGGTCTAATTATTAGTTTTTATTGTGTGAACTTATTGGTCTCTTAAAAATCATTGAGGCCATGGGGACCGGTTATATCCTACCCCTCTGATAGTCAATTAAGCTGGCGAAGTACAACCACAACATACACGTTTTCATGTTTTAAATACCCAAGAATTCTTGTTTTAGACAACATAAATTGGGCACATCTTACCCCGTATGGAACAAGATGAAAATGTGAAAATAAATAAGTGTCCTTAGCCATCTCCAACCCACAATTTTATTTTAGACAGTTTTGATTAAAAATAAGGCATTTCTCGCACCAAACTTAAAAACCATCTCCAATCCATATACTTTAAATTTTGCACTAAAAGAAATATTCCATGAATATTCCTCATTATTTCAATACAAAAATATTTTATTAAAAATCCAATATATATTAATATTTGGCTACAAAATGCATATTTATTTAATTTAAAAAAATATTTTATTATTTTATATTTTATAATTATATTCAGTTTATGTTGTATAATAATATGTAATAAAAATTAATATAATTTACAATAATTTGCTAGTAGAGAAATAAATAATTATGTACTTATATAAAATAATATATAATAAACAAAAATATAAATGTAAATAATTGATATATTTAAATAATTATGTACTTATATAAAATAAATATAAATACTAAAATATTACAATTAAATTTTAGTATAACAATTTATGTATATATAAAATAATAATACATTAATATTATTGAAAGATATAGAATTAAATGGTGAATTTTTATTATATTTTTATCCCATTAAATAACATTAAATTAATTTTAAAAAAAGAATGGAATAACGCTAATGCACAGTGTTGCGTCAAATTTGACGCAACACCGTACCGATCTTTATTTTGAAGCAAAATATAGAGATGGGTTGGAGGGATCATGTTTACTTTATTTTAGAGATTCTTGAGGGGATAAAGTTACATTGGAGTTGGTCTTAGCTATGATTATCTGCAAAACTATATATTTCTAAGATATATGCTACAAGTACATAGCATATCCTTTTTGTTTTTGAGTTTGTCTTTTTCTTCCTATTTTTTTGTAGTTCCCTGAATAATGATGTCTTCACCTTGTCAAAAATAAGAGGATTAAAAAAAAAAAAAAAAAGAAAAATTGAGAGAGAGAGAGAGAGAGAGAGGGCCCCTCTCATGATTCTATATAGTGTTAGTAATTAATGTTCTGGCTTCAATGGATCGAGCTAGCTGAGGAGGTAATAATATGAATTCTTATCACAAAGAAATAATGGTCACCACCTGCTGCATCTACTCTTGGTAATTCATCTCTTTACTCCTTTTGGACAAATAAATAACATTACCAATATTTTCCCACCAACATAATACCAGTTCAAATAGTAGGACCCACAACGTCGTATTATAATGCTCACAGTCTGGTATTCAAAAATCCAGAGTGGGAAATTGGACATTTAACTTGAAGAATTGAACTACCAAATTTAAAAGATGTTTCTTAAGGTGAGCTAGCTACAAAGAGGTCAAATATAATGTAGTTGGAGACTTAATGAAATGTTTAATTTCCAGGATGAGAACATACTTGATAGAAGGTTTTTTTCTTCACACGCACAACGCAGCGTGGCATACCCTGCACAACATCATTTGTGGGACGGCGGGAAAAATGGAAGGCTACTTGGAAGAGGTTCAGAATCGACTAAAGTGCCAGGTAACGATATTTCATGGAAAAGATGATGAGTTGATTCCTGTTGAGTGCAGTTACAATGTGCAATCAAAAATCCCACGAGCTCAAGTTAAGGTTGTCCAAAACAAAGATCACATTACCATTGTTGTCGGAAGGCAGAAGGCGTTTGCTCGGGAGCTTGAGGGAATTTGGGAGAATTCATGTACTTAGAGAGTATTACCAAAGTAAATTAAATTTGAATTCCTCTAATATATATCAAGATTAGGGTAAAGAAAATTCGAGTATTTGGCAAGTTTTCTCATCCTTTATTAATTTCTTCTTCTGTTGTGTTTTTTTTTTTCCTTTAATTTTACTAGGCCTTGTTCAAATAGCGTCACCAATTATTATTGAGGTGTGGAATTAAGTGCTTCTTAATATGGATTTGTTGTGGAATTAGATCAAAGAGATGCAGCAAACCTTTATAATTCACGAACTAGAATTAATGTATCTTGATGACTTAAATGTTCACTACAGATATAATTCCTTTTCCCTTTGTTTTCATACTAGACTGGATCGTGGTGTACTGTGTTTACTGCTTTCATTTCCTTCTCTATATACGGTCCATATAATTTTTGGCCAAAGTTATTATCCTTTTAAATACAGTAATCATATGATACAATTTAGTAACTATTTATATTATTTTTAGAATGGGTTAATTACAAAAAGTACCCTTGAGGTTTAACTTAATTACAAAAAAACCCAGCTAAGTTTCAAAATTATAAAAATACCCCTGAGGTTTTATTTTGTCTAACATTTATACCATTCATAAGCAATAAACATTTCAAAATCCCCCCTCATATTTATAAAAATATTACAGTTTACCCCTTAATTTTAACACTGAATCAAATCTTATGGGTATTTTATGTAATTTTGAAAGTTAGTTGGGTATTTTTGTAATTAGGTCAAACCTTAGGGGTACTTTTTGTAATTATCCCTTTTTAGAAATGGTAATGTAAAGGTATACAAAGCTTAGCTTGTTTAAAGCTTATCTAAAACTTCTTGTTGGATCGAAGTTATTATACCATCATTTGACTCCTTTTATTATCTGAACTAAACTGTAATTGCCACACTGTGCCAAATTGCAAGCAATAAATATTAGAAATTAAGTTAAATGCATGGCAATTCATGTCAGGCTCCGAGCTAGAAGCCTCTGTCAATTAATACAGGAATAAATCATGCCGCCGCTGCTCACCCATTGGGTTGTTTCAAGCTTCTAAGATAATGCATATACATTCCATTTCTTTTTCTTTTTCTGTTTTCCGGAAAGGAAAAAAGTCAAATACTTCAATTACTTATGGATTTCACTAATATATAATATATATTTTATGTCGGTACTTAATATTTTCGGAATACGTTATAAATTTTTCATTGTGCTTTAACATCAATTTGATTCGATCACCAAAAATTTCCAGCCACCTGTCCCTCATTTATGTGCCTTTGTTTCTTGTGGGGCCATTCATGTAGTGGTTGAAAATTTTATCCTTCTAAATCCTAGGCTTTCATTCGACAATTATATATTGTTGGTAAGGTTGGTTTAGTGTTTCAGAAAAAATGGCTAAGTATTTAGGTTGAGTTGAGGCTTATGTTCGATACAGTCTCCACAAGATGAAAACACCGCGTATATTAAGTGCTTATGGTTTCGGCGTTCGTCTCTAAGATTAAATTCGACTTAGCACACTACACCATAAATTGCATTAGGTAACACCTAAAAAGTGTTATCTAATAGCCCATAAATGTTACTATAGACAATAGGTAACACTTTAATAGGTGATGCGGATTGTCCGTGCTACCTATAATCTAAGGTAACACTTTGGGTAGCTTTTCAACATTTTTCTAAGTGATACATTACATCCTCTATTGTAACACCTTGAAGTAACACATAAAAAAATGTTACACATGATCTTTTCGTAACACTTTTTTTAGTTAAATGTAACACTTGTTTTGTAACACTTTTAATTGAACTGTAACATTTTATCCATTAGTTGTATCACTTTGATCCCTTTATCGTAGCACTTTTTAAATATTTATGTATCACTTAAATTACCACATGTATCACTTTTCGAGTGATTGTGTAATGATTATGTAGCACTTTTCTTATCCAACGAAATATTTTTGGTAGCACTTTTGGATGTATAGTAACATTCTATGCAATAATTGTATCACTTTGAATCATTTATCGTAGCACATTATAAATAATTAAGTAGCACTTTAAGCTATCTCATATATCACTTTTTAACTAATGTAATACTTTATTTTATTTGGATACCATATATATATATATATATATATATATATATATACTCCACCGAATAGCACACTAGAAATGAACCAAAAACTGACAAATAAATATAAGAATAGGTTTTATTTATTGAATCCGAGAATTACGTCAATGCAAAGTAGGCCAACTAAAATCTTTTTCACAATGAATAATTAACACAATGTTTGAAAAATCCATAAACAAGACCTATTTAAATAATAAAAATTTAGTTCTCTTCATGATCTTCATCTTCATTTTCATTTTTCTCCATGTTTCCTTCAATGTCATCATCATCATTATTTGCTCCATCATGTCCTCCTGTATCATCCTGGAAATAATTAACATACATCACCATTAGTCAACGTAGCTAAAACAATAAGTCAATAACACTATCATTTTATCAATATATAATATAACAACACAAATAAGTGAAATGAATCAATAACAATTTTCCAACTAACACTTACAAAAAGAATGAACCAATTACGGTGAGCATATATACAATAAGAATGAATCAATTATATCGAGGTTATTTACTGGCATTGTTCTTTATCGTTGATGCCTCCAAAAGAATGTTCATTGAGTGATGAAGCTATATAGGCAAGTGTTTGAAGGAATTTGATCTTTTAAAAATTTCATAACTTCTCCAAATGTTCATTGAGTGATGAAGCTATATATATGCCAAAGACTTGCAAAAGTCGAAACTACAAATGAACTAGAAGTGTTTAAGGCTTTCAAGCTTTGAACGGAAAGGAATGTCAATATGCAGATGCAATAACTCAATTTTAGGCTCATAAATTTGTGTGTAATTTCATATCACGAGGGCTCGATTATATAAGCATCATGGTGCACGCATGGAAATATCATGTCTTTTGGCTCGAAAAGACATGTTTCTGACCAAAAAATGCACTGGTTGCTCGCACAGTGCATCTATCCCGGTGTTCGCGTTGGCCGACGGACTAAACGCACGGCCCATGCTTGGTTGCGAACGAATCGCGCAGAGTTTCGACTTGACGAGAACTGGGCGCATGGTCGTGCGTGCGTGCATCTTGCGCGCGCCGCAAGACTCAATTGAAATCTTTAATATATTAATTAAAATTAATTAATTATTTTAAAGGGTTTAAATAAATTTGGTCCAAAAATATAAGCCTAAGCCCAGGCCCGGCCCGCCGGTGGGGGCGGCGGTGCAAGACGTGCGTGTGTATGCTTTGAACCAAACCCACAAGCATGTAGGTCCTCACCCATTTAAAAACTTGGGTGCCCCCAAGGGCTCAAACTCATATGTCCAACTTGAGATTTATTAAGTGAGAAAACTTTGGGTTCTTCTCCTATGTGGGATGCAACATTTCTCCTTTACCACATTTTCCATTTTCCATATCATTTTCTAGTTTTAAGTGGCTAACTTCTAGTATTAATTTCTCATTCATCCGGAATTGGTTTTGAGAAATTCCAAATGCTATTCTCATCTACTCTCTTAGTAGAATTTTTAGAAATAGTTTAATTCCATTTTTCACTAATGGAAACCACTTAAATATTTGGTCAAAATCGGGTCAATACCCACTTTACCTAAACAAATTCCAACATATATTTAGTCCACAAACGAAGTAAAACATCCAGGAAAAATAGAATTTTACCAAAAACAAATTAAAATACAATAAGTCACGATCAATAAAATTTTGGGACTTGACGCATAGATCCGAGATCACTCTTAGCCAAGATTTTTGATAAAAAGTCCAATTTTTTCCAGAAGTGGAAGTTTTGAGATGGGAACTTGTTTGCAACAATTCAACAAATATTAGACGGGTCCTAAAGTTGTCTTAGGAGACCTCTCACACACTCAATTCAATACTGTTGGAGAATAATTCTATAGCAAAGAAAATATTAATTAAGAGCATAAATTGAGAATACTTGCGAATAATGAGGAGGTAGGGATGTCAATTTGGGTTGAGTCCGAGATCCTGTGTCCAGATTCATGGGTTCGCGGTTAGAACCAACTAATAGGGATCCGACATGTTTAATTATTCGTATCGAGTCTTGAAATCGACCGACCTATTTTATTTTTGTGTACATTTAATTAGTTTCAATGAATAAATTTAATTTTTAAAATCGAGTTACTATAACACGTTATTCAATTAATAAAAAAATACCAAAATTCACAACATACAAAAAAACATAATTACATAAATAATATAACATTCTAATCACAATTTAAGGACAACATACAAAAATACATGCAAAATAATAACAATATACATAATTAATGAGGTTTAGCATTTAAGTTTTAAGGACATGTCTTGTTTTTAATTTTCCATACAATTATTTATTTGCTTGGTTTTCTTTTAAATTCACTAAATGGGTTATAGCATGTTGACCCCAAACCAACATGTTTAATTGATTGGTTATTCGGGTTCGACCCGATTTTTACCCGAACACATGAAGTCCGGACCCATAGCCATTATTTTTATGTTAGGTTCGTGTCAGGTTTTGCGTGTCGGGTCCGAAATCGTCACACCTATGAGGATGACCTTTTTATACGAGTTGATGGGCCACGTGGGCTTTTAGGATAAGTGGGCGCATAGGCGAATAATCGTATATGTAATCCAATAGTGATTAATAGTATTTGATAATTAATAAAGTAATTGTGGAATTTAGAAATGCATAAAATAATTAAAATAAGAGTAATTGGAAAAAATCGATTTTTATCCCCAAACGTAACTATATGTACACATATATATTTATTTGTTCATTGTTAGGTTCATCCTATTAATATACTCTTTGAGCTCGTTTGATTGCCCATGTAGATTGGGCTAGATTATTAATGAAGTGGATTATTCTAGATGGATGAGATAAGGAATCTAGAAAATTTTTTGACGTTGTTGTTTCGAACATTTTTAAAAGTATTTGACCTAATAAAAACTTGATGAAATAATTTTTGGCCACCATTAAATAATTAATTTTATACTCAAAATCCTACAAACAACCAAGAGACATATACATGACAATAAGTATTCAAACAAAATACACTGAAAACAATATAAAGACAACATATGAATAGAAATAACACAACAAATTTTTGATTGAATGCATTGAAAACAACATGGAAACAACCGCTTAAAAAGGAGTTTAGTGATGTTGTTTTTCGTTTAGGACGCTTATTAGTGTCACAAAGCACATAACATATGCTTGTGAAAGTGCCACTAGTTGTGTTATTAAAATTGATGTGATGAAAGTATTTGTGATACAAGATCTACACATAAGTAAATTTCAAAACCGACACTTTTATTTAGTACGTCATTAACATAAATTTGGTGACGCTATATTTCGTCATCACGATTACAAGACCTAAAATTTTTGAGATATAATTTTTCCGACACTAATTAATTATTGTGTAACTAAATTAACAACACTTTTAATAAAATAGCATTGTCAAATATAAGACGCTTTGAAGAATAAGCGTTGTTGAATTTATGACGCTTATGAGAAATAATGTCATTAAAGTGGAGACACATACGATAATTAGTGAAGTCAAATTACTTACATTTTTAATGATTTATTTCATTAAATTAACATGTTATAAATAGTGTATTTCATTTTAAGACACTATTTGTACTTTCACATCGTAATGGTGATAATATTTTAAATTTCGGTCATTAAGTTGGCTACGGTTTTAGAGTTTAGTCATTAAGCGACATCACTTTTTACAATTTTTGTAATTAAATTTGCTTCCTAATATTTACAACGCTTTTTAATTATAGGTTGCCAAACCGAAAGTGTCGCTATATATAGTGCGAAGGGGCTCTAGAAAGTCATCATCCATGCAAATCTCTCCTACCCCTTACATCCTAGAAATGGTGAGGACGATTGATGCTTCAACTTCACCAATAAGACCAAGGACCTACAAGGGCACTAGCGATGAAGTTAAGAAAGAAGAAGTAAAAGGAAACTTAGTTGAGCCTACTCATGAGATAGTTGTTGAGACAATGCCCATTCGACTGATCACTCAATGGGAACAATAGCCGAGTCTCTCGTATCCAGTGACTCCACTGACCGTGATCACTCAATGGGAACAGTCTAGACACAACCTTGATCACACATCTGGTTTCTCTTGTGACTCAGCTTCTTCAAAGGGCAGCTGCCTTGCTACTTCAGCTCACTTCTCAAGTTCTTGGATTTGACCACTAAGCCCTCCAACAAACTTGATAATGGTTCTACCTTGAACCTTTCTACAATGTTGACTTGGAAAGTAGACCCCTTTGGTTTCTTCTAGAGTTTCCTCTTCAACAGATTTGAAGTTGTCTTTCCTTCACAGCTTATGTTGGATCGAATCCTTCGAGTTTCAGGCTTGAGGAATATCGTGATAAGCTTTGAGAGTATTGCATGTTAAATGCTTGAATTGCTTGTTCGTGGTTCAGGTCACCTCTTCCCAATAAATTCCTCAGCCTTTTATAGTGCACATTTGAAATTTTGCCGATTAAAGAGATAGGCTAATTTCAAATGTCACTTTGGTGGTTGTTGGCTTTTCTTGTCTTGGTCTGCAGTCCTTGATGTAGACGTTTTCTCATATTAATGACATACCAGCTTTGCAGGTGTCTAACACAAGATGCAGTACTTCCCATTGGTTCATTCATTTTGCACAATTCTCGGAAAAACACTTTTAGACCTGACAACTTTACATGTTACTATATCGAGTAACATTTGTGACTTTTTTCCAAAGGATCAAAGTCAGTTGTCTTCACTTGACTGTTGTCTTTACCCCAGGTCATAGGATTGACTACACTGTTACTCAACTGACAGACTTGGCTCTTTTAGGTTGACTTGACTGACACTTCTTACAGTTGTTCCCCAGCTGACTCTTCTTCAGTCGAGTCCTTGTCTTCCTTTGTGGCATTACTCAGCTGACATACAACAGAGTCTTGTCACAGTCCGTAGTTGACTTCTTGTAATCCTTGGCATAACTGACTTGACTCAGCTTTTCCAGTCCTATCTATTACAATACAAATTACAAGAAAAATGGGGTGCCAACTTCCTAGTTTAAGTTTTACATGGTATCATCAAAATCTATAAAATAAATTTCCTAACAATTTCCCCCTTTTTGATGATGCCAAAACATAAATGAATAAGTCACTTTACTTAAGATTAAAGATAGGGTAAGGCGGGATATGCTAGCAAAGTGTAGTAACAAAAATGTATGCTTGAATGAATCATTTTATTGATCATAGCATTCTTGTCGTTTACAAAGTTTTTACGGGGATTTTTCTATACAAAGCTCTATACAAATACATCAGTACAAAATGTATCTAAGCTCAGTTACAAGGAAATTTACAGACCTTATTACAGAAGACTTACATTGAAATGTATTTACATAAAAATACACGAAGGGGTTCGCAGCACACTTCAACGCTTTTCTTTGCTTCCTTTCTCTCTCTTCTTGACTTTTCGCGATATTCATCATCGCTCTTTTTCTCTTCTTCTCATCTTCTTCCCTTTTCTTTTTCTCATACGCTCGCTATGCAAAGCAGGTTATCCCCCATTTGTCTTTCTTCCCATTCACGAGTCACTCCGGCACTTTCTTTCCGCCATCCTCTTCTTGGCTTCTTCAATTTTACGAGCAACTTCTAAGTTTGCAAGATGGTCATGCCCAACCCAGTATATGTTTCCACTTTTCTCAGGATCTATAAAAGTTACATCTTTTGGCCTTGGCCGAGATTGAGAACTTCTTCCAGTTCCACTTTGTATTTCCTTTCTTGACTCTGCTCCTCTTCCTCTAAGAGCATACTGTACAGGAGTTTTAGATTTTCCAGCTGAGTGACTGCTAGTACTCTGCCGCTTCTCGGTCGTGTTGCATACCTCCAGGCCTTTTTTCCAATTTAACTCCAAGGCTTGAGTCAAAGTCATACCTTCAAGCGACCTTCAAAGATCCAAAGTTTGATAAGCTAACTTTAGTGACATATTCACTAAGCCTCTATGTGAATCAAAATTTAAAGAGCTTAAAAATGAGCTAGGGTTAATTGAGTGAGTTAACACTCAAAAGACTCAATCAACGAGAGATAGTCGATGAGAAAATGAGAAAAGAACAAGTTTCACATATCACCCAAGTAAAAAACAGTCATATCGGAAAGTTAGTCAGTATCGATTTAAGCGATAAATTGAGTCACATAATGAAAAGAGAGAAGCGAGTTAAGTTATATTTGATATAAGCTGAGTCATTATGAACTAAGCAACAAAAACGCAATCGTTTTAAATGGGCGGGAATGTTTTTAAGGATGACGTCAACGTAATAATGATGGGTGCAAGAAAAAGTCGCATAAAGAAGCATATGATTGGATATAAATGCTGTCGCATTAAATGCGAGGAATTAAATGCGGTTTTGACATTCTCATCTAAGCCGTTGATTTTGATCAAAAATTTCAAATCCGAATTCTGCCCTTTCATAACCCTTATACATACGATTTTAAGTCTTCTCTCTCTCTCTCTTCTTTTGAAATTTTTTGTCCTCAAAGCAAAGGCAAAGCAAAGTTCTCTTTTCTCTCAAAAACCCTAAGTATTCTCAAGCACGTTCTACAGTTTTTAATCGGCAAAACTCTCTGAAAATGGCACCAAAGATCGACTATGTCTAGCTCTCCAAGCAAATCCACTCAGGATCATCAGTTGACTTCAAAGGAATGGGAAGCAGGGTTCTGATGAAACCCTTGTTCTGAAAATCGCCGAGATGCTAGAAAAGTCAGGCCTCAAGGCTTTTCTAACCATGGAGTATTCCCACACTTACCGAGGAAGAGGTAGCAATGTTCTATGTTAACACGAGAGGTGCGGGACGAAAAAAGCAAGTATTATGTCCACATCAAGGACACCAAAATAAATGCTAAGGACCTTGCTGAGCACTGCTTGTTGCCATCGAAAGGCATAAAGGAGATACATGAAGCCGATGTAGACTTGGCTGCTGCATGGAAATAAGTAGCCAAACCTCGAGTGTCTTTGCTAAGGTAGTCTACACATCGACAAGAAATTGTTGAAGGATGACTATCATCGGTGATGGATGTCGTCTCCAAATGCGTAGATATGAAGTTTGGCGCTTCAACTGTTGTCAAAGACTAAGCTGATCGTCATGGTTGCGATCATGCGGGCAAGAAGGTTAATCTGGCCGAGTTCGTCTACATCGACTCTACCGAGAATGTTTTGAACAAGACCTTCAAGGAAGATGGTTCCTTTGGATGTTCTCTTGGATATGGCCTTGTGATTGGCCGCTGGAAGTGAAGGGTATTGCTCTTTGTCATGGCAAACCTTTCCATGTGAACAAAAAGATGTTTAGGGCAAACCTCTCAGGTGCCCAGAAGAGAGCCCATGCCAAGAGGACTGATACAAGTGAAGGGGAATCAACTGACCCCGAGGACACAACTGCTACCCCTCATCCAAAGAAGAAAGCTGCCCCTGCAGCTCCGAAGAAGAAGGTTGCCCCTGCAGCTAAGAAAAAAGATGCACCTGCCCCTGCAGCCGAGTCCCCTGCCCGTGCAGCCGAGTCACCTGCCCCTACAGCCGAGACTCCTGCCCCTGCAGCAGAGGCTGAGAGGGAACCTTAAATACATTCTCCAGCCATAAGGAAGAAGAGGACTGCCAAGACACGAAAGGCAAATTGTCTCAAGAAAAATCAAATAGTATTCACATTGTTGGCAAACTAAATGATATTGAACCAAAAGTTCCTATGAGGAAAAAGAGATTGTTCAAGCGATTTGAGCTTGAGAAGAAAAAGGCTGAATCTTCTACCGAGCCAGCAAAAGAAGTTGAGACTGCTGACACTCAGGAAGAGCGGTCTCAAGTAATTGATGAATCGTCTAAGTCTGGCGATGATGTGCATCGAGATACCATCCAAGACGATTGTATGAGAGACAATCGAGGGAAGTAGGGCAGAGACAATCGAACCTACGATTGAAAAAGGTTGTCTCTCCACCTGCCATCTTTCTTGAAGGAGAGAAGGAGCGATTCTCTTGCCTTCAATTCCGAAAAAAGAGGACAAGAAGACGAGGATGATGACGATGATATAATCATGTATTCTCCATCTGTATCCCCGACATCTAGAGACGGCTCACGAGAGTGGAGGGCATGGAAGTGGATAACTCAGGGTGCAATTCGCCCACCCCGAGTTAATTGAAGAAGAAGAAGAGTTATTACGCTTTCTTGGTGTCGCGATTGTTCGAGGATATTAATGAAGAAAATTGCATGGATATTCTTTGAATCATCAAGGGGGAAGAGAAAGAAAAAGCCCGAGGAAGCCCGAGCTCTAGAAAAGTCGAAGATGTGCATGTTCTTTGGTACTCACGAACATACTCATGAACATCTTGTTGAATACTCGAGAAAGTGATGAGGATATGGATCTTATTGATGCGGCGAGAAGTCCGAGATGCAACAGGCCTTGAGGGAATCTAGAACCATACATGAGCAAAATCTGTTTGAAGGCCCGGAGAGTCCTCACAATCTCTCCCGCAAATTGATCCTCGGGAGTGGTGCGGCCAGATTGCTACGGACATCGCTGCAACCACATCCCCTGTACAATCGGAGGATGGATCCAAGGGCATTGGCGATGACACCGGGATTTGGGCACCCAAGTTGAGCCAACCCACGAAGAAAGTGGTTTATCACCCTTTGCCCGGGTGAGCACTCAAAGAAAAAGGTGCGAGTCAAGAACAGAGTGACCCCAATGATAGTCACTCGGTGGTGCACGGTGAGGTGAAGCTCTCTCCACAACGAGGGGTTGGAGGATCTTTGTGAAAGACTCAAACTTGCGAAAGGAAGCGAAGTGGTGTTGGGAAATTTATTGTTTAGATTTTGATGAATGCCATGTAAAACTTAGAATAGGAAGTTGGCACCCCATTTTTGTCAGAAACCGTATTGTAATAAATAGGGTGATCAAGTCGAGTTAAGTCGATATGACTAAACATGCAAAATGACAATCAAGACTGGAAGGAAGACTCATTGCAAGACATTTGAGTATGGCAAAGAAGAGAAGACAGGGACTCGACTGAAGGAACAACTGAGATGCAGCTGAGTGGAGTATCAGTCAAGTCAGCCAAACATAGCCAAGTCTCAAGTCGAAGTGATAGGAGAGTCATCCAATGATTGGAAGCTGACTCTAAGTCACCTGGGGAAAGCAAGGAAATGCGGTCAAGTCGAGATAATCGAAAGAGATTCGTTGCACGTAAATCAAGAGAATTACTTAAACAAGTAATATCTCCATGCTACCTTTCTCGAAGTGCTCGGTCCCGAGGAAGCGTGCAAAAGGAATAAACCAATGGGAAGCACTACACCGTGTCAGAACTCTGAAAAGCTGAAGAACATTTTATACGAGGAAGTGGCAAATTCAAGGACTGCAACAAGACAAGCCAACGTCCACAAGTGACTTTCAAAAATAAGCCTATCTCTTCAACGGGCAAATTTTTGAAAGATCACTATAAAAGGCTGAGGAATGACTACGAGAGAAAGTTACTGAACCACAAACATTCAAGCAATTATTAGAATTGTAACCAAAAATATTCTCAAATCATTCAAGATTAATCCTCAAGCCTACATTACGAAGATCATCAATCCAACACTCACCTGTGAAGGAAAGATAACTTCTATCAGTTGAAGAGGAAATCATTGAAGAATCAAGGGGTCTACACTCCACGAAGGATTGTAGGAAGGTTCAAGGTCGAACCGTCTTGAGTTTTTGGAGGCTTCGTGATCAAATCCAAAGAGCCTGAGCAAGTGGGTGTAGTAGCAAGGCAAGCGCCTGTGAAGAAGAAAGCCGAGTCGTCGAGAAGCCGGTGAGTGATCAAGGCCTCTCAGATCGAGTCCCAAAGGATCAAGTCATTTGTGTGATCAAGACTTGTATCCGGACTATTACCAATTTGTATCTCGATCAATACCTAGTGGATTCCTCTAGGAGATTGAAGAAGAGAGGAGTAGAAGAATTACCCCATCTTCGAACCTCTATAAAAATCTTATCGTGTCATATATATTTCAAAGACTTTAATTCCTCGTGCATCTTATTTGTTTAACTGTTGTTAAATTTGCTATCCACTTGATAATTTCTAAGTACTAAACCAAGCATTAAATCTTTGCTTAACCATTATTAAGGGTGTTAAGTCTTCTGAAAAACAAACTAATTTGAGTTAATTCAATCTTAACAAATGAGTTATTCCATCAACAAACTCGATTGAGTTGAGAGACTAACTCTACTTGATTAACCAAATTGATTTGTCCACCAAGGACACAATTGGTGTAGCATCAACTTTGAATTTTAAAAAGGACTAAATCGAAAAGTTGATAAGGTTTATTCAACCCCCTTCTAAACCTTACACCCACACCCCTTGGGACCTACAAGTGGTATCGGAGCGGTTGGTTCATTGAGCCTTCCCATTTGGTTCTTGAACTAGATCTCCAAATTCTTCAAAGTCTATTTTAGTACTTAAGTTTTTAAAACTCCTTTTATCATTAAAAAGTTATCATAATGGAAGCAAATTTGACACGCATCCCTATGTTCACAATTGAAGAATTTGATGATTGGAAAATCCGTATGCGAGGCTCATTTATCAAAGCATTACATGATGAGATGTGGATAGTGATAGAGGATGGGCCACCGCAAATCTTAAAAGTGAACACAACTATAAGAAGAGTCGCAATTTGAAGGTGAAGAGGATGTAGCTCCCGGACACGGCTATGATCGAAAAACCAAGATTTGAATGGACAAATGATGAGAAAAAGATATAACTGGACAATGTGGCCAAGGACATTCTTTACAAAACCTTGGACAAAGCCATGTTCAATAAAATCAAATCATGCAAAACGGCTAAAGAAATGCGGGACAAGCTAACATTGATTTGTGAAGGCTCGGAAGCAAATCAAAGAAAACAAATTATCGGTGGTCGTACGAAATTTGAGAATTTCAAAATGATCTCGGGAGAGAACCTAGATCAACTGGATGCTCGATTCACGAAATCACCAACGAGTGTCAAAGACTTGGAAAAGAATATACACGAGGAAGGAAATGTGTATGAAGATCCTAAAAAGTCTTCCGGTGAATGGGAAATGAAGGTCATGGCACTAAGACATTCCATGGACTGTCAAAGACATCCAACCATGAACTATTCTCGGACCTCAAAGCCTACGAGTTTGAATCGAGAAGAAAAGACCAGGAAGAGTCAATTTGTACCCAAAACAATTTGCTCTAATTGTTAAAGATGGGAAGAGAGCCGAGGTCAAAGAAGTTATTGACCCGGAAGAAATAGCCCTACTAGTAAAAAGGTTCAACAAGTTCTTCAATAAGAACTACAAGAAAGGCAAGGGTGAATCCTCCAGAAGACACTCGGCTCCTTCCAAGTCAAGAGAAGATAGGCCAACCAAGAGAAGCAGATAATCAAAAAGTGAATATCAAAGGGCCGACAATCCAAGGATGGAAAGAGCGATCAAAAGGTTGAATATCTATCTTTGAACGTAGGCAACCAGGTCACTATGCCATTGATCGCCCATATCCTCGTAGTCAACAAATACATGAATGAAGAAGAAAGAAAGGCCTTGAGAGAAAGAAGACAAGAAAAGAGAAAGGCAATGTTGGTGCAGAGATTTGAGCCGAGACAGCCAAGTCAAAAGACATAGCCGAGTCGAGAGAGTAGTGAAGCCGACTACTCAAGTGACTCGAAGAAGAAGCCCTAATCCGTTTAATGTCCAAAGAACAAGATCAACCTGACCAAGAAGATGAGGTACACTCTAATTCATCAAACTCGATTCTAGTGATAGTGATCGTGACACACACACTTCATCACCCACTCGATCTTTATGATTCATTAGGCAAAATGATGAAAGATTTTGAACACATTAAATCCTCACACACACTACTAAATGAGGAAAACTTGAGCCTACTCAAGAGTTAAAACTTACGGTGACTAAGGAGTTGAGTACTCTAAGTCAAATAGCTGATGAGAATGAAAGTTTAAAGACTGAAAATGCAAAGTTATTAGCAGAAATAGCTGCTATAGAAAAGAGGGAAAATGACCTCAAAAATGTGATTGCCTCATTTACTAAGGCATCTAAATCTTTGGATGATCTTATTATGAGTCAAAGAGAATGTGGAGACAAGACAGGCTTAGGATTTAATTCCACTATGCTATGTCAAGCTCCAAGAGTGATTTTGAAAAAGGGATCTTCAAGCAATGAAGTATCTCAAAAATCCAAAACTCCAGATGGTGCACACACATTTAATCCAAAGCACAATTACAAGCAAACTGGCCTTGGTTATAAAGGAAAAGGAAAATAGCCGATTAAGATTGAAAGGACAAAGTGAAAAGAAATTCACCAAGTTCCTCGCAAACTCCAAAAGAAAATACTCAGAAAGAAGAAACATAGCTACCAAAAACCCAGGAAAATCTATAAGAGAAAAATATATGATGGAAATGGTAGAAAATATCCAAGTCAAGTGATTGGAATGATGTGAACTATCGGCAAAAAACCTATGGAATATAAGCCCAAATGGCAAAGGCCCCAGGACTCAAAGCAGAGGCCATTCCAAAGGTATAAGAGCTTTCATCGGCACACATATACACCGAGGCACTACACTCAGAAATATCACAACTACCCAAAGAAGGCGATTGCTAGAACACACATACAAGCATACTGACAAAAGGGGACAATTTGTATGAACCTAGAATCCCCAAGCAATTTGTCAAGATTAATTATGATTATGGCAGCGATAGATGGCAACCCCTTAGAGTCAAATCATTTGGCTATAAGTTGGTTGGATCATCTTACAATTCTAACCCCTCGGGACCAGGCAAGTATGGGTACCTAAAACTTAAATTCCTTGATTGCGAGTTCAAGGAAGTGAGTGCCAAGGAACCTGGTACATGGATAGTGGTCATTCCGGATACATGACAGAAACAAGAAAAATCTGTCAAAATTCAAGGAAGTCAAAGGAGCAAAAGTCATATTTGGAGGAAATGAAGCTCCGGGGAGAAATAAAAGGCATTGGATCCATCAAGAAAAATGGATTAGAAATCACGGATGTTGCATATGTTGAAGGACTCAATTTCAACTTGCTAAGCATCACCAACTCGTGACAAGGGTTATAATGTTGGATTTAACATGGGTATATGCCAAATCAAGGATCTTTGAATCGAATGAAGTTGTGTTGCAAGGATGCGCAGGAAGAACATGTATGTCGTGGATTGGTCAATCGCAACACCCAAAGACTGTCTATTAGCAAAAAGACAAATTTGAATTAAGTTGGCTGTGGCACAAAAAAGTCGAGTCATCCGAATTTCAAAACAATTAACAAGCTTGCGTAGTAATCTTGTGGAAGGACTTCCAGACTCAAGATACAAAAAGGAGAGTATATGTGACGCGATGTCGAAGGGAAAACAAATTAAATCATCATTCAAAGAAAAGACATGCCCATCTTCAACAAGAATATTGCATCTGCTACATATGGATCTATTTGGCCCAAAGTGGAACCCGGCTAGCATAAGTGGAAAGAAATAGACCTTGGTGGTAGTAGATGACTACTCAAGATATACATGGACTATATTCATGTGTAAGAAGAAAGAAACTCTGTAGAAACTACCACGATTGATGAAGAGAATTCAAAATGAGAAGAACCAAACCATTATCAAAATAAGATCGAGATAGAGGAACCGAGTTTGTCAATGGAATAATAACTCGTATTGTATTGAAAATGGTATTGGTCATGAACTATCTCTGTGACAAGGACTCCACGGTGAGAATGGAGTTGCGAGAAAGAAGGAATAGAACTCTCAAAGAAGCGGCAAGGACCATGTTGTTAGCGGGGTTACCAAAAAGATTTTGGGTCAAGCAATAAACACAAAGATGCTACACTCGGAATAGATGCATGATAAAATGACAACGGTGACAAAGACTCCTTATGAAATTTGGACAGGAGAAAACCTAATGTTGCATATTTTAGAATATTTGGATGTAAATGCTTCATCCATAACAATGGCAAAGATAATCTAAAGGCGTTTGATGTTAAAGTCGATGAAGGTATTTTCTTGGGATATTCAATCGAAAGCAAAGCCTATAGAATACTCAACAAGAGGACTATGGTCACAGAGGAATCCATTCATGTGGTGTTCGATGAGCCAAATATAAATGGGGAAGACATTGAAGAGAGTGACAAGCTGAATCATCCAACCATACGAAGAAGTCCCTATCTTTGTCAAGTCAAGCCGAATTATCAATTGGAAGAAGATGAGATAGTGAATCTCAAAACATTTGGAAAATTTGCAGCTAAGTGATTACGAGAGAGGCGATCACAAAGAACATAGCTGCAAGACGATGAATCCGGCTAACTTACTCCAACCCGATGTAAGATGGTTAAGAGACCATCCACGAGAACTTATCATTGGAGATATAAGAGAAGGTGTCAAAACAAGATCGAACTCAACAAGAAGCTATGTTCACATGCTTCATCTCACAAATAGATCCCAAAGATGTGTCACAAGCATTAGATGACACACATTGGATTCAAGCTATGCAAGAAGAATGAATCAGTTTGAAAGAAATAAAGTATGGGAATTAGTTCAAAGACCCACTCATCAAAATGTTATTGGCACTAAATGGGTGTTCGAAATAAGATGAACAAGGAAGGTTACGTGGTAAGAAACAAAGCGAGATTAGTAGCCAAAGGATATTGCCAAGAAGAAGGGATAGATTTTGATGAAACATTTGCCCTTATAGCAAGATTGGAAGCTATAAGGATGTTTTTGCCTATGCAGACTCACAAGAATTTTCTTGTATATCGATGGATGTAAAAAGCGCATTCCTAAATGGTTTATTGGAAGAAGAAGTGTATGTTGAACAACCTCCAGGATTTGAGCGAAGACTCTTGGAGATAAAGTATATAAACTCAAGAAAGCTCTGTATGGATTGAAACAGGCACCCGAGCATGGTATGATACTTTGTCACAATTCCTAAATCGAAAATGGATTCACAAAAGGAAAAGTGGATAGAACACTTTTGAGAATTCAAGACAAGAAAAGTATACTACTTGTTCAAATATACGTGGATGACATCATTTTTGGATCCACAAACAAAGAGTTGTGTGATAAATTCTCAAACCTCATGCAAAGCAAATTCGAAATGAGCATGATGGGAGAGTCGACATTCTTCCTTGGACTCCAAGTGAAACAGTGAAGGATGGAACCTTCATAAGTCAAACAAAATACACCAGAGATTTAATGAAAAATTTGGTATGGAAGAGAAGTCTTACGTGAAAATACCAATGAGTACATCATCAAAATGGACGTGGATGCGGATGGCAAGTCTGTAGATCAAACAAGATACTGAGCACTAATTGGATCATTGCTCTATCTCACAAAGAAGCAGCCGGACATCACCTTTTCTTTGTAGGTGTATGTGCAAGATTTCAATCTGCTCCAAAAGAGAGCCATATGACAAAGCCAGCTAAGAGAATCTTGAGATACTTGAAAGGAAGCCAAGAAGTTGGCTTATGGTATCAAAGGAAGGTGGATTCAAACTAATTGGCTATTCGGACTCGACTATCTTTGGATGCCGAGTTGACAGAAAAGCACCTCAGGCACATGTCAAATGCTTGGAAAGAGGTGATTTCTGGTTTAGCAAGAAGCAAAATTCAATAGCCACCTCTACAATTTGAAGCATAATACATAGGCTGCGGGCAGGTGTTGTACAGCCCAAGTCCTATGGATGAGACAGTGAGAGACTATGAAGTTGAGGAAAAGGAAATTCCAATCATGTGTGACAACACAAGTGCAATTGCAATCACTCGAGAATCGTGTTGCACTCAAGAACAAAGCATATCGATGTCGATATCACTTCATAAGAGATCATGTTGAAAAGGACATCATCTTGGAATATATTTCAACCGATAAACAGTTGGCGACATCTTCACAAAGCCATTATGTGAGTCAAGATTTGAAGAACTCAAACATGAGTTAGGATTAATTGAGTGAGTTGACACTCAAAAGAATCAAAGAAAAGAAATGAAACACAAAAAGGGAAAAAGAGTGAACTCTCAAATCGCCTAAGCAAATCACCAGACGAAAAGACAGTTATCGAAAAACGGTCACCGAGTCGAGTCACTAAGTCACTAAGAATCATGTGAGAAGAAGAGTTAAATCGGTGAGGGAAAAAGTCGAGTCATTTATGAGCAAAGTGACAAAAACACGATCGTTTTACTAAGCGGGAATGTTTTTAAGAATTACGTCAAGATAATTATGACATGTACATGCAAAAAAGCCGCACACCAAGCTTATGATTGGATATAAATCTTTGCCGCATTAATTACGAGACATTAAATGCTAAATCGTGCAAAATCTAAGCCGTTGATTTTGATCACATTTCAAAAATCATCCGCACGTCCTTTCATAAACCATACTTAAACTTTCCTTCTTCTCTCTCATATTACCAAAATCGTTCAATTCTCTCGGAAGCAAAGGCGAAACTCTCTCAAAACCCTATCTATCTTCAAATTAACCTCTAAGTTTTCTTGGTGAAATCTGAAAAATGGCATCAACCTATGACTTTGTCAAGTTAGGAAAGCAATTCCACACCGGGTCTCTTGTGGATTTCGCGGCATGGTGAAACAGGGTCCGACGACACCCTAGTGAAGAAAATTGCCGAGAAATTGGAAACGTCCTGGGCCGAAACCGTTTCGACGTTGGAATATCCAATGACCTATGTGGAGGAGGTCGCACGATTCTATGTGAATGCTTTGAGATTCACGATGAGGGGATCCAATCCTGCTCACGGAAAGGAGTTCATCATCTCGCCAAGGATTTGGCGAACACCGCTCACTACGGCGGAAGGAGCATCGAAATCTATGAAGGCGATGTAGACACGGCCGCCGCTGGAGGAAGTAGCCAAGTCGACTATCTTGACAAAATAGTCTGACCAACAAGAGGTGTGAAGGAGGACTACCACAAAGCTGTTGGATATAGTTGCCAAATGCATATACATCAAATTTGCGGCTTTGACCAATCGTCTAAAGCAAAGTTGATCGTAATGGTGCGATCATTGAAGAAAGGAAAATAAATCGGGCTGAGTTTATCTACAAGCAGACTCGCCAAAATGTAGGGAACAAATCCTTCAAGGAGAATGGTACATTTGGAGGATCCCCGGGATATGGTCAGTGATCGGTCGATGATGGAGGTCAAGGAGTCCCTCTTAGACATGGAAAGGCGTTCCATGTAAACAAGAGGATGTTCGAGATCAAACCTCTCTCGGGGCGCACATAAGAGAGCCTACGCCAAGAGAATCGACACGAGTGAGGGGAATCGGTGACCCAAGATACAATCTCTCTCCTCTCCACCAAGGAAGAAGGCTGCCCCTGCGGTGCTAAGAAGATGTTGCACTGCGGCAAAGAAAGAAAAACAAACTGCTCCCGCCCCCGGCCGTGTGTCTCCGACCCAAAGGCCGGTCGAGAAGGACTCTCAAATACCTTCTCCGATCGTCAAAAGAGGAGAATCGATAAGCCAAGACGGGCGGCTCCTCGTAAGAAAACACAAAGGCCCCCCCCGCCAAGACTCGAAGAGACTCTCTCTCGAACCAGTAAATCCCCCGTACGAACTAAGAGACGACGAAGAATCATCAAGCACTCCGAGCTTGAGAAACCGGCCGAGTTAGCCACTCACCGAGCAGATATCGAGACTCACTGGAGAAGTAGAATCTCGGATGTTATTGATGAAATCGCTAAGTCTGTCAAGGCGATCAGCAGAGGCAACTCGAAAAACACATTTTGTAGTTCGCACACCGAGACACAAGAAAGAGGTCTGAGATGATAGTGATGTGATGATCCTATCCCCACCTTATCCGACATACAAAATCGTCTGCGAGAGTGGAGGAAGTGGAAGTTGAGTCGATCCAGGAACGGTTCCAACGGCCTGAATTTATAGAAGAGGAAGAAAAACTGCTGAACTTTCTTGGATCGACCACCATTGTGATATCGCCTTTGGATGAAGAAATCGCACGAGATATCTTGCAGATCTTCAAGGACAAGGAGAAGGAAAGACAGCAGAGGAAGCCGAGGCACGTGAGAAGGCCAAAGATCTCGCTCCTATCACCGACACCATAGAACACACACATCATCTCGCTTGATGTCTTATCCGATGATGATGAGGATCTGCTTTGCCGCCACGGAAGAAGTGCAAATGCAGCAAGCATTGCACGAATCCGTAATCCTTCACGAGCAAAGATTGATGGAGGGACCAGGAGATTCCTCCAAAACACACGGTGAAATCGATCCAATGGGAGTGGTTCAAGCAAATCGCCACCGTTGTTCCGCAACCACTTCCCAAACTCACTCGGAAGAAAGAAATAAGGGACATGGCGATGAAACCGGGATAGTGGGGACCCCAAATCGAGCCAACCCCTATTGAAGGTGTCTTACCACCGCCCCAACTGAACACTCGATGAGATACAGCCCGGGAGTTTGGAGACGAGTGACCCCATTTCAAGTCACTCACCGGTGAGTCACCGAGGGGGAAACTCCCTCCACCGCAGCAAGGTCGGAGAATCTGCAGATGACTCCACAATGAATCTAGGAGGCGAAGTGGAGAAGGAACAACCACAAAGTACACAAAGAAGTTGTCATCAACGAAGCTCGGGACGATTGAGACTATCTCGGTGAGGTGTCAACCGCTTCGGAAGGCTAATGACGCCGATGCGATGCGTCGAGGCACATGAAGGAACAACCCCGGGAGTTAACACTGCGGGCGATGAAAGTGCAATCCATGGGGTTGAGACTCTAGTGGATGCCACCGCGAGAAGACCTCGAGGCATACCGACACCGTCGAAAGGGATGTCCAGGCCTCGCTTGCAGATTGAGACTGCGGGGAGGTAATGAAGGCCAACGGGAGGTTGAGACCTCCCGGGTAAAGCACCAAGTAGAGAACATCCCTCCCGCTATCATTGATCCATCGAGAAAAGGAAATAAGTGCACTTCATGATTCCCAGGATAATCCCGATGTAACTTTTTCCGGGATCGAAGAAAGCGACGAAGAAGCCGAGTCATCCCCGTGATGCAGATCCAAAAGACTCACCGAGGATGTTCCAAGCACGAGCAAGTCGATCTCAAGACTACTCGTCAAACTTTCAATTTTGATGGTGAGCCACCAATGGAAATCTCATCATCGTCCGATGACGCTTCGATAAGGCCGAGGACCAGTCCACTCAATTGGAGAAAACAACGAGACCAACGAAGGCTGTTGAGGCAGTGAGGCTCGGCAAAGTCGGGTCCACTTCACAAAAGACCCCGGTGAAAACAGATTCCACTGCACAGGCTCCCCAAGCTGCAGCGAGTTCGACTCCAAAAGGAACTTCACGCCGCACCTCTCATCATTGAACAAATCCCATGAGGCGTGATGATTCCTTTGTAGAATCATTTCCTTTCTCCCTGGAGGTACCCGACCTCCCAAGAGTCGAGAACGAACTCGCGCGCTTCCATAGACCAGCTCCTATCATTCCATCGGTACCATCGTTCCGGCTAACTATGACTTTGACGCTGCGTGGCCATCACCGTACAACGGAAGAAACAATCAAGTTCGGGAGGTGTTCAAAGCATTATTTCTTTGAAATTGAGCGGATGGAGAGGCACCAGCCTCTTTGGACATGAGCTGGACAACAGAGATGCCAACCACTGGCGATTTGAGAGGCATAACTTGATCGAATCGGGGAATGGTGGCAACAAAGAAGAAACAATGCGTGTGGAACAAGCTAGATACTTCAGGACATTGTTCAACAAGCCGTTGGTATGGCGGCCGAGAATGCGATGCCAAGACGAAATTGAGAGAACACATTGAGCACATGCATGAAGCTCGCACCGCCGAGATCAAGTCTGCTGCGTGAGCAAAATAAGAGTGATCTCCTAGCGTCCGGGAAGAAAATATGGAAAGAAAATTCAGCCTTCTCATGGCATTTGAGATGAAGCTAATTTCAATGAGTCCAACGCTACTCGCTCCGAATTTCGTGCCGCTTACTCCCAGAGACTTGAGGCGAGAACTCGACTATCGCAGGCTTGACTTCCGCTTGCATATGTTTCGGGGTTCCTCTCTCCTTTGATGATGCCAAAAAGGGGAAGAGGAATACCTAAAAGTCTTCAAGAGTTCGATGTTGTTGAAAAAAGGGAGCATTGTAAAGGGAAAGAAAATGAGGAAATTCAAAACAAAAGAAAGGAAAGTCTGTTGAGGGGGAAGGATCGAAAGATGTGACCTTGATGATTGCACAAACCCCCAACAAGGTCTTGTCACGGTGATATCATCGCTAAAGACAAACTCCCATGACTCTGCCGCTCCAACACTGCTATATCCATGGTTGAAAAGAGAAAGACAATTGAAGTAGGGATGGAGGAAGTGGAAGGAAGGATGGATGCCCGAGTTATGAATATCTTGAAACAACATGGAGGCATTCCAAAGAGAAGAGACACTTATGCCATCTCGGATGCCGGAATTGAGCTAAGATCGGTTGATGAATTTAAAACGCCGCATCGAAGGATACTTTGCAAAGATGTCCATGGCTCAAGCTTGGGACTTGTTCGGGAAAATGGTCTCACGTTATGTGAAGAAGCGACGACAGCGACAGACTATCGGCAATCACTCTGTTTAGTCACTCCGCTAGTCACTCGGTGGGAAGAAGAAGACCCCAAGACAATATACGCCCGGAAGGGAGAGGTAGAGAAAGAAGCGGGTGGAGAAAGAGGCTTGCACCAGACCTCGCCCATAAATATTGAGTACATAGATCCACGCAAGAAAGGAGGGATCTCATGGGCTAGTCTTGACCAAGTAGCCAATCGCAAGTGGCTAAAAACAATGCCGAGTATGTGAAAAGAATTGAAGAAGAAAATAAAAGACAAACTCAGCTTTGGGAGGAGAGACAAGAGAGACTAAGAAGAGATGAAGCTGCCAGGAAGGCATATGAAAAGAAGAAGAAGGGTTTGGAGATGAGAAAAAGAGAAAGAAGAGAGAAGATCTTTGAAAGAAGAAGAAAGAAGAAGCAGCGAAGGAGATGAAGTGTTGTCCACCCCTTCATGTATTTTATCATGTAAATACACTTTATGTAAGTCTTCGTCATAAACATTTGTAAATTATCTAGTTTTGCGTAGACAAATGTATGCTCGATAAACCTTGTCATGATTGTTGTGTAAAAGAACAAGAATGTTATGATCAATAAAAGGATTGATTCTACACATACATTCTATGTGAATGCACTATCGTATGTATCTTTGATATTTACATTTTGAATGTTTTAAGTTTTGGCATCATCAAAAAGGGGGAAATCGTTGGGAAATTTATTGTTTAGATTTTGATGAATGCCATGTAAAACTTAGAATAGGAAGTTGGCACCCCATTTTTTGTAAACCGTATTGTAATAAATAGGGCTGATCAAGCCGAGTTAAGTCACTATGCTATGACTAAACATGCAAAATGACAATCAAGACTGGAAGGAAGACTCTGCAAGACAATTTGAGTATGGCAAAGAAGAGAAGATAGGGACTCGATCAAGAAATATTTGAGATGCGGTGAGTGGAGTATCGTCAAGTCACCCAAACATAGCCAAGTCTCAAGTCGAAGTGACAGGAGAGTCATCCATGATTGGAAGTCGACTCTAAGTCACCACGGGGAAAGCAAGTAAATGCGATCAATTCGAGATAATCGAAAGAGATTCGTTGCACATAAATCAAGAGAATTACTTAAACAAGTAATATCTCCATGCTACCTTTCTCGAAGTGCTCACCCCTTAAGCGTGCAAAAGGAATAAACCAATGGGAAGCACTACACCGTGTCAGAACTCTGAAAAGCTGAAGAACATTTTATACGAGGAAGTGCCAAATTCAAGGACTGCAACAAGACAAGGCAACGTCCACAAGTGACTTTAAAAAATAAGCCTATCTCTTCAACGGGTAAATTTTTGAAAGATCACTATAAAAGGCTGAGGAATGACTCTGAGAGAAGGTTACCTGAAACACAAACATTCAAGCAATTATTAGAATTATAACCAAACATATTCTCAAATCATTCAAGATTAATCCTCAAGCCTACATTACGAAGATCATCAATCCAACACTCACTTGTGAAGGAAAGATAACTTCTATCAGTTGAAGAGGAAATCATTGAAGAATTAAGGGGTCTACACTTCCACGAAGGATTGTAGGAAGGTTCAAGGTCGAACCAGTCTCGAGTTTTTGGAGGGCTTCGTGATCAAATCCAAAGAGCTTGAGCAAGTGGTGTAGTAGCAAGGCGATTGCCCCGTGAAGAAGCCGAGTCATATGAGAAGCGGTGAGTGATCAAGGCCTCTCCAGATCGAGTCCCAAAGGATCAAGTCGTTTGTGTGATCAAGACTTGTATCCGGACTGTTACCACTTTGTATATCTTGATCAATACCTAGTGGATTCCTCCAGGAGATTGGAGAAGAGAGGAGTAGAAGAATTACCCCATCTTGAACCTCTATAAAAATCTCATCGTGTCATTTATATTTCAAAGACTTTAATTCCTCGCATCTTATTTGTTTAATCACGATAAATTTGCTAACCACTTGATAATTTCTAAGTACTAAACCAAGCATTAAATCTTTGCTTAACCATTATTAAGGGTGTTAAGTCTTCCAATAAAAACAAACTACACCGGTGAGTTAATTGATCTTAACAATTTGAGTTATTCCAACAAACTCAGTTGAGTCCGATGAGAGACTAACTCTCTTGATTAACCAAATTGATTGTCCACCAAGGACACATCGTGTAGGATCAACTCGAATTTTAAAAAGGACTAAATCGAAAAGTTGGTAAGGTTTATTCAACCCCCCTTCTAAACCTTACACCCACACCCCTTGGGACCTACAAGTGGAAACAGAAAAGGAATCGCAACAGAGTGACATTGACGAAACTCAGACGATTGAGTCTGTCCCGGATGAAGTGTCAATGCTTTGAAGGCTAATGACACTGTTTTTTTAAAGTCAAGGCACGGGATGGAGATGCCCCGGGAGTTAACACTGGTAGTGAAAGTGCGATCCAAGGAGTTGAGACTCTATGGATGCCATGGTCGAAGACCCTAAGACAATGCGACTATCGAAGGGAATGTAGAAGACCCTAAATCCGATTGAGACCGTCAAGGGAACATCAAGGCCTCATAGCAGTTGAGTCTGCTTTGGAGGTATTGAAGGCCTCATGGAGGTTGAAACTTCCCTAGGTAAGGGTCAAGAGATACAGAACATTCCTCCCGTTAAAAGCGCTAAAATTGAGAAGGAGATAAGCGCACTTCATGACTCCTAGGAGAACTTAGATATATCATTCTTGGGGTCGAAGATGAAGTTTCGAGTCAACTCGATTGCAGATCCTAAGGACCCGGTGAGGATGTTCTCAAAGTTAAGAGCTGACTAAGTGATAAAGCGACTCGCACGAAATTTAATTTCGATGATGAGCAAGCCCACAGTCTCATTATCATCCGATGATGCTTGATGATGCAAGAGGACCATGTACTTCATTTAGAAAAATCTCGAGATCGAAGAAATTGTTAAGACAGTGAGGCTCATCAATCGGACAAAGCAATCCAAAAGCCCAACCAAACAGAGTCAATCAAGGCAGGCTCCCATAGTCTGCAGCAGAATGACTACACCAGCTCAGTCGTCATCGCAGGCAAAAACCTCACAAACCATCTCATTCGTGCGTGGTGATGCCTTTCAGAGATGTTTCCTTTCACACACATCCTACCGAGTTAGCGAAGGTAAGAGACCGCCGCTCAACAACAAAGATTCACCGTGAAGAGAAGATCCAATCATTCCCATCTGTTACCATTGTTTCCCGATTTCGACTTTGATGAAGAGTGGCCTGCGCAGTTGAATCAAGTGAGACAAATGAGATTCGTGAGGTCTTCAAGAAAATGTGAAGAGATTGAGAAGATTGAAAGACATCAGGCCTCACTCGACTTAAGATCGACAATGGGGATGCACCCTCACGGTGACTTGAGAGGGATAGTAGTACGGATCGGGAATGGTCTCAACAAAGAATCGCAGGCGACTCAAACAAGTTCGTTATTTCAAAGCATTATATGGCGAATGCTCGCCTGGATGGATGACAACGCGATATCAAGCAAAAAGGATGCGGCATACATTGAAAGGCTACACGAGTCTCACAAGATCGAAATGGAGTTGTTGCAAGAATTCCGAGAGAAAAGAAATTTTGCGCCTTGAGAACACAATGAATGACAAATTCAGCCTACTCATGGCTGAAATGAAGTTGGTGACAATGAGTCCAAGGCAACTCGCTCGAATTTCAAGCGACTTATGCAACAATCGACTCCAAACAAAATTCAGCTCTAAGAATACTCGACTTCATGCTCGCAGCATGTTCCCGGGTCCTCTCCTTTGATAATTTCAAAAGGGGGAAGAAGAGTCCCTAAGGAAATTAAAAGAAGAAAAGTTGAAGGAATCTACATTTGAGAAGAAAGGAAAAGAAGCCGAGGGGAAAGTTCGAAAGATCTTACTTTAATGATAGTGAAACCCTCAAACAGGTCAAATTATGCCTCCATCCCGACCAAACTCCCGTAACCCTATCCCACTACAGAAATCACACATTTTAAGTCAAATTTCTTTACCACGCTTAAATTTTTGTCATAATTTGTTAACTAATAGTGACGAATTTTATTTTTGTCAATGCAAATTACTTTTTGATGACAACATTTATGTGCGTCACTATTGATCTTATATTTCGTCACTATTGTTCTAATTCCATGACGATTAACTCGAAATCCATCATAGTAATTTTAGACGACATAATTTCGCAAAGAAAATTTGGGAGGGAAATCTTTCAATGAAAAATAGATTATAATCGTGACGCCATTTGGTGTCATAAAACATTTTCTTTCATGATAATATCATATTTTGTCATTTATTTCTTCAAAAACGTAGTGACGCCATTATTTCGTCACTAAAAAAATATATTTAGTGACAATGAATGTGCATTTGTCACCATTTGATATTGTGGCAAAATATTTTGTCAAATATTTGTCATAATTTGTCAATTAACAAATGATGAAAATATTTTCTTTCATGACAATATCACATTTTGTCATTTATTTCTTCAAAAAGTAGTGACACCATTATTTTCTCACGGAAACACATATTTAGTGACAATGAATGTGCATTTGTCGCCATTTTATATTGTGGCAAAATATTTTGTCGAATATTTGTCATAATTTGTTGATTAATGATGATGAAAATATTTTCCTTCATGACAATATCACATTTTGTCATTTATTTCTTCAAAAAGTAGTGACGCCATTATTTTCTCATGGAAACACATATTTAGGGACAATGAATGTGTATTTGTCGCCATTTTATATTGTGGCAAAGTATTTTGTCAAATATTTGTTATAATTTGTTGATTAATAGTGATGAAAATATTTTATATCATGACAATATCATGTTTTGTCATTTATTTCTTCAAAAAGTAATGACGCCATTATTTCGTCATGAAAACACATATTTAGTGACAATGAATGTGCATTGTCACCATTTTATATTTTGAAAAATATTTTTACTTTAGATTTGGAGATTGCTTTAGTTTTCTCTCCCTTTTTATTTGGTTATTATCACTGTTCTAAAAAGTACTTGACGCTAGTAGTCGGCGGTGGGGCCTAGCTCTAGACGAGCCACAACGGGTTGGGCGAGGCTTAATCGAAAGAAGCTTTAAATACCTGATTTCACCAAATAATTTTTTTATAAAGGGACGAGCTTGTATTTCAAAAATCTTCATTTATCATAATATTTGGCTTGCCACAGTCTGCACTCTGCTTACAATTTTCAATCTTTGAGTTAAATAAGCATAAGCATTCTAGGACACAAACATACTTGCAACATCAAGTAAAACAAGAGGAATAATGGGTAATGCTTGAACAAAATTAGTGTCCTACTTTTTTTTTTTCTACATGTTTTAGTCTAGTCTTGTTCTCTGTTGTATCCATCTTAGCAAAATAATGATAATAACAACAATGATAAAGATAACAAGAACAAATGCTCTTAGCGATGCATTTGACGGAAGAACGCAATCAAGTGATTTTTTTTTTTGTAAGTTCAAAGGTGCAATTATATAAGTAAAGTAACTCACCAAGTTCTCATTTCTCAACAAAAATAAAGATCGAGACAAAATAAAACTCCGTGTTCGCAATGACAAGCAAAAACATTTCATGAGTCCATAATTGCCGACATTAACCATTATTTTAGTAGTAGCTCCTAAAGCGAATGTAATAAGATAAATTGGCCAGGTGCAAACAACACTATTTCCCGTAAACTTCAAGCTTCCACTCTCAACGGTTGGCCTTGGCAACTCTCTCAATCTCGTCTTTCTTTTTAATAGATATTTGTTTGAAGATCCTTTGGCGCATTGATAAGTTTATCAACAAGGCACTCAAAGAATGGTCTTGATGTTCCCGAAAGCACTTTCACCAAAGACCCGCCATTGTGAGCAGATAAATAGCCCGATTGACACGGCGCATTGGAGAGATATCACAAACTGTCTCCTTACAACTCCGGTGACCCGATCACGGGTGGCATCTTCCCTGGCCCCACTACATATACAAAAATTGCATTCAAGGATAAGCGTAGTAGAGTATTGTGAAGAGCTACCGATAATTAGTTGTATGTATTTTGACACAATGCTTTTCAGATTGGTAACTTCGGATATTATGCAACTTTAGCAAGGCACTACTCTAAATTTCTTTAGCAAGAATATATATAGCAAAAAAGGAAATTTGGTAACCTGTTGATAACATCATCAACAATGACTTGAATGGGATTTAGGCCAGTCAACAAATGGATGATCTCCATTGCATGCTTGATAATCCGAACTGCCTTGAGCTTCTTTCCATTGTTTCACCCGTGCATCATAAGGGAGTTGGTAAACCTCTCAACAATTGGACACGAGCCTTCCCAAACGCTTTAGCTTTGTACCTTCCGGTGTGTGAGGCATATATGTTGGATGTTTGTCTCCAGTTGTAGTGATGTAATCTTCCAAAGAGATGTCACTGATCTAAAAGAGAACAAATTACAAAACCACAAGGTTTAAGCATAACAAATATAAACAATTAATCTTCCTAAGAAAACCATGTGTAAAAAGTAAAAACCACAATGTTGGTAAATCATATTGACAGACATTAAAATAGATCATGCTTTAAACTTATAATTCATAATACGATTCCGAAAGCTTAAAAGCACACAAATACCAATCATCGCTATCTGCGTACGCACATGATTTTAATCACAAAATGCGGTGTATGTAAATAACCTCTCGCAGCACATTGAAAAGGTTGTCGTGGCCATGAAAGATAGGAGAAAGGTCATCGAATTTGTGTAAGGAATTTATTTTGTAGATTTTGATGATACCATGTAAAACTTAAACTAGAAAGTTGGCACCCCATTTTCCTTGTAATTTGTATTGTAATAGATATGGGTAAAAAAAAGTCAAGTCGACTATGTCTAGAAATACAAGAAGTCAATCAAGAATGAAGTGAAGACTCCTCCGCAAGACAAACGGTGAGTATGGCAAAGAAGGAAAGTCAAGAACTCGATGAAGGTGTATCAGTGCGAATGTTTGTGTGAAGAGTCGATCAAGTCAACTCAAGAAGCCAAGTCTCAAGTTGATGTGTGATGATGAGTCATCCAAAGATTGGAAGTCGACTCAAGTCACTGGGAATAAAAGACTGATCAAGTCAAGACAATCGAATGAGATCAATTGATGAAAGTCAAGAATATTACTTAATGGTAACATATTAAAGTTGTCGATATAAAGTGTTAGTTCCAGTTGTGTGCAAAAGGATGAAACCAATGGGAAGAAGCTGCACGCAAATTCCTCCATAGATCGGGCTTAGATCCCGCATCCAACATTACATCTCCGGGGGCTCTATCATTGTATTTTCTAATCCATTTGGAAGACCATCATGTTGTTTTTAGAGTTCTTCCACTCGTGCTAATGTATCCTCGCCTACCTTCTCAAATGCGGCTTGTAGGTACCAAGGGTGTGAGTAAGGTTTAGAAGGGGGTTTGAATAAACCTTACCAACTTTTTGATTTTAGTCCTTTTAAAACTATTACGAGTTAAGTCAAACAATTGTGTCCTTGAGGACGGCTAAGTTGGTTATTCAAATTTGAGTTAGCCACTCAGATTTCGATAGAGTTGTTGATAGAATAACTCGGTTGTTTAACCCGAACTTTAACTTGGCTTTATTGGTTTTATCGTGAGAAGACTTAACACCCTTTGAATTATTTTAAGCTTGTTTTAACACTTGATTTTAGCACTTGGTTATTAATTAGTTAGATAGCAAATATGAGTTTATTAGCGAGATATGATGTAAGTATGCGAGAAATATAAATGTCTTTGAAAAATAAATGACACGATTAATTTTTATAGAGGTTCGAAGATGGGGTAATTATTCTAATCCTCTCTTCTCCAACTCCCGAAGGAATCCACTAAGTAACAGATCGTTTACAAAGTGGTGAACAGTCTAGAGACTGCCTTGATCACACAGCTGGCTTCTCTTGCGACTCATCTTCTTCACAGACGGTTGTCTTGCGACTTCATCTCACTTTCTCAAGCTCTTGGATTTGATCACAAAGAAAGCCATCCAATAACTTGATTGGTTCGACCTTGAACCTTCCTACAATCCTCCTTGAAAAGTAGACCCCTTTTGATTCTTCAAAAGTTTCCTCTTCAATGATTTGAAGTTGTCTTTCCTTCAACTTGCGTTGGATCGATTTCCTTCGAGTTTCGAGGTTTGAAGATTTGCTTGAATATACTTGAGAATATTTTAGGTTAATTGCTTGAATATTGCTTGCTTGTTCGTGGTTCAGTTTTCAAGGTTACCTTTTCTCAATGAGTTTCCTCGACCTTTTATAGTGAACTTTTGAAATTTTGCCCGTTGAAGAGATAAGCTAGTTTCAAAAGTCACTTGAGTTTGTTGGCTTATCTTGTTGCGTCATTGATGTTGACATTTCCTCGTATTTAATGTCTTGCGATTTGTGAGTTTCGGGAATATCCCCATTCATAGGTCCGAGATCTACATCTATGAATTGAAAGGTCCGAATGATCAACTCTGCAATCGAGTTGTTAGAATCAATAGGTCTTCAAATTGTTCATTTGAAAAAATGGAAACCCTTCTTATGGATGATCATGATACTTACCGAAAATCGAAATTATTGATCAATGGAGGAACACCCTTTTTGTTCAATAAGATACCAAAGTGGATGATTGACTCATTCCATACTAGAAATAATCGCAGGAAATCCTTTGATAACGCGGATTCCTATTTCTCAGTTGAGATATATTCCAAAGTGATGTCTTTCTTTTCAACATGATCTCTTATAAAATGATATCTGATATCAATGTGCTTTGTTCTTGAATGCAACATAAGATTCTGAGTGATTGCAATAGCACTAGTGTTATCACATATAATTGGAATCTCTTTTTCTTCAATCTCATAATCTCTCATTTCTTTGTCTCATCCATAAGACTTGCGCACAACAACCGCCCCATGACTATGTACTCTGCTTCAATTGTTGATGTGGCTATTGAGTTTTGCTTCTTGCTAAACCAGGAAACCAATCTATTTCCAAGCATTTGACATGTACCTGAAGTACTTTTCCTGTCAACTCTACATCCAGCATAGTCTGAGTTTGACTAACCAATAAGCTTGAATCCACCTTCCTTTGGATACCATAAGCCAACTTCCGGCATCCCTTCAAATACCTTAGGATTCTCTTAGCCGCGATCATGTGGCTCTCCTTTGGTGTAGATTGAAATATTACACATACACCTACTACAAAGGTGATGTCGGCCTAGTGGTACATTAAGTAGAGCAATGATCCAATGAGTGCTCTATGTCCGGTTTGATCTGACCTTGCCATCGCATCCATGTCCATCTTAACAAATGTGTTCATTGGTATTTTCACGAGAAGAAGTCTCTTCCATACCAAATTTCTTCATTAAGTCTCGGTATATTTTGTTAGACTTATGAAGGTTCCATCCTTCAATTGCTTGACTTGAAGTCCTAGGAAGAAAGTCGGCTCTCCCATCATGCTCATCTCAAATTTACCTTGCATGAGGTTTGAGAACTTATCACACAACTCTTTGTTTGTGGATCCAAAATGATGTCAACCACATATATCTCGAACAAGCAAAGTATAATCTCTCCATCTTGAATTCGAAGAGTGTTCTATCCACTTTGCCTTTGGTGAATCAATTGTCGATTACAAATTGGGACAATGTATCATACCATGCTCTTGGTGCTTATTTTAATCCATATAATGCTTTTCCTCATTCATCTTATTTCGAAAACCCATTTTTGTGACAAGAACATTTTGATGGGTTGGTCTCGCACCAATTCCCATACCTTGTTTCTTTCAAATTGATTTAGATCTTGTTGCATGGCTTGAATCCAGTGTGTGTCATCCAATGTTTGAGACACATCTTTTGGCTCTATTTGGGAAATAAAACAAGTGAACATTGCTTCATGTTGTGCTCGGATCTAGTTCTTATGCCATCTCTAACATCTCCAATAACTAACTCGGTGGATGGTCTCTCGGCCATCTCACATCAAAGTTGGAGCAATTCACTAGATTCGGCCATCTCGCGGCTAAGTTGTCTTGAACAACTCTTTCATCTTCATTCAATTTGTAGACTTTCCAAATTGTTTTTGAGATCAACTATGTAATCCTCATCGGGTTGATTGCTCTTACTTGACTTCAACATAAGGACTCTTCTCGCACACAGTTGACTCGATTCAACTTGTCGCCTAACTCTTCAATGTATTCTCCATTCACATTGGGTTCATAAAAAACCACATGGATAGACTCTTCTCGTGACCATTGTCCTCACTCTATAGACTTTGCTCTCGGTGAGCATCCCAAAAGATACCTTCATCGGCTTTAGCATCAAAAGCCTTCAAATTATCCTTGCCATTGTTATGGATGAAGCATTTGCATCCAAATATCCCAAGTACCCAATATTTGGCATTCTCCCTGCCCGATCTCATAGGGAGTCTTGGTTAATTGATCGTTAATCATGCATCTATTTTGAGTATAACATGATGTATTAATGGCTTCGCCCAAAATCTCTTAGCAATCCAACTTACTAACATGGTCATTGCAAGCTTCCTTCTCGAGAGTTATGTTCCTTCTTTCAGCTACTCCATTCTCACTGAGGAGTTCTTGTCGCTGCAGAGATAACTCATGAGAAATACCATTTTCAATACAATAATCGAGTAATTATCCCATTGACAAACTCGGTTCCTATGTTAGACCTTATCTTTATAATGGTTTGTCTCTTTTCATTTCGAACTCTTTTCATCACCGAGGTAACTTCGCAAAGTTTCCTTCTTATGCACATGAAAATTGTCCATGTATATCTTGAATAATCATCTACCATCACTAAGTTGTATTTTTTTCACTTATATCGGCTGGTTCAATGGACCAAATAGATCCATATGCAAATGAGATGTAATATCCTTGTTGAAGAAGGACTTGACTTATCCTTGAATGAAGATTTTATTTGCTTTCCCATCGACATGCATCACATATACTTTCTTTCCTCGTACACCGAGTCGGCAATCCTTCCACAAGATGACTCATTGCAAGCTTGTTGATTGTCTTGAAATTGAGATGAGTTGTGCTCTTCGCTAATAGACAAGTGCTTGGTGTAGCAAAGATACCAATCTACCACATACATATTCTTCTGTCTTGATCCTTGCAAAGACTATTTCATTTGATTCAAGATCTTTGATTTGGCACACTCCCATGTTGAATCCAACAATGTAGCCCTTGTCACAGAGTTGGTGATCTTAACAAAGTTGAAGTTGAGGCCTTCAACAAAAGCAACATTTGTGATTTCCAATCCATTCTTCTTGATAGATCATGTGCCTTCGATTTCCCTCGGAGCTTCATTTCTTCCAAATATGACTTTTGCACCTCTAATCTCCTTGAATCTTGACATATTTTTCTTTTTTCGTGTCATATGTCCGGAACAACCACTATCCATGTACCAGGTTCCTTGGCACTCACCGCTCCTTGAACCTCATCTTCTTGGTCCAGTTGATCTTGTTCTTTAGCCATAAGACAGATCATGGCTTCTTCTTCGAGTCACTTGAGTAGTCGCTTCACTACTCTCCGAGTCTCTCGCCGCTTCTTTAGACTTAGTTGTCTCGAGCCAACATGGCTTTCTTTCTTTTTCTGTCTTCTTTCTCTAAAGACTTTTATTTCTTCTTCATTCCTATATTTGTTGATTGGTGGATAGGAACAATCAACTGCAATATGTCCTGGTTGTCTGCAGTTCCAACACAGGTTCTCAACTCTTTCTGTTCTTGGGTTATCAGTTCTCTGATATTCAACCATTTGATGCTCATCTATCTTGGTTGGCCTATCTTCCCTTGACTTAGAGGGAGCTGAATGTTTGCTAGAGGTTTCACCCTTGTTTCTTTTATAGTTCTTATTGAAGAACTTATTGAATCTTTTAACCATTAGGGCAATCTCCTCCTGGTCTATGGCTTCCTTCGGTTCAGCTCTCTTTCCATCATTGACTACCAGTGCAGCTGTCTTGGGTACAACTGTTTCCTCTTGCTCTTTTCTTCTCAGCTCAAACTCATAGGCTTTGAGGTCTGAGAATAGCTCATGGTTGGATGTTCTTGAGAGGTCCATTGAATGTCTCAGAGCCATAGTTTTCATTTCCCATTCACCGGGAGGCTTTTAGGATCTTTATACACATTTCCTTTTGTGTATATTCCTTCCCAAGAGTTGAAAGCTCATTTGTGATTTCAAAGAATCTTGCATCCAAATTGATCCATGGATTCCGCAAGCATTCTAAAATTTTCAAATTTTTGAACAACATTAGACAATTTATTTTCTTTAATTTGCTCGATCCTTCACAAATTAAAGTTTGTTTATTCTAGATTTCTTTTTGTTGTTTTGCGGGATTTGACTTTATTGAACATTGCTTTGTCCAAAGTCTTGTAAAATATGTCCTTGGCCACATTGTCCAAGTTTTATCTCTTCCTATCATCATTTGTCCACTCGATCCTTGGTTTTTCAACCATGGCTTTCTTTTTCTTCAGCAGCCTTCTTCGCCTTCACCGGCACGCTTCTTTTTACGGCCGTGTTCACTTTTAGTATTTGCAAATGGCCCATCCTATATCACAAGCCACATTTCATCATGTAATAGATAGATGAGTAGTCGCATACGAATTTTTCAATCATCAAATCCCTCAAAGTTGAACGTAGGAATGCGTGTCAAATTTGCTTCCATGATAATAACTTTGCTAAGAATGAAAGATTTTGAAAATGCAAGCGTTTAAAACCTTTTTGAAAAGATAAAGATCTAGTTCAGTAACCAGTGCGGAAGGCTCAATGAACCAACCGCTTTGATACCACTTATAGGTCCCAAGGGGTGTGAGTAAGGTTTAGAAGGGGAAGGGGGTTGAATAAACCTTACCAACTTTTCGATTTTAGTCTTTTTAGAACTATTACATAGTTAATCGAAAAGCGATTGTGTCCTCGAGGACGACTAAGTTGGTTATTCAATCGAGTTAGTCACTCAAATGCACTCGATAGAGCCGTTGATAGAATAACTTCGGTTGTTTAACCCGAACTTTAACTCGCTTTATTGGTTTTGTCGTGGAAGACTTAACACCCTTTGAATTATTTTAAGCTTGTTTTAACACTTGATTTTAGCATTTGGTTATTAATCGTTGGATACCGATATGAGTTTATCGCCAGATATCGTGTAAGTATGCGAGACATATAAATGTCTTTGAAAAATAATAACACGGTTAATTTTTATAGAGGTTCAAGATGAGGTAATTCTTCTAATCCTCTCTTGTCCAACTCCCGGAGGAATCCACTAAGTAACATCGTTTACAAAGTGGTGAACAATCTAGAGACAACCTTGATCACACACGGTTGGCTTCTCTTGGGACTCACTTCTTCACAGGCATTTGCGCTTGCTACTTGACTCACTTTCTCAAGCTATTGGATTTGATCAAGAAGCCCTCCAATAACTTGATCTTGGTTCGACCTTCAACCTTCCTACAATCCTCCTTGGAAAGTAGACCCTTTTGATTCTTCAAAAGTTTCCTCTTCAATGATTTGAAGTTGTCTTTCCTTCACGACTTGTGTTGGATCGATTTCCTTCGAGTTTCGTGGATTGAGGATTTACTTGAATATACTTGAGAATATTTCAGGTTAATTGTTTGAATATTGCTTGCTTGTTCGTGGGTTCAGGTTTTCAAGGTTACCTTTTCTCAATGAGTTTCCTCACCTTTTATAGTGAACTTTTGAAATTTTGCTCGTTGAAGAGATAGGCTAGTTTCAAAAGTCACTTGAGTTCGTTGGCTTGTCTTGTTGCGATCCTTGATGTTGATATTTCCTCGTATTTAATGTCTTGCAACATTGCAACATTTCTACCACTTGGTGCGGTGCTTCCCATTGGTTTGTTCCTTTGCACACAATCGAACTAACACTTTATCTCTCGACAACTTTAATATGTTACCATTCTCGAGTAACATTCATGACTTTCATCAACGGATCTCGTTGATTGTCTTAACTTGATCGCAGATCCTTTATTCACCAGGTAACTTGAGTCAGCTTCCAATCTTTGGATGACTCATCTGTCACATCAACTTGAGATTTGGCTTCTTGAGTTGGCTTGATTGACTCTTCACATAGCTGATTCACGGTGATACACCTTCAATCGAGTTCTTGACTTTCCTTCTTGCCATACTCGGTTGTCTTACAAATGAGTCTTCACTTCGATCCTCGTTGACTTCTTGTATTTCTAGACATAGTTGACTTGACTCAGCATTTCAGCCCTATCTATTACAATACAAATTACAAGGAAAATGTGGTGCCAACTTTCTAGTTTAACTTTTACATGGTATAATCAAAATTTACAAAATAAATTCCTAACAACTTCGATGACCTTTCTCTTATCTTTCATGGCCACGATGCCTTTTTCAATTGGTAAGTTCATCGGTAGCTTGATGAGAATATCGGTGTGACTTGACCTAGCCGAGGGATTTCAGCGTACATCAACTTCATATCCTTCGAACTTCGTTGTTCCTCAACTTTGTCGCCTCGTTGCTTCACTTTCTCTTCCTTCAATCCCTTGAGGGACTCCTCTTCCCCTTTTTGGCATCATCACCAAAAAGAGAGGGGTGCTTGATTGTTTTAGTAATTTCTTTATTGGGGTATTTTTGGTATTTTCGAGTGTAGTGCTTGGGTGCGTATGTGTGCTAATAATAGCTTTTTGCCTTTGGAATGACCTTTGGCCGAGGTTTAGGTCTTTGCCATTTTCTTCGTATTCTATAGGTCTTTGTTGATGTTTCACATTATTCCAATCAAAGATAGTTTGGATAGTTTCTACCATTCCCATCATATGTATTTCTCTCGATGAAATTTAAGGGTTTTCGGTAGCTCTTTTGCTTTTCACATAGTATTTTCTCTTTGGAGTTTTTGAGAAACTCGATTGGTTGTTTTGAAAGTGCCTAACTCGCTATGATCTTGGCATTTTCACCTTGACTTAGTTTTCTCATCGGCTATTTGACTCAAAGTACTCGGCTCTTTAGTCAAGAGTGAGTTTTGGCTTTTGTCGGGTTGTTTTCCTCATTTAAAATTGTGTGAGAGGATTTTGTGTTCAAAATCTTTCATCATTTTGCCTAATGAATAATAAAGATTAGTGGGTGATGAAGTATGTATATCACGAGTCACTATCACTTGAATCTAAATGAGATGAGTTAGAATGTACCTCATATTCTTGATCCGGTTGATCTTGTTCTTAGCCATGAGGCGGATCATAGCCTCTTCCTCGTAATCACTTGAGTAGTCCGCTTCACTACTATCCGAATCGCCGCTTCTTTGGAGTTGATTGTCTCTGCAGATCTCGGCAGATTAACATGGCTTTTATCTTTTCCTGTCTTCTTTCCCTAAAGACTTTTCTTTCTTCCTCATTCCGATACTTGTTGACTAGTGGATAGGAACAGTCAACTGCAAAGTGTCCTGGTGTCTGAATTCCAAAGACGGGTTTTTCATTGCCTACGATCACTGGTCATTCATTTGATTATTATTTCTTTGATAATCAACCCTTTGATGCTCAGCTTTCTTGGGTGGCCTGTCTTCCCTTGATTTGGAAGGAGCTGAATGTCTCCTCGAGGTCTCACCCTTATTCCTTTTATAGTTCTTATTGAAGAACTTGTTGAATCTTTTGACCATCAGGGCAATTTCCTCCTGGTCTATGACTTCCTTTGGCTTAGCTCTCTTCCCATCACTAGCCATCAATGCAGCTGCCTTGGGTACAACTGTCTCCTGAGGTCTGAGAATAGCTCATGGTTAGATGTTCTTCAGAGGTCCATTGAGTGTCTCAGGGCCATAACCTTCATTTCCCATTCAGCTGGGAGGCTTCTTAAGATCTTCATACACATTTCCTTTTGTGTATATTCTTTCCATAGAGCTGAAAGCTCATTTGTGATCTCAGTAAATCTGGCATCCAGCTGATCCAGAGTTTCACCTGCAAACATTTTGAAATTTTCAAATTTTTGAACAACAACTGATAATTTATTCTCTTTAATTTGTTTTGATCCTTCACAAATTAAAGTCAGCTTATTCCAGATTTCTTTTCCAGATTTGCAGGATTTGACTTTATTGAACATTGCTTTGTCCAATGTCTTGTAGAGTATGTCCTTGGCCACATTGTCCAAGTTACATCTCTTTTCGTCTTCATTTGTCCATTCAGTTCTTGGTTTTCCAACCAAAGTCGGGTCTTGCTTCAAATGACAACTTCTTCTCCTTCTTCGCAATTTGCCTCCTAGAAAATTGTGTTCACATTGAATATTTGCAGTGGCCCATCTTCTATCACAAGCCATATTTCATTATGTAATGCGGATAGATGAGCTCGCATACGAATTTTCCAATCATCAAGTTCTTCAATAGTAAACATAGATATGCATGTTAGATTTGCTTCTATGATAATAACTTTAAAAACGTTCAAAAGATGGAGATCTAGTTCAAGAACTGTCGGAAGGCTCAACGAACCAACCGCTCCGATACCACTTGTAGGTCCAAGGGGTGAGAAGTAAGGTTGAGAAGAGGGGGGTTGAATAAACCTTACTTTAGTCCTTTTAAAATAAATCAATATAATTGACTCAAACAGTTTGTGTCCTTGATGAACAAAGCTAAGATGGGTTTTCAATTTGAGTTACCCACTCAATGGACTCGATAGAGTGTTGATAGTATAACTCATTCGCTCAAGCCAAATACTTAACTTGGTGATTGGTTTTTAACAAATGGAAGACTTAACACTCTTTTATTTGATTTATGCTTGTTTTAAACACTTGGTTATTTAGTAGTTGGATAGCAAATATGATACTAACGAGATATAAAGTAAATATGCGGGAAAGTAAGTTTGTTGAAAGTGAAAACGACTCAAATAATTTATAGAGGTTTGAAGATGGGGTAATTATTCTAATCCCCTCTTCTCCAACTCTTGGAGGAATCCACTATGTAACATACCCAGTTTACAAAGCGGTGAACAATCAAGACAGCCTTGATCACACAAATTTGTCTTCTCTTGCGACTCGACTTCTTCACAGAGCGATTGTCTTGCTACTTCACTCACTTCTCAAGTTCTTGGATTTGATTGCTCAACATAAGCAAGACCTTCAAAGAATCGAAAAAACAATCTACGCTTGGAGATGATGGTAATGAACGCTAAAATGAAGATCATGAGTGAAGAAATGGAGGATCTGCGGTCGAATCATGGAGCGACTCACTCGGTGCGTGCACGAAATCGGATCTTATTCATCTAAATCTCCTCAACCATATCTCCTGGTGATGATGCCAAAAAGGGGGAAGGAAGTAGAGTTATGATGGAATGATCCCTTAAGAAGACCCTCTCGAAGATTGTGCTTGAAAAACCCAACATGGCTCATCCACACTATCTTTACTCCCAATCGCCAAAAAAAGCACACGGTGATGAGAAAGATGACATATATAAAGAAGACTAAGGCGCAATGGAAACCGAACTAGAAGAAGTCAACAAAAGGCAGCATGAGCGTATTGAAGATCTAAAAACCAAGTTTCAAGGTCCCACGGCAGGTTACTTCAAGACTCTCCATCGTGAAGCTCCCACAACCACACACCCGATGCGGGGGTCGAACCAAGATCACCGGAGGAGTTCCAAACTCTCCAGGCATAAGGATTTTTTTCGAAAGAATGACCTTCGAGCAGGCATGGATGCATCGGGAAAAAGGCTTAGAAATTTTCCAATCGACCATGACGCAACAAACTCAAGGAAGCGTCACAGACTTCCAAGGCTCAACCTATTCAAAAGTATACTCAAATGGAAGGAGTGATTTAGAAGAGGACAGGGGAAGAAGTGGTGGAGATGGCGGAGGCACTCCACCAAGCATACCTAAGAATTACACATACATAAATCCCTTGAATAAAGACCGCTTATCTTTGGGTTGGACTAAATGAGCTTGCAAATAGAGAAGTGTCCGGGAAGAATCTTTGAAAGCGACCAATAGGCAATAGTTGGAAAACAAAAGACAAGATCGGGAATGGGAGAAGAGAAGAAGAAAGGATGATCTTCTCGAAGAGCCTATGAGAAAAAAAAGGAAGGAAGAAGATGAGAAGAAGAGGAAGAGAGATGAAGATAGAAGAAGAGCATAAGAAGATAAGAGCGGATGGAAACAACATAGCATCAAGATATTTGAAGACACCTTTAGGTTGTATATTTACATAAGTGTAAATACACGAAATCTTATGTAAAGCTTTGTAAAGTGCAAGAATGATTTGTTCAATAAAAATATATATTCATACAATCATCATTCTTTGTTAATGCACTAGTTACTTTGCTATTTTTATTTAAGTTTGGCATCATCAAAAAGGGGGAAATTGTTGGGAAATTTATGTAATAGATTTTGATGAAACCATGTAAAACTTAGATTAGGAAGTTGCCACCCCAATCTATTGTAAATCAACTTGTAATAGACGGGGACTCTATAAGTTGAGTGGAAGCAAAGCTAAGTTGAAGAATGAGAGACTTGATCAAGATCAAGATGAAGGATCAATGTGTGGCGGTGGGTGAAGTGAAGACAAGCCCGGTCAAGTGACGAGAAAAAGTAGTCCGGTCAGATTGATAACTAAGTCACTCCAAGATAAGTGGAGTTGATTGTTAAAGGGTTATGCGTGCGAGAAATGATCAAAGAAAGCTAAAGAGATCAATTGTCAAAGCAAAGTCAATTGTTTATTGAACATAGGCATGTGTCAAACTTGCCATCCTTAAAGTTATTTTCTTTGAAAGTGTGCAAAAAGCAAGTCTCAATTGTTCGCCTTAATTTTAGCTTCATTGCAAGTGCAACGTGTAGTTTATAGAATAGGTTAAGCAAGGTCGTCTCACGGAGACTAATAAATTAGTGCGCTAAATATTGAACCAAAATAATCTTATTTTTATTTAGATGATCGTATTTGGATGATTGTTGTGCAAGTATAGACAATAATAACCACAAAAATACAAGATACTAAACATAAAGGAATTATCAATAGAATAAAATGGATTCCGGGTTATGGTTTCGATTAATATTCCTCTTGTTGTTTGATTTAATCAAAGCCAAAGTTATTATCAATATACCTATAAGACGATCACAACGGTATTTTATCCTCCTCTCGAGATGCATATAAAATGTAGATTGAAATATCTATGCTAGCATCTCTACTCAACAATAGATATACAACTCCCAAAAGCACCAAAGATCAAATGTCCTCACAATATCACAAACTTCTCGATTATGCAATATGCGTGTCAAGTACTCAAGATATAGTATTGAAGCTCATCTCTCGAATTATGAATCAATATATCAATCATGCTAAATCATTGGCCAAAGTGCTCAAGAATCAAATATTGAAGTCGATCTCTCGAATTATGAATCAATATATCAAACATGTTAACTATATACCAAATGATAAAACAAGAATAAGCATAAAGTACTCAAATAGCCTTTAAGACAATAACTTCAACTAAGATTAAAACATCCAACAAGAATTCAATTAATCTACTTCCAAAACCCGAAAATCACAAGATGTTTAACTACTCATTACAAATAAACAACCCATAGACAAATTATTCATATTCATGACAAGCTAAAATGAAAGATTAAGCTACAAGAATGAGAAAACTTAGGAAATGGATAATCTCTCGATTAAGATCCGATTCGACCCGATTCTTCCCTTGATTCTTCCTAGATGATTGAGCTATTTCTTGTGTTCTTGGGTATATTAGGACCTCTCTCCCATGTGTGCGCCCCAAAATGTGGTATTTATACCCTTTAGAAGCCTAGTCAATGTCTTTGTCGGTTTTGGACATTCAGCAAAGACAGATGCACGGGCCATGCGCCTGTGCCATAAGAAATCACTTTTCATCAACACACGCATGGGTCGTGCGCCTCACTCACGACCTGGTCATGCGTGATGCCGTAAGAAATCTTTGAAAGTCTTCGTGCACGCACGGGTCGTGTGTCTCTCAAACTTTCGAATTTGCTAATGAGGTCTTCATAAGAGTTATAACCCTATCTCTTAGATTTCCGAAGCCACTTGAATCAACCCGATATCAATTTTGTAGAGTGAGTTATGGTGAAAATACTAAACTCTGTCAGTCTTTGGAAATTCGGACTTTTTTCTTCTTGTTTTGGCTTCCGAGTTGGGTGTAATCGCTCGATTTTTGATGATTTAGGTCGCAATGCTCGTATTTGTCACAAAATCACTCTAAATATCATTAAATTCCTACAAAACGAGCAAAACATAATACCTTTTCCACAAATAGCAAATATATACTATTTCATATGAGTTATTGCATGTTTAACCACGATAATAGCCCGAATCAAACCCCAAAATACATGCAAAACTCACACCTATCAAAACCCCCAAACTTAAACTGTTGACCGTCCCGGTCAATGCTTTTAAAAACAAGACAAAACATAACTGGGAGTAATGAAAAATAGAACGCACAACAACTCCATAATATTCGTATTGTTCATAATAGGTATCAAGAAACAAATCAACCAAGCCGCAAACATCTAACATAGAGCACACATCAAAGAAAACATGGTAAATGCTATGAATCACGCCTCTCAAAGATCAAGTGTATACTCTCATCTCGAATGAATTATGAGACGTGTTTATGCTCAAATCAATTCAATGTTGTAGAATTCTATATGCTTGCAATTCGTCTCATATCTCCGTCACTCGAATGTATGCAATTTTTTGAATCAAAAAGGACTTTTTCTTTTGGTTGTAATGAAGGCTCTTTGGTTAGGGTAAAAAATATGGATAGAGTGACTCGGACTCGGCGTATAAACCGGTGAGCATATAAATCATCTACATTAAAGCTCAATATGCTACTCATTTTCATCACTTCTTCTTATCTCCATCCCATTTCTTTTGTAAAACCTAACCGTCTTTTACAATTCCTCTCCTCCAAGTTCATTCAAAGAAACTAACATCATAAAGTCGATTTTTTTCTCGAACACTATATGCTCAAAATTTAGGTTAACAAATATATTAAGATAAGGCTTAAATTGTGGCTATCAAAAATTAGTCAATAGGCTCAAATTGGTTAACTAAGACTTTCAACATCATTAGGTAAGCAAAAGGCTTGAAGGGCTAACAAAAATGGTCTTTAATCATTTTTCAATTCGCATACAACATGTGGCTTCGACAGAGATACCAGAGCAAGTTCTACAATTCTAACAACATGAATGATACACTCAATTCACAAACACGATTTCGCATATAATGAAAGCAAGTAAAGGCTCAAAAGCTCACAAGCTTGTAAATACGTAATTCAAAGCATCAAACCATGTTCTCAATATCCACATGTTCAATATCATTTATTCATGACTCAATCAACTCATACTCAACACTCAATTCAAACAATACAAATTTTTCAACAATATAGCACAAGTTTCAACAACGGTCAACTCACTCTATAAACTCTATGAAAACAATAAACGTGTTAAAAGAAGAACGTGCTTCTAATGCAAATGCAACCTAAAAATGCTCTACATGCAACTATATGAAAACACACAAAATGCATATTTTTTTCTATCCACACATTTCATATCAAAATAATTATCTCTCCCCAAACTTGGATGGAATTATATCTCGCGCAAGGAAAGATAGAATTTCAATATTGAAAAGTGTGAATTTACGATTCACTGTGGAGGTGGTGGTAGAAAGTGGCCCCAACGTCTACCCGACGTTGTGGTCGCCTTATGAGCGATCTCTGTAGCATCCTCCTGCACTTCTTCTTTCAGCCATTACTTAAGTTTTGTACCGGGCGCGACTTTGATGGATGCTATTTACGCCATGAGTTCTGCGTTGGATGGATACATCTCCGTACATCAAATGCACGGGTTGCTCGTGTGTGGCTGCGAAAGTAAAATCGAGGTAATTTTCTCTTTTTTTTAAAGAAAAAACAAAAACAAAAATCACACCACAAACCGTTGGGTTGCCTCCCAACAAGCGCTATATTTAACGTCTTTATCTCGACGCCTGTTAATTTCGATTCGTACCACCTTTGAATGCATATATTATTTGCTTTAGGTCATGGTCGAGAATCGTTTTGCATTGTTTGCATATAGAAATGCATAATTGGGATTTTCAAGTAAGTATTGGAGACCTAGTGTTGGAACACTTTGATTTGAATTACGCGCATATTGTCCATACGCGTACGCATAGTCCGTGCTCATCTCATTCTGGAATAGTTTTCTTATGACATCTCGCACGCGCTGCACGGGCGTACACACATGATTCGTGTGTTCCTTGTCCTATTTTTGCTCCTTTTCGGTACCCACACACGGGCCGAAAGTGCATAGACACATAGTCCGTGTTCGGTTCCGAACTTCCTTGCTTTTCCAGGATCTTGGCTCCTCGTATTCGGTACCACTCCTTTGATGAATGGCACTACATTTTTTCTTTGAGTTTGCTTGGTGGTGTTTGAAATTTGGCTCTTTTCTTGTCCACCAACAATCGTAGCTAATAGGCCAATTTGAGTCTCGAGATTTTTCATTTGTGAACCCATAGTATTGGCCAATTGTGTCATTGTAACTCCATCTTGTCCATCTTAGCCTCATGTGCATTGAACCGATTCCTTGTCTCACTTATAAATAAACTCGTTTGACTCATAATCGTAGCAAGAATGTCCTCCATGGATGGCTTTGCCTCTGCATTAGTAAACCCATTCGTTACATTGAAGCTTGATGGTGGTGGAAACACATTCTCCGTGTTAGCTTATGAAAAATCTTCGTAATTCCTCCACTCCGTATAATAGTACGTAGGAGTAGGATTATTCGATGTTGTGGAAATTGCGATTCATGAAATAATTTACTCGCTCCATCAGAGCAAGTGTTCGTGCACTACCTGAACCAACTCAAGAAACATATCAAAAATGTAGGAGTAAAATTATATACAATAAAAAAAACGAAAAAAATATCTAAATTAAAAATAATTCTATCTATCGCAATATTATCACCAAAAATTGTATTAGTCCCCGGCAACGGCGCCAAAAACTTGTTTGCGTTATTTTTAGCTTTACCGCAAGTGTACAGTGTAGTTTATAGAATATGATAAGCAAGGTCGTATCCACAGAGACTAATAAATTAGTGCGCTAAGTATTGAACCAAAATAGTCTTATTTTTATTTAGACGACGTATTTGGATTATTGTTGTGGAAGTAAAGACAAGAATAACCACAAAAATACAAGATACTAAAAATAATGGAATTATCAACAGAAATAAAATGGATTCCGGGGTTATGGTTTCGATTAATATTCCTCTTGTTATCCGATTTAATCAAAGCCAAAGTTATTATCAATATACCTATAAGACGATCACAACGGTATTTTATCCTCCCTCTCGAGATGCATATAAAATGTAGATTGAAATATCTATGCTAGCATCTCTACTCAACAATAGATATACAACTACCAAAAGCACCAAAGATCAAATTCCTCACAATATCACAAACCTCTCGATTATGCAATATTCGTGTCAAGTACTCAAGATCTAGTATTGAAGCTCGCCTCTCGAATTATGAATCAATATATCAAACATGCTAACTATAGACCAAATGATAAAACAAGAATAAGCATAAAGTACTCAAATAAGGCTATAAGATAATAACTTCAACTAAGATTAAAACATCCAACAAGAGTTCAATTAATCTACTTTCCAAAACCCGAAATCACAAGATGTTTAACTACTCATTACAAATAAACAACCCATAGACAAATTGTTCATATTCATGACAAGCTAAAATGAAAGACTAAGCTACAAGAATGAGAAAACTTAGGGAAATAGATAATCTCTCGATTAATCTTCAATCCTCACGCTCCGATTCGATCCGATTCTTCCCTTGATTCTTCCTTGATGAAGTTGAGATATTTCTTGTGTTCTTGGGTATATTCGGACCTCTCTCCCTTGTGTGCCCCAAAATGTGGTATTTATACCCTTTAGAAGCCTGAGTAAATGTCTTTGTCGATTTTGGACATTTCTAAGACAAGACGGGCCGTGCGACCCACGCACGACCTGGTCGTGCGCGAGGCCATAAGAAATCACTTTTCAAAGAACTCACGCATGGGTCATGCGCCTCACGCACGACTTGGTCATGCGTGATGCCGTAAGAAATTTGAAAGTCTTGAGCACGCACGGGTTGTGCGTCTCTCAAACTTTTGAATTTGCTTATGGGGTCTTTATAAGAGTTATAGCCCTATCTCTTAGATTTCCGTAGCCATTTGAATCAACCCAATATTAATTTTGTAGAGTGAGTTATGGCCAAAATACTAAACCCCGCCGGTGATGGAAATTCCGGACTTTTCTTCTTGTTTTGGCTTCCAATTGGGTGTAATCACTCGATTCTTGGTGATTCTAGGTCGCAATGCTCGTATTTGTCCCAAAATCACTCCAAATATCATTAAATTCCTACAAAACGATCAAAGCATAATATATTTTCCACAAAGAGCGAATATATACCATTTCATATGATTTATTTTTAACAAGGATAATAGCCCGAATTAAACCCCAAAATACATGCAAAACTCACACCTATCATTAGCCCAACTTCTTCCTCACGTGTTATTTGCCTTATGCTTCTCACCTATGTCCCCTCCTTTTGTTCTTTTTAGGAGACATTATAACATTCTCTAGCCATCTTTCGATCACCTCGCCTACTCGGAATTTATTTAACCTCGGTCACCACATGATCACATTATAAGAAAAAGGGCATCTACAACCGGATATATGATCATGATTTATTTCGCACGACGCTTTGTCTAACGAGGTGGAAAGATCAATGGTTCCTAGGGGACCATTTCGCTTCCTCCAAATCCCGTCGAGTATCAACTGGATGTAAAGCGGTTACATCCAATTCCATCTTCCTCAACACATGTATAAACAATGCCTCGATATTATCCACCAAAACCTTTTTTACAACAAAGTTGGTGATATCCATAGTGATCACCATCGGCGTTCGATCATGTGCCTCAAAGGTAAGTTATCCCATTTTGCGAGGTCACGACCATAAAATGTAATAGGGCTAGAGTTTTGGACACTCATAACCTTCAACTTCCTTTTAGAGTCATGAGTGATGTTACGTGTGTGCTTCATTCTTCGCGCTCGCGAATCGCCTCTCATCTTGGACCTCCCGCCATCATGTGTATAACTCTTTACGAGGTATTTGTTATCTCTGCCCGATTTTTCATCTTTTTTGGCCTTAACGGAGCGTTCCCTTGGCGTTCTTAGGGCATGATGTCCGGCCTTATTTGGCCACCTCTCGCCCGACTTTGCGACTTTGCGAGACGGTGATCTTCGCCTAGGGTCCTGATTAGGTCCTCCGCCTCCACCTCATTCTTCTCTCAAAATAAACGTTTGACCAAGTAACCTTTCAAGGCATTCATGAATGAGCCTTTCAATCTCATCTCATTAATTGAATTATCGACGGGTGGTTCATGGCCATGGTCTTTATGAAAGAGACAATATTTGTCCATGTTTTCTTCGCATCTCCGAGGTTGTCTTCATCTTTTTTGGCCACCTTAACATATCTAACATTCGCTCTATGGCCATTAGGGCGACATGACTTCGGGCGCATTCAATAGAGTATATTTATTATGCCTCGCTATCCTAGGGCGATCTTGATCGGACCTTGGTCCAAACCTCTCTCGGTCCTGAAAACGAAGCCTCTCTCTAAGATCCCTCCTTCTCCGAGAGTCCATATCCCATCCGGAGATCAAGGCCACTTGGGACCACTCCTAATCTTTCAAGCATTCATCTCTTCTTTCGGATATACTTTTGGGTCACTTCCATTAATTGTTCCATTTATCGTCCCCGGTGGTTGATTGGCAAGTGTGGAGGCTAAGGGTCCTTTTTGCAATCGAGGATAAGTATATTAGTCATCATACCGATTTTCATACCTTGCATCTCCAAAGCTTCATCATATAACCGATTTATAAACTCCCGAGTGACTCTCTAACACCTTGCCTTATAGTTAACAAATGTGAAGCTAACCTTCGAGCTCGCTTTTGGCATGCGAACTCATACAGAATTTTCTAGCTAACTTTGTAAGAGACCACGGTTCCTAAGTGCAACCCCATGAACCATTTTTGTGCCTTCCCCATCACCAACCGTAGTAATGAATATCCTAGCATTCATGGCATTAGATTCTCGAGGGTACCAAACCTAGGGTCCCCAAAAAGCGAGGGTGAGGTACTTTATTCGAGGGTTCAAAACAGAACACACATTAGGCTAGCCGGGATGGCTCCCAGCTAAGGCCATCTGATGCCTAAGTTAGAATCATGTAGTTGAGGTACTTAGAAAGCTTAAAAACGAGGTAATTTAGAATAATGACAAGTTACCTTTTACCTTGATTTTCATGTCGTATTTATAGTATTGTTCATCGTGAAATGCGGATCACCGTACATGTGGCACTCCATCCTTGGTGGAGAGCTTGCGGGCGACCCGACCCGGACTTTCGGGTCGGGACCGTATAAAAAGGCAACGGATCCTAGGGGCATCTTGGGTAATTTCCAGCGAGACGAGGTCAAGATGGTAATTTTGAACTAGGCGAGGTTAGTATGGTAATCAAGAGCATCAACCTAGTCATGGACAATATGTTGCTCGTCGGAAATATCGGTGTCGTGCCTCGTCGAATAAAGCTCAACAGTCGACAGAACCTCCTAGCAAGCATACTCCTAATGTGTCAAACCCTTCTTCTTCGGGCATTCATACATCTAACACCTTTGACGTCTTAGCTATTGACCATGAACAAGGGGATTTCAATGCAAAAAACAGAAAATCTCAAATATGCAATGGTCGTATATCAACCACATAAATTCGAAATTTCGAAGAACACATTCCTGGAGACTTGCAGTTAGGAAACATAATAATATCACAATTCAACAATCTATTGATGAGGACACCAAAACACAACCTCTGCATGAGTTCGTTGTTAGTTCGGATTCTTCTTCGGACGGATTCAAAACTATGACAACAGCGACAAAAAAAAAAAAAAAAAAATAGATGAGCAAACATGATTAGTGGTGAAGATAAATGCAATACTTTTATGGATATCAATTCCTTTCTACGAACGCACCCACGCATCATGACGATACTTGGGTACCCGCAAGTGATGAAAAGGCAAATGTTAATGTCATTTGAAAATCCTCCAGAAATAGACGTTCTCCATTTAAATTGTATCTGGTCATTACCTGGTCGACTATGGCTCCTATTGAGATTGTAGAAACATTAAATCATGATTGTTTTGGTCATTGATTTATATTTCTTAGTTCATTTTATGCTCGTTTTGGGTACTCTTTTTCCCGAACAGTTTTTCCCTTTTTGGGTTTTTCTTTGTTTGGGTTTTAATGAGGCCCCTATTTAGTTGTGTGACTGGTCATCGGCACTTCATCTAGCCACTCAACTTTGTGAGTAGCACCATTTTAATTTTTTAGGGATAATTACAAAAAGTACCCCTAAGGTTTGACCAAATTACAGAAAAACCTTGCTAACTTTTAAAATTACAAAAAGTACCCCTGATGTTTGATTCAGTTTTAAAACTAAGGGTAAACTGCAATATTTTTATAAATATGAAGGGGGATTTTGAAATGATTTTTGCTTATGAAGGGTTTAAATGCTAGACAAAATGATAGGGCAGAATATTATTTGTAATTTTGAAAGTTAATTAACCTCAGTGGTAGTTATGTAATTATCCCTTATTTTTATTAATTCTTGCGATTTATCAAAAAAGAAATATAATTCTTAAATTTAGGGCTTAGTTGCATTGTTTGACAATTAAGTAAAATAATCATCCATGGTGTGGGCAAGGTTTTGAAGGTTAGACACAGATAACCTAAGCAGCATACATTTATTTAACACTGATTTATTGCGTAAAAAATCCCATGTCTACATGAGATAATACTAGCTATTTGTAGAAGGTAATTAGGAAAAGTAAACTGGAAAGGGACATGGTGGGAGGTACAATCTTGGAGTAAAATAATCTTATGCGTGATAGCTATTGGAATTGGATCGTAGAAGCAACCCTCGGAAGATCAAACTATTTTATCAATAAAAAGCTGGGACATCATCATCCCTTACTCTTTTACCAAGTTGATCGATTCAACACTATAAAATGGGAAAACTCCATGCATATATTACATCACTAAATCTTGTTTCTTAACTGTCCTTTCTTTGGTCATTTCTATTATTCTAAGCATACTAAGCCAGGAAAAGGATCGAGATACAATGAGAAATCCCTTTTCGTTCTCTATATTACTCATAATTCATCTTCTTGTATATCTGCTTTATGATCAGGGCAGAACTGTAAAATTTGCATTTGCTCATAGTAATGTATGATTCTTCTGTTTTTTTTATTCTTTTTTCAGTTTAAACAATGGATAGAAGGAAATTAAAAAAAAAAAAAGGGTCCATGACATGCTTGACTGCCATGTACATAATTTAAATATCCTTAAACAAAATCATTCACATTATAGCACTGTTATTTTAATTAAATCAACAGGTCTACATCGTTTATCTAGGAGCAAGGCAACACAACCACCCAAAACTCGTCACAGATTCACATCATGACATGCTTACTACTTTGATGGGAAGGTAAAAAGAAAAAAGAAAAAAATTGTAATCATTAGATTTGATTGCTGTTCATGGAAAAAGGAAAAATAGTTTGTTAATTACAAACACTTAATTGTGCAGCGAGCAGTTGGCCTTAGACTCGATTGTGTATAGCTACAGACATGGCTTTTCTGGTTTTGCAGCTAAGCTAACAGAGTCTCAAGCACAACAACTATCCGGTAAGAAGAAGAATCTGAAAAGCATTAGCCTGGTCATATTTGGATCAAAAAAAAAAAAAAAAAAAGGCTGACGACTCTTTTCGTTCTTATAGAGCACATCTATGTGCATCTACCTGCATTACTAAGTTAATTATACATATGTAGTTTGTAATGAAGACGATATATGTTGACAGAGCATCCTGATGTAGTAAGTGTAATTCCAAATTCATTTTACAAGCTGCAAACAACAAGAAGCTGGGATTATTTGGGTGTCTCTCCTGAAATACCAAATAATCTTCTAAATAAAAGCAACATGGGTGATGGAGTTATTATAGGTGTCCTAGATACAGGTTAATACTAGTTCTCCTCTTTCCCGTTATAAATTTTCTCACTCGTCCTACAGTACATACGAGTACAATTAATGGAGAGATATATACCTGCAGGAATATGGCCGGAGTCTAAAGCTTTTTCGCGATGAAGGTCTTGGAGCAATTCCTTCTGGCTGGAAAGGTGTCTGCCAATCAGGCGATCAGTTCACTGCTGCGAAACATTGTAACAAGAAGCTGATTGGAGCTCGGTGGTTTGTGGATGGATTTCTAGCCGAGATCGGACAACCACTGAATTTGACAAGATTAGGAGAATTTTTGTCGGCCAGAGATGCTGAAGGTCATGGCACTCACGTCTCCAGCACGGCAGCTGGTGCTTATGTGGCCAACGTCGGCTACAACGGTGTTGGTCTAGGGACCGCAAGAGGCGGAGCCCCACATGCTCGACTGGCCGTCTACAAGGTGTGCTGGAATGTTCAGAGCGGACTATGCGCAGCAGCTGATATACTCAAAGGATTTGACGAGGCAATCAATGATGGCGTACATGTCTTAACTCTATCGATTGCAGCTTCTTCTCTTCCTCTCTACTCCGAAGTGGACGGACGTGATGCCATTGCCATAGGATCCTTTCATGCTGTTTCGAAAGGCATCGCGGTTGTTTGTGGAGCTGGAAATAATGGCCCTTTCCCACAAACTGTAAAGAACACAGCACCATGGATTATAACTGTTGCAGCAAGTACCATGGATAGAGCATATCCTACTCAGATCACACTTGGAAACAACAAGACCTTTCAGGTTGTAATTCTATGCATCAATACATTGACTTTGGAGAAAAATGTAATTAATTACTGAATTTTTAAAGGAAATTCGAATCTTGTTTCAGGGTCAGTCTATTTATACAGGAAGGGAAGGTAGCTTCACAGGCTTGTTCTACCCTGGAGATGCAGGCCTCAATGCTACATCCACGGGGTATATCGTTAATTATAAAAACTGCCCTAATTACAAAAAAACTGAGTTATCTTTCAGATTTACTAATACGTCATTGTTATTTGTTTCTTTTTAACAGTTGCACCCTCAACTACTCAAGAGGATATATTTATTAGATAAATACAAACCTCAATGGGGCATTTGTAAAATTTTAAGTGGAAATTTGTAATTTTGAAAGATAACTATAGTTTGTTATAACTGAGCTAAACCTCATTGGTAGTTTTTCTAATTATCGTCATTTGTATTTAGAGAGTGAGTGAGTAACTTTATTTCTGAAATTGACTTAATATTTGGTTTTACACAGTGTGTGTGAAGATCTAACCCTCACGCGTAGTCTTGTTGCTGGAAAGGTGGTTCTGTGCTTCACTACAGTATCGACTCCAGTTGTGACATTCTTTGCATCATTATCAGTGAGAGCAGCTGGTGGTGTTGGTGTGATTGTTTCCAAGCTTCCAAGTGATATCACAGCTCAATGTCGCAGTTTTCCCTGTGCAGAAGTCGATTACGAGATTGGCACACAGATCCTATTCTACGTCCGCTCCACTAGGTATAAAACATTTCAGCAACTTCTTCATAACTTGTTGTATGTGATTCCGTATATCCTATTCTACATCTGCTTCTTGTTAATTTTCAGAAATCCAGTGGTGAAAATAAGCCCCCCTAAAACTCTTGTTGGCAAGCTTGTCTCAGCTAAGATTGCTGAATTCTCATCGAGAGGACCTAGCTCTATAGCAGCTTCAATACTCAAGGTAGAGTCACTAATAATGATACATACACCTCCTTAACTTTACTCTCAAGATATGTATAACTGTCTAATGAACTAGAAGAAAAGGCCTAAGTAATAACGTCCTGCCAAATCTTTTTAATCTTATCTATAAAATTATTGACGCAATAAACTCGGAAGAATACCTTTTTTAATTTCATTGATTTGCAATTTAAAGATGTAAATTTCATTGTGAGGGACAGCCAGATATAGCTGCACCGGGAGTGCAAATAATAGCTGCAACCTCTGGTGTTGATACGTCAGCAGAACAAGGTTTCACAATGCTCACAGGAACATCAATGGCTACTCCTCATGTCGCTGGAATTGTGGCCCTTCTCAGGGCACTCCATCCTGATTGGTCCCCGGCTGCAATCAGATCTGCACTTACCACCACAGGTAACCTTTTTTCATTTCCCTACATTTATTCATAACTAAACCAATGTATCATCACTTCATCAGTTGTAATTTCTTGATCAAATTTTCACTCAAGCTTGGACGAGGGATCGATATGGCATTCCCATCTTTGCTGAGGGGGACCCACATAAGCTTGCTGATCCATTTGATTTTGGGGGTGGAATTGCAAATCCGAATGGTGCTGCATGTCCAGGGTTGATATACGACATGGATACAACCGACTACATCAATTACCTTTGCGCCATGGAGTACGCCGAGTCTTCTATTTCTCGACTAACAGGAAATCCTGTAATGTGTCCGAGTAAAACAGACTCGATTCTAGATGTAAATTTACCTTCCATAACTATACCTTCTCTTAGAAACTCAACTACCCTAACAAGAAGGGTAACCAATGTTGGAGCCACAAACTCGGTATACCATGTCATAGTTGAACCTCCAACTGGTACACTTGTAATCGTAAACCCTCCTGTATTGATTTTTAACCCCAACACCAAGAAAATATCCTTCAAAGTGACGATCATTTCAATGCATCAGCTGAGTGCTGGATACTATTTTGGAAGCCTAATCTGGACTGATGGAATACATGACGTGCGAAGTCCCATTGCTGTGAGAACTGCAATGCCTCAACTGCATGATGCGTCCATTTAAAAATGTATTTTCCCGAAACCATGTATATCAGAGCTATATCATATTGCTAATTCTAATATTCAGCTGATGGAAAATAATTTCTGCTTTAAAAAAAAAAAAAAAAAAAAGGCACAAAGCTTAATAATTAGCAGTATTGTTATAAAATGTAAAAATCAGAAACTACATAATTCCAGCACTATCATTTCCTGATCTCAAGCATGCTAGAAATGCTTAATGTGGTATTATCTTTGTGATATATAGTGTGGTGTCAATTGTTATATCTAACTCGCATATTTCTAATCCACCACCATTCACTCAAAATATTGAGATTAGTCGATAAGCAAGTTGAATAATAATAATAATATTCTGGAAATTAATTACAAGTCATTTCTCAGGCTTCAGAAGAAACCAACTCATACTCATCTTTCCAATAACTGTAGGTGAATTTGCAGGAGTCAAACTGACATTTTTGGTTGAAAATATGTAATGCTTATTGTAATATTTCACTTCACTGCAGAGTTAGGGCACCTACAAATACCAACTAAATATAGAGGCATATCAACTGAGTCACCTTTCTTTACCTAATCAAACTTCATCACTGCATACATAAAGAAAGCAGAGATGTAAACAACTCAACTACCTCTAAGCTACTTGTTTTTATATCAGAGAAAGATTCAACCAACAGGATAGAAAAATATTAGTCTACCACAAAAATAAGCTAATTGCTCCTCATATGTTAAAGTATTGAAGAAAGAGATCCACATCCAAACATACAAGTTTATGCAGTTTAGCACACATACAAGTCATAAGTGGCACTAAGGGAGCTTAATAATTTTAAAACCATAGAACCAATACTAGAATAGTCCTCATCCAAATGGCATGCTGCACTATGCGAAGCGCAATAATATTTATTATTAGTTTCTTTATCTTATTGTTACTAATGAGGTGAGCTCGCAGATTTAACAGTTCATCAGTTAAACATTTGATTTGGACATCTCTTGATGTCTAAAGCTTTTAATTGCAATAACAGAATACAAACTACTCCATTAATCCAAAAGCTCCACTCCTGCCATTAGTCTTCCCCTTTTTACTGTTAGTTGTTTATTTAAGGATTTCAACAGAGGTCGAGATATTCACAACAAGAAAAGATAAAAATTTGGAGAAAAACAAAATCGAGAAATGGGGCACCAATAATTCCACAACCCAAAAGCATCCTAATGCAAGTGACTATGTGAGAAAATGTTTCCAATAAAAACATTTTTTTTTTTTAAGAAAATGAAAATCAAGTAGCAACCAAATGGGCATTATTTTGTTGGAGCCCATCTCGATTTTGATTACATCTGAAAAGATTTGTTTTCGGAGGTAACAACATAGATCTACACAAAGGACAGGTGATCTGTCCCTCATCAATCCAAGTGTCCAAACACTCCCTGTGGAACAAATGGCTACAGTTGCACAGCTCCCTGATATCATGAGTCGTTTCTATACACTCCAAGCAAATACTGCATACCTTCAGCTCATCAACTGATTCCTTTTCTTCTTGTATTTGTTGCTTCTGAATGAAATCTTTGAACTGAACGATGGGAACCCTGTTCTTGATGGCTGCAGTGACAACGTGAACTGGAATGGGAACAAGAGAAGGGCAAGAGCCGTCTAGGATAAGAATATAGTTGTCTCTGGAATTAGGTTCTTCTTCAGGTGGGGGTTTGTAGAGGCCAAGATGGGTGAGTGCGCCGATGAAAATGAATCTGGCATGAGTAAATATGTTGAGAAAGAATGTTATGGTGATGGCTCTGGGTATTCTGATAGCATGGTACAGGTAACCCATTGCTTCAACAAATTGAGAGATGGGAGAAGGGATTGGAATTGAGAGGAAGAGAGTTAAAAGAGAGTAGTGGGAAATAGTAGGGCCATTTCCAGTGGGATACAAGCCTTTAATATTGGGGATCCTCCGGATCCAGACGAAAAAGGTTTGATAGTACGTATATATATAGGCTACGTTTGGTTGGGGTTTATGGGTGGAATATCACACCCTTTTATATTATTTCTCCTTTTATTTTGTTTGGTTAAACACCAAATTAAATTGTGAAGGCCAGTTAATTATAACACCTACAAAATGATAGCACATCCCACCTTGGAGGTAGGATGTAGATTCCATCTCATTTACTGGTTCTTGAAATTACATAACTACCCCCTAAAACAATTTAATTGTATGGAAGATTCATTTTACCCAAAAAACTCAAACATATCCATTAGAAGCTCAACATTTACTAAGCTCGTGCATGGGGCTAATAAATTGAATAATTTACCCATTTATTTAATTTTCTTTCAGAATTATTTTGTTGTTCCTATCCTGATATATTCAACATAAATCTTAAATCTAAGTTTTTACTTTTTTTCATATTGACTAATTAGCACAAGTCAGGATGGTACCTAAGAGGTTAAAATATAGATACTATTATATGTCATCGATTTTATATTAGAGTTGAGTTGGGAAAGTAAAACTTTTAAGTATACTTATATATTTAATTTGAAAAATAGTAACAGAAGATTAATGATAACATATTTTTAATTTGAGTGAAAATAATTTTTATTTATAAAATTGGAAAATTTTATAAATCATAATAGCTACTCATGTTCCAACTTTAAATTTAGTTACTAATTACCTATCATTTGTCGGGTGAAGATCGAATTTGGTCCATATGATTTCTCTCATGTAAATTGAGTTTTTAGGTTGAATTTTTTTTTGATCGGTATTTTTAGGTTGAATCTTTGTTATATAGCGTGTGGTTGCAAAAAGAGCATATATTTTCAACAAAATAGTCCAAAGATTCATTTCGGAAAATTGAAGTTGGTCAGTTCTAAGACAAAGGAAACGATTTGTTGCTATGGGGTAAAATTGGGAAACTAGTTCTAAATAGAGGTCCAAAAGTAATATACCACCATTTGGCTATTATTATTCAACCTATATCAAATTCATTATTACAAATCTCACACATATTCAAAGACCCCAATCATTCAAACAAACATGTTATTAGGTCTTAATGTATCCTTTAGATAAGGCCAAATATTAACTTGAGAATTAATCAAACCCAATCTCAATCTTGAACCAAACATAGCCATAATGTATTATTCTCGCCGTAAAGCTTCGTTAAATTAACTTGGCGTAATTTCCATATATTATAGGAAATATTTTTCTTTTTGGGTAATAAAACTTTGTTGGGTAAGTCTCTGTCAGATCGTCTAATGGATGTAACTGTTAAATCGATCCAAATACCGTCGCGGTCAATCCGCTTATTGACCCCAAGACAACCACTAACATCACCACCGGATCATTTGCTAATACTTTTTAGAGAACTAATACTTTTCAGGAGAAATACTAAAATACTTTTAATCGGAAAACCTAATACTTTTCAAAAAAGACTATTAATACGTTCTAGAGGGCATACTAATACTTTTGATGGAAAAAATCAATACTTTTCATTAGGATTACTAAAAAAAAAAAAATTTTCAAGTATTACTAATACTTTTTCGAGGGATTGCTAATATTTTTACGGAAAAAATGGAAACTTTTGAGGGTTGCCTAATATTACGCCAACGCTTAATACTTTTGCAAACATATTTACTATGTTTTTACTTGGTTTTCTTAAAAGGGCATGATCTGTGTATTCTTGTAATTCTTGCGGGAAAGCGGAGCTTAAAATGAAGAAATATCACTTGTTAATCTGTCCGGCTAAGATTGACGAATGCGAAGAGAAGATCAAAATGACAAAAAAATGGACAAAAACACTTCACACGGCCGTGTGGAAATACTGGTGTGAAACCACACAACCGTGTGAAGAAAGCGGCAAAAAAAAACAGAGGACGGAGTCGCCCACACGGGCGGACCGTGTGAAGTCACACGTGCCGTGTGGGAAAAGGATGCATCGCACCACCGCCTATGTGATCTCACACGGGCGTGCGACGGAGGTTGAAACCAACACCACAGGCCATGTGGTGCCACACGGCCGGGCCATGTGGGACTCGCTTCGACGCGCTTTTTTTTCGAGTTTGCTTCCGTCCAACTCTAAGGTAATCTCTCCAAGCATCTATAAAAGGGACCCAAGACTTGCATGAAAAGATACAAGTTCATACAGAGAAAACACATCAAATAACACAGAACGAAAGAATCAAAGAGCACGAGAGCAAAAAGGCTAGGTCGCGAAGAGCACCACAAGACTTTCGCATATCATCAAGCACAAGAGCTTCGAGGGCTCGGAAGGAGAATCCATCCCGACAAGAAGGGTTTTCTTTCTATGTCTAACAATTGTTGTCTGTACTTAAACGATGTCTTAATGTTGATTCGAATTTGTCTATGAGTTTGTAATTAATGTTGGTCATATCTTTCGGATCTTAGGGGCATAATCAAAAATGTGTATTCATGTTAAATATGATTATTTATTTTCTTAATTAATTCATGTTTTCTATTTTATGAATTCGAGTGTTTATTTTTAATTGTTTTTTATCTGATCAATAATTTGCATGTCATACTTCCAGTCCATAATCCGGGAGGTGAGTTCTAGCAAGACGAAAATCGAATTCAGACATAAATAGGTTAATGTATTGGGAGACTACTTCTATTTGTGGGGTCTTCAATTCAAAGATCTTTTGGGAGTTAATAATAGTTGTGATGGATCGGGAGACCTCAATTATTATTAATCTACTGTTTATGCGCCACCCAGGAGGGAGAATAAACTATTTTAGGAGTTGAAAATGCCCAGCTTCCGTATGATTTTACAATGGGCATCTAATTGAATGAGATAACATACTTCTGGGAATAGTGTGATGAATTGTCGGGAAGATGTCATTTATTTGTTTGGCATTAGTTGAGAAAATTGGGTATTTGAGCATGTTGCGAAAAATAAGCCTGTGGGCTTTTGTGTCTTAAACTGTTTTATATTATGCAGACTTATTTTTTTCTTGAGTGTGTCATTCATGATTGATAGAACTCTAGAACTTGCTCTGGTATCTTCATTGAAACCATGTATGGGTGCAATTTTTGAAAATGATCTAAGGCCATCTTTGTTTAGACGACTTAGCCTAAAAAGCCTACATATGAACTCATGATTCCCTAGTTAGCCAATTTTGAGCCAAAACTTTTATTCTGAGCCACATTGATCTTTAAAATTTAAATATGTTTTTATCCCTGAAATTTCTTGAGCTTATAGAAAATGAACAAGTTTGGGGGAGAAGTGACGAAAATTTATGGAAAAAAAAGAGAGGGAGTTGGCCAAAGAAAGAGGAATGAGCAGTATCTGGGTAATGAAAGAAATACATGAAGCTCGAAAAAAGAAAAAAAAATATCTCTGAAAAAGAAGAGAAAATTCGAGCAAAGCAAAAGAAATTTCTGAAAATTGTGAAAAATGAGAGCGTGAGGCTAAAGAAAAAAAAAAGGTCAAAAAGGCCTAAGAATGAAAAAGGATAAATAAGGGTGGAACCGAGTTGAAAAAAAACTCGATATTATAATACCACTTATAAGTCAGCGGCTACGATAATCTAGAGGGGGTGAATAGATTATCTCCATCTTTTCGATTTTACCCTCTTTTTCGAACCAAATGCTCAAAGATAATAATAAAGGTGCGGAATGTAAACAACACACGACGATTTATAGAGGTTCAACCCACCTAGGGCCTAATCCTCTACCATCCCAAGATATCCAGGATGGATTTCAAAAAGAAAAAGAATTTTATTAATTACCAAAATTAATACAAACTCAACTTACAACACCTTGAAGAGCACCACACTCTTCTTCAACACCACCTTGGAGATTACCACAATCTCCCTTTGAAGATTATCACAATCTTCCTTTAACAGCACCTTTGAAGATCACCACAATCTTCAATCTTGAAGAATACCAAATTCTTCAACACCTCAAGAGCACACACACTGGAAACACCTATCACCTAGATCACCCAAGTGTATACTTACCACAAGAATACTCACAAGGATGTCTTGTATTGAATGATGACAAAAATCAAGATTACAACTCAATAATGAATATTACAATATGAGTGCAAAGTGTAATCAAGAATAGCCTAGACCTCAAGGATGTGAAAGTGATAAGCTAGGCAAAATTACAACAAGAATAATGACAAAGAAGAAACAAGTGTTTGCTTGAAGTGTATCTTGTTGTGTTGTATCTCAATTGTTGTATTGGTTGCTCCAAAACTTCCTCTATTTATAGGAGATGATTGATCAAACATAGGCTCCTCTTGGGGATTGAAAATCTACAGAAAAATACAATTAAAATCAAGAATATAGCTGTTAGAAATCAATCCCATATTTTAAGGAAAATTTGTCTGTGTCAAACGGTCGAATTTTTCTTTGTCAAAAGATAGGCGATCGGTCGCAAGACCGATAAGAGAAAAGAAAAGAACACAAAGACATTTACAAGGGGTGACCGGTCGACCTATACCTCGACCGATGTCGACCATCATCCCAACCGGTCCCCTAATGGGTTTGAAGAGAAAAAACGTTCGCTTTCAAATTAAACGTTCGTGCACGGTCGACAGGGTGCGACCGGTCGATGTCACGGCCGACGCCCTAGTCGGCCTGGCCGACCTGACCAATTTTAAGTCTGTCTCATTTTTTTGTTCCAAAATTCATATTCAGTGCACGGGTTGCCTATACTATCGACCAGGTTGACCTCGAGACAAATGTTGTCCAATTTTTTTGTCGAAAATAAAACTCAAGAAATACGCTGAAAAAATAGTAAAAATATTTTAAACCAACCGGGAGTATTTAGACAACATTTAGGAACCTTGTTTTGAAGTGAAATCTAATAAACATAAAATCATTAAAAGTGTTGTCCAATTTTATCCGAAATAAAACTTGAAGAAATACTCCAGGAAAATATTGAAACCATTTGAAATCATTTAGGAGTATTTGGACAACAATTAGAAACATTGTTTTGGTGTAAAAATAAAATCATCAAAATTAAGATAAAAACATGTATCAAACAATCTCTCCCTTTTTGATGATTACAAACCAAAACAATTTTTCGAAAAATTAGGAGGACAATTTTAAAAACGATTTTCGGTTAAAACATCTAACCGTTTGGAAGCAACCAAAATTTCCAAAATACATAAGCAACCAAGTAAGGGAGTAAATAAATTCAATAATAGGCACAAGCTCCCCTATCAACAAGCACATCAAGAATAATATAAAAGCAATTAACCATTTAGCTTTTACACATAGTCAAGAGCTTATAAGCTCCCCTTGTCAACAAAACATCATTAGACAAGTATATAAGTCCATCAAGCAACAATTGGACTAAAAATAATTCACAACTTCTCGGCTTTTAAGAGCCAAAGATTATAGCTTTTATAACAAGCTTTTATTAGCTTCTTTGAGCTAATGAGCCATCTTCCTGTTTTCTCCCCTTTGGAATCATCAAAAGAATGTTAGGATGATAAAAAAATATCATACAAGTTTATCAAATTGCGCCAACAATGCGATATATCAACCATTATGCTTAGACAAAAATAATGGGAGAGATGTATCATAATAAATCCATAAGCTCGTTGTGTTTGTCAAAAACATGATCTCAACAAGAATTTAAGACATTTGAAACTAAGAGAATCATGTAAATGATGAATGTTTCATTGAAGCATTTTAACAAACACTTGGCGGGCGTCAAAATTTGAAGAGGATGTATAAAGCCCTTGTAAAAGAAATTAAGTCAAGTTTCTCATATCATTACCAAAAGTAATTTTCAACATATATCCAACAAATAATAGGCCTAAACAAAGTAAATTCTCAAGGGTTCGACCCAATTGAGATAATTTTAGCCAAAAGCATCAAGGCATTACAAATGCCATCAAGCAAAAATTAAAGAACCATCAAGAAATACATGTCAAGCATCAAACAATGCATATTAGACATTACAAATGTCCCAAATTATCCAACTAAACAAAATGATCAAGACATGTCAAATGCATTTAAGCAAAAATTAAAAGAAGCATTTTTTCCATCAAGTATTTCATACCAACTAAATAATGCCAAACTAGAGTATTTTTACCATCAAATACTCCATCAAAATCATGATCATCCACAAGTCATTGTCAACTTGCTATTTTAACCCTTTCAAGAAAACAAGCAAATCTCATTAGTACGAAAGAGTTTTACAAGAAAGTTAAAAGAAATACAAAACAACATGGACAAGAAAGAAAATGCTAAAATAGTAAAGGGGTGGGGACATCATTCCTCGTCCAAAGAGAAGCAAGTTAGGGAATAAGATCTTTGATGAATTTCTTCAACTTGCCGATTGATTTTTGCATTTTGGAGGTCTTTTGCTCCAAAGCCTCATACCTAGCTTCATGATATGTTCGTAGATCATCATACTCGGCTTGGGTGTACCTCTAGGTGGTTGAACATCGGTATTACCCTCCGGATTGCTATGTTCGCCTTCCTCCGCCAATCTCACGGCCTCGACATCATCAAAGAAGTCGTTTGGATCGGAGAGAATCTTGGCCTCTTCCTCTAGCCATCTTAGTTGGTCGGATGTCCATATTTTTGCGCATAGTAGCCATTTGGGAGATGTTATCAATGTCAAAGTCATTTTGAAATACCTCCGAATTACACTCCGACGAAGGTAGTCCCGATTGTATAAGAAGTTTGAAAAATCCAATTGCCCATAACAAACTTCTTATTTCCTTGAGTAATGGACTAAATAAGACATTGAATAAGTATAACACCAAAATTAAGCGGTTCCTTCTAGCAATCTTATAAGTCGAAAATAATCCATGTTGCTAGGCATTTTACCCGCTTTTCCACAAATACAAAGATGGCGACAATAACAAGATAAAATTCGGTGCTCAAGTGTCATCGCCAACAATGAATATTTTGGTCATACGCCCAAATAAGTCTTAACTTCTTTCGTAGACACCCCCAACATCTCATCATTCCAAAATCGCACAAGAAAAATAGTCCCAACCTCCTTCTCTTACATGTAGAAGTCGATGATTTCATTAGAGTCCACCTAAAATGACGACCCCTTACAAACGAATTTACCTTAATAGGTTTTCTATCATCATCATATTGCACCCACATATTTGCATAAAAATGTTGGATAATATCATCATCATACAAAACATATGCATGCTCCCATAAAAACATCCAACCTTGCTCTTCAAAGAATCCTCTAATAGTAGGATATTCATTAGTAAATGAATTAAATCGACAAATTTTAGTGCGAGCAATCGATTTTCCACCCATTCCCAAATCTTCATAGTACCACTCCGCATATTTATTGATGAAATCTAGAACATTACTAGAATGGGGAGCTAAAGATATAAAAGATTTCTTACTTTTCGCCCAACGGAAATTGTTGAGCGAAATTGTTCATGAGCTCGGCAATTTGGGCCCGAGAAAGTATGGGATTTTGAATGTCATCACGTTCTTGAGCCATGTTCCTTTGGGCAGCTCGAATATCACTTTGTTCGGCTTCGTCTTGCCGATTTCTCGAAGAACCCTCTCCACCCTTTCTTCTCTTGGAGGTGGAATTTTGACCGGTGGAATTTCTTGGAGGAGCCATATATGTAAGATTCTTGCAAAAATAAGAGGATTACCAACAAGAATCACAAAGATTGATGAAGAATTGAAGATTTTGTGAAAAGGGGGAGGGAGCAGCTTGCGAACGAGGGTTTGAAGGTTTTGTTGTTCTGTTTCAAAAGTGAAGACAGACGGGTTATATCCCAAAATTTTTGCACAGGCGGCCGGCCGAGGTGGGGTACTACGGCCAACGTGCAAAGCGAAGTAAGACTGGCTTACCCGCCTTGACCGCCCCAAAGGCGATTTTTCATTCTTGAGAATTTTCCAAAATTCGATTTTTCACCCCAAAAGTTTTAAAACTTTGCAAAAAGATAATTATGGACTAAATCCAACAAATATGAGTTTCGAGAAAACACATATACGAAAAAACCGAGATTTAGCGAGTAGTGCCCTTTTAAGAAAAAAAAAATTACAAAATCATTTAGGGGCACTTAAGGGGTTGAAATGAAATATTTTGAAAGACATGTGCATAAACATGACATGAACATAATATCGAGTTCTAAGAATAATACGAATGAACATACCTCGAAGATTTAAGAATCTCTAATAGACGATAGCCAATGAATAGAAGATATATAACCTACAATTCTTTTAGACAAATATTGCACAAGATATAATAGCACAAGTGTAGGCAAATAATAAGAGATAACACAAAAAAATGCTTATGCTATAAAAATCCATAAGAGTTTAAAAGCAACATGTAAGGTCTCATTTTCAAGGGATTTTGAAAACACAAATATTTGTTGAGGACCTTAATTTTAAAATTATGAAAACTCATTTGCAATATAGGCACAAATAAAAACATGCATACTAACTAAATAAAATGCATATTTAAATGGGGAGATACGGTTTCGATTATGCCATTTCCATGGGTTGTGCCGTTCCCATTGTTGATGATATCTTCCCTTTGAAAATCATATTGTTGATGATGGTTTTTCCAATTACTCCATTTCCAAGCATTGTGGCCTTCTCTTTGGAAATCATCTTGTTGATGATGTCTTTGCCATTTCAAGGATTGTGTTCTTCCCATTTTTGATTATATCCTCTTCTTGGAAATTGACTTTGTTTTCTCCTTCTTTGATCAAATGAGATGTTCGTTTGATGTTTCCTTGGCGGCATGAATTTTCTTTGATTATTAATACGTCGAGTACCTAAAATGACATTGTTTTGTGGTACCCTCAAGTGCTTGGGTCCTTTGAGATTAGTCTTGAGACTTTTAGGTTTTCAACAATAATTAGAGCTATTTCTAGCCCGACAAGTATTTACCATATGACCCTTCTTTCCGCAATAAAAGCAAGTAACATCACTAATATGCATAGGAACTCGATTCTTTTTCATATGCTTGACAATATTAGGCTCATGATCAAGTTCACAACCATTAACATTCACAATATTGGGCAATTTATTGGTACTCAAGTTGGTTTTTGATAAATCATTTTTCATGCAATTAATATCCTCAACAAGAGTACTATTTTGTTTTTCAAGGTTTCTAACCTTATCAAGTGTGGTGGTGTGAGCACATGATAGTGATTCATAGGAAGTAAATAACCTATCCTTTTCATTTTTCAAAACATTGAATTCCTTTTTCAAATATTTGTACTTAACAAGTAAACCTTGGAATTCATTTTGAAGATCATCAAAATCATTTTGCAAATCACTATAATCATTTTGAATAACAATATCATAAGAAGTAGAGGTTTAAGACATACCTCGTTTTTTTCCATGATGTCCATAAGACAATGTTCAACTTCTTCATAATGGAAGTTGTAAGAGGCTTGTTCCTTAGATTTGACATTGTATCCCTTTGAGAAGTAGATGCTTTTGAGTTGCTCCTATCATTTGCATATTCTTCATGAATGGCTTCAAATTTTGCCATACTTCATGTACCGTTCAATTCCTACAATATATTCATATTCCAAATAAGTAAGTGAACAATATAAACTATTGAGAGCTTTACCATTTAAGGAGATGATTTTCTTCTTTTCATCATTTAGCTCTTTGAGGCCTTTGGAGGTGTGTGGTGTGTTTTTCATCGGAATGGATTCTCCATTTATGACGATGTTCCAAATATCGAACCCGCAACCTTGTAGATAACATTCCATTCTTTCTTTCCAAAATATAAAATTTTTGGAATCAAATAGAGGTGGCTTGGTGGTGGAGGTGCCGGTAAGATGAGCTTCGTTAAGAGACGACGATCGTTCCTCTTCACTCGCGATGTGAAACGAGCTTGCCAAAGAGTTTGGCATTCATACCACTTGTAAGTCCAAGCGGCTACGATAATCTAGAGGGGGGTGAATAGATTATCTCCATCTTTTCGATTTTACCCTCTTTTTCGAACTGAATGCTCAAAGACAATAATAAAGGTGCGGAATGTAAACAACACACGACGATTTATAGAGGTTCAACCCACCTAGGGCCTAATCCTCTACCACCCCAGTATATCCGGGATGGATTTCAAAAAGAAAAAGAATTTTATTAATTACCAAAATTAATACAAACTCAACTTACAACACCTTGAAGAGCACCACACTCTTCTTCAACACCACCTTTGGAGATTACCACAATCTCCTTGGAAGATTATCACAATCTTCCTTCAACGGCACCTTTGAAGATCACCACAATCTTCAATCTTGAAGAATACCAAATTCTTCAACACCTCAAGAGCACCACACTCTTGAAACACCTATCACCTATATCACCCAAGTGTATACTTACCACAAGAATACTCACAAGGATGTTTTTGTGTTGAATGATGACCAAAAATCAAGATTACAACTTAATAATGAATATTACAATATGAGTGCAAAGTGTAATCAAGAATAGCCTAGACCTCAAGGATGTGAAAGTGATAAGCTAGGCAAAATTACAATAAGAATAATGACAATGAAGAAACAAGTGTTTGCTTGAAGTGTATCTTGTTGTGTTGTATCTCAATTGTTGTATTGGTTGCTCCAAAACTTCCCCTATTTATAGGAGATGATTGATCAAACATAGGCTCCTCTTGGGGATTGAAAATCTACAGAAAAATACAATTAAAATCAAGAATATAGCTGTTAGAAATCAATCCCACTTTTTAAGGAAAATTTGTCTCATTGTCAAACGGTATTAATTTTCTTGTCAAAGAAGATAGAGCGTGATCGCGCGACCGATAAGAGAAAAGAAAAGAACACTTCACATTTACAAGGGTGACCGGTCGACCTATACCTCGACCGGTCGACCATCACCCCAACCGGTCCCCTCATGGGTTTGAAGAAAAAAAACGTTATGTTTCAAATTAAACGTTCAGTACCGGCCGACGGGGTGCGGGTCGATGTCATGGCCGACGCCCTAGTCGACCTGGTCGACCTGACCAATTTCAAGTCCGTCTCATTTTTTTGTTCCAAAATTCATCTTGAGTGCGGGTTGCCCTATACGGCGACAGGTTGACCTCGAGACAGTAAATGTTGTCCAATTTTTTTGTCGAAAATAAAACTCAAGAAATACTCGAAAAAATAGTAAAAATATTTTAAACCAAAAGGGAGTATTTCGACAACATTTAGGAACCTTGTTTTGAAGTGAAATCTAATAAACATAAAATCATTAAAAGTGTTGTCCAATTTTATCGAAATAAAACTTGAAGAAATACTCAGGAAAATATTGAAACCATTTGAAATCATTTAGGAGTATTTGGACAACAATTAGAAACATTGTTTTGGTGTAAAAATAAAATCATCAAAATTAAGATAAAAACATGTATCAAACAGAAATTGGGTTGGTGAATTGCAAGTCTCAGTATGCTTAAATTCTATTTGCTACCGGTATCCACGAGGACCCTTTTGACCACAAAGTTGGCTAACATTATCGAGATAACAATAGCGTCTAGGTGGACTAGGTTTCTAAGATGTAGTCTTGAGTACCAAATGTGATGGGCATGCTCTTGGCTTCTTGTGATTCCAAAATTAATACAAACTCAACTTACAACACCTTGAAGAGCACCACACTATTCTTCAACACCACCTATGGAGATTACCACAATCTCCCTTTGAAGATCACCACAATCTTCAATCTTGAAGAATACCAAATTCTTCAACACCTCAAGAGCACCACACTCTTGAAACACCTACCACCTAGATCACCCAAGTGTATTCTTTCCACAAGAATACTCACAAGGATATCTTGTGTTGAATGATGACCAAAATCAAGATTACAACTCAATAATGAATAATACAATTTGAGTGCAAAGTGTAATCAAGAAATGAAAGCCTAGACCTTAAGATGTGAAAGTGATAAGCTAGGCAAATTTACAACAAGAATAATAACAATGAAGAACAAATATTTGCTTGAAGTGTATCTTGTTGTGTTGTATCTCAATAGTTGTATTGGTTGCTCCAAAACTTCCTCTATTTATAGGAGATGATTGATCAATCATAGGCTCCTCTTGGGGATTGAAAATCTACAGAAAAATACAATTAAAATCAAGAATATAGCTGCTAGAAATCAATCCCACAATTTAAGGAAAGTTTGTCTGCTGTCAAACGCTCAGAAATTTGCTGTCAAACTTGAGGGCGACCGGTCGCACAGAAATAGAGTTTGAATTGAATATAACACAAATTAACACGGGGCGACCGGTCAAGGGGGTCTTCGACCGGTCGACCTACACCTTGACCGGGCCCCCTCAATGAAAAACCAAGAGTGTTTTGTTCTGTTTCAAACGAGTGCCCAGTGCACGGTCGGCCGAGGGGATGTCGACCGGTCGACGCCACCGGTCGACACCCTGGTCGACCTGGCCGACCGCCAATTTCTATTCCGTCTTATTTTTTGTTCCAAAATTCATCTTGTACGGGTTGCCCTATAGGGCGACCGGTTGACCTCGAGGTAAATGTTGTCCAATTTTTGTTGAAAATAAACCTCAAGAAATACTCCAAAATTTAGTAAAAACATTTTAAACCGATCGGGAGTATTTAGACAACATTTAGAAACATAGTTTAGAAGTAGAAACTTATAAACATAAAATCATTAAAAGTGTTGTCCAATTTTATCTAAAATAAATCTTGAAGAAAATACTCTGGATAAATAGTAAAAATATTTTAAATCATTTAGGACTATTTGGACAACAATTAAAAACATTGTTTTGGTGTAAAAATAAAATCATCAAAATTAAGATAAAAACTCGTATCAAACAACTCCCCCTTTTTGATGATTACAAACCAAAATAATTTTTAGAAATATTAGGGGACAATTTTTAAAATGATTTTCCGGTAAAAACATCTAACAATTTAGAAGCGACTAACATTTCCAAAATACAAAAGCAACCAAATAAGGGAGTGAATATATTCAAGAATAAGCACAAGCTCCCACTATCATCAAGCACATCAAGAGTATAGTTCAAATAATCAACCACAAGCTAAAAGCTTAGCTTTTACAAATTGTACTTAAGTACAAGAGCTTATAAGCTTCCCTGTCAACAAAACACCATTAGACAAGTATATAAGATCATCATACAACAAAATAACTAAGTATAGTCCACAACTTATGGCTTTAAGAAGCCATAGCTTATAGCTTTTATATCGAGCTTTTATTAGTTTCTTTGAGCTAACGAGCCAATTTTCTGCTTTCTCCCCTTTGGAATCATAAAAAGAATGTTATAATGATAAAAACATCATACAAGTATATCTAAGTGCGCCAAAGATACGATTTATCAACCATTAAAAAATTTTAGGCTTAAAATCCGAAAACATGATAAATCCATAGCTCATTTTGTTTGCCAAGACATGATCTCAATACGTATTTAAGACATTTGAAAGCAAGAGATTCATGTAGAAGTTGAAATTTTTATTGAAACATTTGATCGAACACTTGGTCTGGCGTTAAAAATAAAAGAAGGTGTATATAGCCCTTGTAAAAGGTATTAAGCCAAGTTTTTCATACCATTACCAAAAGCAAATTTTTCAACATAAATCCGACAAATAAAAATCCCAACAAAGTAAATTCTCAAGGGTTCGACCCAATTGAGATAATTTTTAGCCCAAAAACAGATCAAGACATTACGAATGCCATCAAGCAAAATTTTAAATAACCATCAAGTAGTTCACATCATCAAGCAATGCATATAAGACATTGCAAATGTCCCAAATATCCATCTAAACAAAATGATCAAGGCATCTCAAAAGCATTAAAGCAAAAATTAGAAAGAAGCACTTTTACCATCAAGTACTTCATACCAATTATCAAACAATGCCAAATAGAGTATTTTTACCATCAAATACTCTAATAATACCATAATCAAGATCAACCAAAATACACTTTCATACTTGCTATTTTATCCCTTCAACAATCAACAAGCAAATGTCATTAGAATAAGAGAGTTATACAAATCAAGTTTATTACAAGAAATTAAAATGACATAAGAAGAAAAGCAAGAAAAGTAATAGGCTCATCATTCTTCATCGGAAGAAAAACATGTGTTGGGGATGAGTTCTTTAATGAACTTCTTCAATTTCCCGATTGATTTTTGCATTTTTGAGGTCTTTTGACCCAAAGCCTCATATTTAGCCTCATGATATGCTCTAAGTTCATCAAATTCGGCTTGCGTGTATCTCCTAGACGGTTGATCACCGGTATTACCCTCCGGATTGCTCGCCCCATCACCCGCCATTCTTTCGACCCCAGGATCATCGAAGAAGTCGTTTGGATTTTCGGATGTAAAACCTTGCCCTCTTCCTTTAGCCATTTTAGTTGGCGGATATCCATATTATTTCGCATGTGGACCATTTGAGAGATGTTGTCAATGTCAAAATCATTTTGAAACACCTCCGAATTTCATTCCGAAGAAGGTAGCCCCGATTGGATAAGAAGTTTGCAAATCCAATTGCCCATGACAAACTTCTTATTTCCTTGTGTGATAGACTCAATCAAGCATTGAATAAGTATTGCACCAAAATTAAGAGGATTTCTTCTAGCAATCTTATAAGTCAAAAAGTAATCCATATTGCTAGGCATTTTGCCCGCTTTACCACGTATCAAAGATGGCGACAATAATGTAAATAATCCCCGTGCTCAAGAGTCATGGCCAATAGCGAATATTTTGGCCAAACGGCCAAATAGGTCTTAACTTCTTCCATAGAAACACCCAACATATCATCATTCCAAATTGCACAAGAAAAATAATCCCAACCACCTTCTCGCACATGTAAAATCCGACAAATGTCATTAGGAGTCCATCTAAAATGACGACCCTTACATAAAACAAATTCAAAGCAAGAGGCTTCCTTTGAGCATCATATTCAACCCACATATTGACATAAAAATGTAGAATCACATCATCATCATATAAAACATAAGGATGCTCCCATAAGTACATCCACCCTTGCTCTTCAAAAAATCCTCTAATAGTAGGATACTCATTTGAAAATGAAGTAAACCGACAAATTTTTGTAAGAGCTATCGATTTTGCACCCATGTTCAAATTTTCATAGTACCACTCCACATATTTGTTGATAAAATCTAAAACATTATTAGAGCGAGGAGCTTGAGGTATAAGAGGTTTCTTACTTTTTGCCCAACGGCAATTGTTGAATGAAATCGCCCCATGAGTTCGGCAATTTGAGGATTGGAGAGTATCGGGTTTTGAATATCATCACGTTCTTGAGCTACACTCCTTTGGGTAGCTCGAATATTCCGTCGTTCGCTTTCTCTTGCCGATTTCTCAAGAACCCTCTCCGCCCTTTCTTCGCTTGGAAGTGGGATTTTGATCGGTAGAATTTCTTGGAGGTGCCATATTTGTAAGATTCTTGCAAAATGAAGTGGATTAGCAACAAGAATCACAAGTTTTGATGAAGAAATGAAGATTATGTGAAATGGGGAAATTTTTCATTTAAACGAGGGTTTGAAGAAATTTTGAGTTTTGTTTGAAAAAAGAAGAAACAGATTCGTTTTAACCAAAAAATATTAGCTGGGGGACCCGGTCGAGGTAGGGTGCGTGCGGTCGACGTGCGTGGCGACGGCCGAAACCCCCGCTTGACGGCCCCAAAGGCAATTTTCCAAACTCAGAATTTTCCAAAATTCGATTTTTCATCCCAAAAAAGTTTTCAAACTTTGCAAAAAGATAATTATGGACAAAATCCAACAAATATGAGTTTCGAGAAAACATGAATTTGAGAAAAACGAGATTTTACGAGTAGTGCCCTTTTGAGAAAAAAAAAAAAATCACAAAATCGAGTTAGTGGCACTTAAGGAGATAAAATGAAATAGTTTTGAAAGATAAGTGCATAAACAATATACAAACAAAATATCGAGTTCTAAGAATAATACGAGTGAACATACCTCGATGGTTTAAGAATCTCTTAGAAGAAGTAATAGACTATATAGGAGATATAAATCCTACACAATACTTTAAACAAATTTTGCACAAGATATAATAGCACAAATGTAGGCCAAGCAATAAGAGATATCACAATAAAATACTTATGCTATAGAAATCCATAAGAGTTTAAAAACAATATGTAAGGTCTCATTTTCAAAGGATTTTAAAAATAAAAATATATAGAAGACCTTAATTTTAAAATTATGAAAACTCATTTTGCAATTTAGACAAAAATAAAAACATGCATACTAAATTAAAACGCATATGTAAGTAGGGGAGATACGGTTTACCAATTACACCATTTCCATGGGTTGTGACGTTCCCATTTTTGATGATATCTTCCCCTTTGAAAATCATCTTGTTGATGATAGCTTCTCCGATTGTTCCATCTCCAATGATTATATCCTTCCCTTTGTTGATAATATTTCCTTCTTGGAAATTCATATTGGTGATGTCTCAGTAAGTCCAAGCGCTACGATAATCTAGAGGGGGTGAATAGATTATCTCCATCTTTTCGATTTTACCCTATTTTTCGAACCAAATGCTCAAAGACAATAATAAAGGTGCGGAATGTAAACAACACACGTCGATTTATAGAGGTTCAACCCACCTAGGGCCTAATCCTCTACCACCCCAAAGATATCAGGGATGGATTTCAAAAAGAAAAGAATTTTATTAATTACCAAAATTAATACAAACTCAACTTACAACAACACCTTGAAGAGCACCACACTCTTCTTCAACACCACCTTGAGATTACCACAATCTCTTCTTGAAGATTACCACAATCTCCAACGGCACCTTGTGAAGATTACCACAATCTTCAACCTTGAAGAATACCAAATTCTTCAACACCTCAACAAGAAGATTACCACAATCTTCTTACACCTAACACCAAGATCACCCAAGTGTGTTCTTACCACAAGAACACTCACAAGGATATCTTGTGTTGAATGATAACCCAAAAATTCAAGATTACAACTCAATAATGAATTATACAATTGAGTGCAAGTGTAATCAAGAATAGCCTAGACCTCAAAGATGTGAAAGTGATAAGCTAGACAAATTTACAACAAGAATAATAACAATGAAGAACAAATATTTGCTTGAAGTGTATCTTGTTGTGTTGTATCTCAATTGTTGTATTGGTTGCTCCAAAACTTCCTCTATTTATAGGAGATGGTTGATCAAGCATAGGCTCATCTTGGGGATTGAAAAACTACAGAAAAATACAATTAAAATCAAGAATATAGCTGTTAGAAATCAATCCCACATTTTAAGGAAATTTGTCTTTGTCAAACGGTCATTTTTTTCTTTGTCAAAGCAGGCGACGGCCGCACATAAATAGAGTTTGAAATAAACATATCAACAATTAACACGGGCGACGGGTCGACGTAGGGTTCGACCGGTCGTCCCCCATCTCAACCGGTCCCCCTCAATAGGTTTGAGAAGAAAAATCGCTCGCTACATTTCGACGCCTTGGGCGACCTGGCCGACCCGCATGATTTTTCTTCCGTCTCATTTGTTGTTTCAAAAATAATTTTCAGGTACGGGTTGCCCAATAGGGCGACCGGTCGACCACGAGACATAAATGTTGTCTAATTTTTGTCGAAAATAAAACCCAAGAAATACTCCGAAAATTTAGTAAAAATATTTTAAACCAATCGAAAGTATTTAGACAACATTTAGAAACCTTGTTTTGAAGTAAAAACATATAAACATAAATCATTAGAAGTGTTGTCCAATTTTATCTAAAGTAAAACTTGAAGAAATACTCGAAAATATTAAAACCATTTTAAATCATTTGGGAGTATTTGGACAACAATTAAAAACATTGTTTTGGTGTACAAATAAAATCATCAAAATTAAGATAAAAACATGTACCAAACAATCTCCCTCTTTTTGATAATTACAAACCAAAATAATTTTTACACAAAATAGGAGAACAATTTTAGAAATGATTTTCCGGTAAAAGCATTTAACCGTTTGGAAGCAACCAAAATTTCCAAAATATAAAAGCAACCAAGTAGGGGAGTAAATATATACGAGAATAAGCACAAGCTCCCCTATCAACAAGCACATCAAGAATAACGTAAAAGCAATTAACCATAAGCTAGAAGCTTAGCGTTTACATATTGTTCAAGAGCTTATAAGCTCCCCGGTCACAAAACATCAAGCAATAATTGGACTAAATGTTATCATAACTTATGGCTTTAAAGAGCCATAGCTTATAGCTTTCATAACGAGCTTTTATTGACTTCTTTGAGCTAATGAGCCAATTTCTGTTTCTCCCCTTTGGAATCATCAAAAAGAATGTTAGGATGAAAAAACGTCATACAAATACTTCAAAGTGCGCTAAAGAGACGGTTTATCAACCATTGAGCAATATAAGCTTAAAAAAATCAAGGAAAATGGGAGAAATGTGTCATGAAGAGTTCATTCGCACGCGTTTTGTTTGCCAAAACATGATCTCAATAAGTATAGAAGGCTTTTGAAAGCAAGAGAATCATGTAGAAGCTGAGATTTTCATTACGACATTTTATCGAACACTTTGTGGGCGTGAAAATTAAAAGAAGTTGTATATAGCCCTTGTAAATGATTCAAGCCAAAAAATTGTTGTCACCAATTCACATCAATCATCATACAATACAACAATATATCTAAGCCCATCAAGATCATATGCAAAGATATAGCAAGAGATATACAAGAAAGTCATAAACTCGAGGTTCAACCCAATTGAGATAATATTTGCCAAAGATCAAGGCATTACAAATGCCATCAAGCAAAATAAAAGAGCCATCAAGTAATGCAAGTCATGCCTCAAACAATACATATAAGACATTACAAATGTCCCAAAATATCCATCTAAGCATAATGATCAAAGCATCTCAAATGCATCTAAGAAAAAATTAAAAGAAGCACTTTTACCATCAAGTACTTCATACCAATTATCAAACAATGCCATATAAGAGTATTTTTACCATCAAATACTCCATCAATATCATGATCATCCACAAGTCATTATCAACTTGCAATTTTAACCCTTTCAGGAAAACAAGCAAATCTCATTAGAGCAAGAGAGTTTTACAAAAAGTTCATAAAAATACAAAGCAATATGAACAAGAGAAAATGCTAAAAAGTAAAGGGATGGGGACATCAATCCTCGTCCGAAGAGAAGCAAGTTCCGAGAATAAGATCTTTGATGAATTTCTTCAATTTTCCGATTGACTTTTTCAAACTAGAGTTTTCTTTCTTCACAACCCGGAGCTCTTTTCTAAGAGAGGCTACATCTCTAAATGTATCTCTTTCAAATTTGGTCATTCTCTCTTTGAGATTTAAATCTTCAACATCCGACTCGTCTTCATCTTCTTCCTCATTTCCTTCATTCAAGTGTTCTTCCTCATTTTCTTCCTCCCCAATTTCTTGTTCATTTCCCACATTCTCTTCTTCTTCATTTTCTTGTCCCTCTTCATTAATATTACCTCTTCCAATATTTTCAACCTCATTGTCATTAAAGAAATCATCCCGAGGTTGTTGTCGATGTCGGGCACGTCCCCTAGCGGCTTTGGTGGGAACCCGTGGTAAATGTCGTCGCATTCTTACCATTTGTAGAATGTTGGCATTATCAAAGTCATTGTGATGAATTTCGGTATTCGTCTCATTTTCTCGGGTATCCCGATAAGTATAATAGTCGGTAAATCAAATTTCCCAAGGTTTATTTTTTCTTAGTATGCCATCTTGATTCCGACAAACAATACACAAAAATTGCCCCATAATTTACTATTTCTCCTCGAACAATCTTGTAGGTGAGAAAGAGTTCGAGATTACTCGGAAGTTTTACTTCTTTTCCACAAACACAATAGGAGCAAATAATAGATATAATCCGATAATTTGGCGGCATTACCGAGTATGTTTCTTCGGCATACACTCCTAAAAAGGTTTTCACATCATCTAGTGAAACACCGAAAATGTTATCATCCCAATGAGTGCAATCCACATTAACTACTCCATCATTCGGCACATTAAAGTGATTACAAATATCGGCCAATGTCCATGAAAAATGCCTACCATTAACAAGTGTGTGAAGTTCCAACGGATTATTCGCCGTAGCATCAACAATCCACATATTTGCATAAAAAAGTTTTATAAGCTCGTCATCATAATGCAAACACGGATTATCCCAAAGTGAAACCCATCCTTGAATTTCAAAATAAGCCCTAATATCCGGAAATTCATCATGAAATGCTAGAAATCGAACCATACGAGTGCACGCAATTTTCTTGTCATTCAATCCAATATTCTCATAATGCTCCTCCGCAAGTTTATTTAGAAATCGAAATTTATTGGCTCTAGAGGGAGGCTCGTAAAGAAGTGATAACTTACTTGAATCCCAATGAATGTTTGATTTTGAGACCCCGGCTCTCAATTCATCAATCTCTTCTTTCGTGAGCGGTTTGAATTATCTCCTTGTGGAATATCAACTTGTTGGGGGTTGGAGGAAGATTCACCCCTTTGCTTCCTTCTCCTCTTTTGAGGAGTTCGTTCGTAGAATTTCTTGGAGGAGCCATGTGTGTAAGATTCTTGCAAAAATAAGAGGATTAGCAACAAGAATCGTGAAAAATGATGAAGAATTGAAGAACTTAGAGAAAGAGGGGTGAGAGCGTGCGCAGGAGGGTTTTGAAGGATTTGGGTTCTGTTTTGAAAGTGAAGAGCAGAACGTATATGTCTTGAAAAATTGCCCTGGGCGACCGGTCGAGGTAGGGTGCGACGGTCGACGCGTGCGTGGCGATCGGCCGCTCTTGCTTTGACCGCCCCAAAGTGCAATTTTTTCCATTCTCCAGGTTTTTCAAAAATACGATTTTTCACCCCAAAAGTTTTTTTAAAAAACAAAACTTTGCAAAAGATAATTTTGGACCAAGTCCAACAAATACGGGTTTCGGGAAAACATATATATGAGAAAATCGAGACTTAACGAGTAGTGCCCTTTTAAGAAAAATTTGCAAAATCATTTAGGAGCACTTAAGGGGTTGAAATGAAATATCTTGAAAGATATGTGCATAAGCATAATATCGAGTTCTAAGAGAAATACGAGTGAACATACCTCGATAGTTTAAGAAACTTGATGACGAAATAGCCAATGAATATGAGAAAAATATCCTACACAATTCTTAAACAAGATTTGCACAAAAGCACAAGTGTAGGCAAGTAATAGGAGATAACAAAAATACTTATGCTATAAAAATACATAAGAGATAATAAACCACATAAGTCTAATTAAATGCACAAGAGTTTTAGAAATATCATGCAAGGTCTTCTTTTAAAATTTTTAAACTCACAAATATATTGAAGACCTAAATTTAAAAAAATAATGAAAACTTATTTGCAATAAAAACATGCATACTACACAAAAAAGCACATTTAAATGGGAGATACGGTTTACCAATTACGCCATTTCCATGGATTGTGCCGTTCCCATTGTTGATGATATCTTCCCTTTGAGGATCATTTTGTTGATGATGACTTCTCCAATTTCTCCATTTCCAAGTATTGTGGCTTTCCCATTTTTGAAAGTGTCTTTCTCTTGTAAAATCATCTTGTTGATGTTGTCTTTGCCATTTCCAAGGATTATGTTCTTCCCATTTTTTATTATTTCCTCTTCTTGGAAAGTGACTTTGTTGAAAATGTTTTCTTCTTTGATCAAATGAATTGATCATTTGATGTCTTCTTTGCGGTATGAATTTTCTCCGATTGTTATTCCGTCGGGTACCTAATAAAACATTATTTTGTGGTACCCTCAAGTGCTTGGGTCCTTTAGGATTAGCTTTGGGACTTTTAGGTCTCCAACAATAATTAGAGCTATTTCTAGCCCGACAAGTATTAATCGTATGACCCTTTTTACCGCAATAAAAGCAAGTAATAATTCTAGAATCATAATGACCAATATGCTTAGAGACTTGATTACTTTTCATATGATTGACAACATTAAGCTTATGATCAAGTTCACTATTCAAATTATCACAACCATTTTCATTTACAACATTAGGCAATTCATTGGTACTCAAGTTGGATTTTGATAAATCATTTTTCAAGCAATTAATATCCTCAACAAGAGTACTATTTTCTTTTTCAAGGTTTCTAACCTTGTCAAGTGTGGTGGTGTGAGCACATGATAGTGATTCATAGGAAGTAAATAAGCTATCCTTATCATTTTTCAAAACATTGAATTCCTTTTTCAAATTTTTGTATTTGACAAGTAAATTTTGGAATTCATTTTGAAGATCATCAAAATCATTTTGCAAATCACTATAATCATTTTGAATAACAATATCATAAGAAGTAGAGGGTTTAAGGCATACCTCGTTTTCTTCTTCGATGCCCAAAAAACAATATTCAACTTCTTCATAGTTGGAAGTTGTAAGAGGTTTGTTCCTTAGATTTGAGCTTGTATCCCTTTGAGAAGTAGATGCTTTTGTTTGACTCCTTTCATTTGCAAATACTCCATAGATGGCTTCTAATTTTTGCCATACTTCATCATCCGATCGTCCAATTCCTACAATATGTTCATATACCTTATTAGTAAATGAACAATACAAAATATTGAGAGCTTTACCGTTTAAGGAGATGATTTTCTTCTCTTCATCATTGAGCTCTTTGAATCCTTTGGAGGTGTGTGGTGTGTCTATCATCGAATGGATTCTCCATTTATGATGATGTTCCATAGATCGAACCCACAACCTTGTAGATAACATTCCATTCTTTCTTTCGAAAATATAAAATTTTTGGAATCAAATAGAGGTAGCTTGGTGGTGGAGGTGCCGTAGGATGAGCTTCGTTCAGTAGCCGACGATCGTTTTCTCTTCACTCGCGATGTGAAACGAGCTTGCCAAAGAGTTTGGCTCGATACCACTTGTAAGTCCAGCGGCTACGATAATCTAGAGGGGTGAATAGATTATCTCCATCTTTTCGATTTTACCCTCTTTTTCGAACCGAATGCTCAAAGACAATAATAAAGGTGCGGAATGTAAACAACACACGTCGATTTATAGAGGTTCAACCCACCTAGGGCCTAATCCTCTACCACCCCAAGATATCCAGGGATGGATTTCAAAAAAGAAAAAGAATTTTATTAATTACCAAAATTAATACAAACTCAACTTACAACAACACCTTGAAGAGCACCACACTCTTCTTCAACACCACCTTTGAGATTACCACAATCTCTTCTTGAAGATTACCACAATCTCTTCTTGAAGATTACCACAATCTCCAACGGCACCTTGTGAAGATTACCACAATCTTCAACCTTGAAGAATACCAAATTCTTCAACACCTCAACAAGAAGATTACCACAATCTTCTTACACCTAACACCTAGATCACCCAAGTGTGTTCTTACCACAAGAACACTCACAAGGATATCTTGTGTTGAATGATAACCAAAAATTCAAGATTACAACTCGATAATGAATTATACAATTGAGTGCAAGTGTAATCAAGAATAGCCTCAAAGATGTGAAAGTGATAAGCTAGGCAAATTTACAACAAGAATAATAACAATGAAGAACAAATTGTTTGATAAATGGTTTTATCATGATTTTGATGATTTTGTTTTTATACCAAAACAATGTTTTTAAAGGTTGTCCAAATACTCCTAAATGATTTAAAATGGTTTTAATATTTTCTGGAGTATTTCTACAAGTTTATTTTCGATATAAATTGGACAACACTTTTGATGATTTTGTGTTAATGTGTTTTTACACCAAAAACAATGTTTCTAAAATATTGTATACTCCCGATCGGTCTAAAATATTTTTTTACTATTTTTCGGAGTATTTCTTAAAGTTTATTTTCGATATAAAATTGGACAACACTTTTGTTTTGAGGTTAATCGGTCGCCCTATAGGGCATCCCGCACTGAAAGTTGTGAAAAAGCGTGAATAAGCTATTTCTTTGAAAAAAAAGGCTGGTTGACCGGTCAAGGATGGTAGACCGGTGTGGTCGCCAGTCGTCGGCCAGTGATCGGTGCCGGGAGCATTTTCAAACACAACTCGGACTCGTTTTTGGTTCGCTTTCGGCCGACATTGGACATAGGTCGTCGGGTCGGACCCGTCGACCGGCCGCCTGTGTAAATGTGTTTTCTCATTTTCAAACGTCTATTTGTGCGCGACGGCCGCTTCTTAAGTTTGACAAACAAAAATGTAACTTTTTGCGGCAGACATCTTTTCATTGTTTTGAAAAATGATAAGGATAGTTTATTTACTTCCTATGAATCACTATTATGTGCTCACACTACCACTCTTGACAAGGTTAGAAACCTTGAGAAAGAAAATAGTACTCTTGTTGAGGATATACATTGCTTGAAAAATGATTTTTCTAAATCCAACTTGAGTCCGATAGAATGACCAATATTGTTGATTGTTGTGATAATTGAAACTAGAACTTGATCATAAGCTTCAAGGGTGTCAATCACATGAAAAAGAATCAAGTCTCTAAGCACGTTGGTCATTATTCTCCTAGAATTATTACATGCTTTTATTGCGGTAAAAAGGGTCATACGGTAAATACTTGTCGGGCTAGAAATAGCTCTAATTATTGTTGGAGACCTAAAAGTCTCAAGACTAATCCCAAAGGACCCAAACACATGAGGGTACCACAAAACAATGTCATATTAGGTACCCGTGAAATAATGATCGAAGAAAATTTATACCGCCAAGAAGACATCAAATGACCGTTTCATTTGATCAAACAAGGAGAAACTATTTTCAACAAAGCCAATTTCCAAGAAGAGGATATAATCAAAAATGGGAAGAACACAATCCTTGAAATGGCAAAAACATCATCAACAAGATGATTTTCAAAAAGAAGAAACTTTCAACAATGGGAAGGCAACAAACCTTGGAAATGGAGAAATCAAAGAAGTCATCATCAACAAAGTGACTTCTCAAGGGGAAGATATCATCAACAATGAGAACGGCACAACCCATGGAAACAGCGTAATTGGTAAACCGTATCTCCCCATTTATATATGCATTTTATTTTAATTCTATGCATGTTTTTATTTGTGTCTTAATTGCAAAATGAGTTTTCAAGCATTTATTTTTTAAGGTCTTCAATATATATTTGTGTTTTTAAAATATTTTTAAAAAAGAAGACCTTATATGATGTTTTTAAAACTCTTGTGCATTTTTCTAGACTAAAGTGTGTTATCATCTCTTATGGATTTTTATGGCATGAGCTTACTTGTGATATCTCTTAGCCTACACTTTTATCATTATGATTTGTGCTAGATTTGTTTTAAGAATTGTGTAGGATTTACATATTTTCACAAATGGCCATTTACGTCAAGAAAGGCATAAATTATCGAGGTACGTTTACTTGTGTTATTCTTACTATTATAGACTCGATATATGTATTGCCATGTGCCTATGTGCTTGTTTTTCATAGTATTTCATACAAGTGCCATTAAGAGGTTTTTTTGAAAGGCACTATTCGATATTTGATTGCACATATTTGCTTTGTCAACTTTTGTTCAAATACTTCTTTTAAATGAGGTCTCAATTATATGCTTTCGGATTTTCAAATTTCAAAAGAGACCTTTTGTAGCTTCCTTAAGCTTATTTGAACTTGCATGATTTATTAGACTCTTGATGATCTTCTAAATGCATAGTATGTGTTTCTTGCTTCATGGTCTATATATAGTGTCTATTTCTACTATGCAAGATATTTTGTGATTGAGGCATGTTTTTACACTTGGGCTATTTTTCTTGCTTATATAAGCGATGCCGTTAATGAGTTTGTTAAGTTGTGTAGATGATAAATGAAGTACTCCAAATATTTGGATGTAAATTATGAACACCTTAGATCAATTGGATGCCCTATGATGATAGTGATGAAGAAGATAAAAAGGGTATTCGGAACAAACTCGATGACCAAGGCAACATTGGTCGAACTAAGGCGAGGTTAGTAGCTCGAAGGTATTTTCAAGAAGAACGTGAATCGATTTTGATGTAACATTTGCACTCATAGCACATTTAGTAGCTATTTGCAATTTACTTGCCCATTCTTGTTTTAAGAAAATTTCAAGCTTTACCAAATGGATGTTAAATCCAAAATTCAAATGGTTTTATTCAAGAAGAAGTCTATGTAAAACAACCTCCGGGGTTTAAAATCTTTCTAGGCCAAATGATTGTTTTTAAGGCCTTGTATGGTTTAAAACAAGTACCGTGTATGGTATGATAGACTTAGCTATTTTTGCTAAATGATTTTACAAAAGGTAAAGTTGATACTACTCTCTTTGTTTGTGAAAAAGGGAAATATTGTTTAAACTTGTGCATATTTATGAGAATATTTTTGGTGCTACTAATGAATATTTGTGCAAGATATGGTTTTCTAAGTTGATGCAAGGTGTACTTGAAATGAGCATGATTTCTTGCTTGGACTTCAAATCATTCAATGCCAAGTAGATGGTTACATTTCAAAAGAACTCTTGAAGGAGTTAGGCATTGAAGAAGGAAGAATCATTACAACCTCTATGGCTACCAATGAAGAGATTGACAAAGGTTGAGAAAGGCATGTCGGTTGACAAACAAATTCGAGGTATGTCTTCTTGTATTATTCCTATAGACTCGACATTCCTTATGCCTTATGTCTATATGCTCGACTTCAAAACTATCCCAACGAATCTCATTAAAGTGTCATTAAAAGAAATTTTCAAATATTTGAAAGGCACTTCTTCTTATGACTTGTTGTATCCAAAGCTTTAAAACGTTCTTATTTTTTTTTCGGGATAGCAAGTTCGGTATCTATTATACGGTTATTCATATTCAAAATTTGGTTCGTCATAATCGAACTAAACATATTGAGATTCGATATATTTTTAAGGGATTGTGATTTTTAACAAAAACTTGAGATGTGTTTAATTCCGCCTCAAGGATAACTCGCGGACTTTTTGATCGTTAACCGCCGAGTATTTTACCTCATTTCGAGCTTGATTATGACATAATGTATATTGAATGAAGTCTACGTTTGCATTTTGCATGTTTTAAAACTTAGGGGAGAAAAATCGGATTTTTGGATCAAATTTCGATTTTCAAAAAGAAAAAAAGAACCACTGGCCGATTGAGGCAAGGCCAACCGTCGCCTAAGCCGCCGACCGTCGCCGCTTCGACCGGTTGCCCTTGGATATTTTTTGGATTAAAATGGTTCTGTCTTGATTCGTCAATTTAACACGTTTGGCCATTTTTCGTCCCTTTGCAAATTTCACACACAATTCTCAAATGAGTTTTGATGCATGAATAATATATTTTGGGGACTACCTAGCTCGGTTATCATCTTTGATGCTCATATTTACCGATTAAATGGTAAGAATTTCACTCTCTTTAGCTCAATTGGGTTGAAATATAGCCCTTGTAAATGAATTTCACTCCCTTAAGTTTGTGGCTTATATATATTTTTTCTTGATGAAATTCATATTTTTTTGTGATGAGCTTACTTGCTTGTTGATGAATGATATTTGTAAAATTGCATTTGGTGATGAAAACTTGGCTTGATTTCATTTACAAGGGCTATATATATCATTTTGTAATGTTGACGCCCCAAGTGTTCGATAAAACGTTTCAATGAAAAAAAATTCATCGCCTACATGATTCTCTCGATTTCAAAAGTCTTATACATTTATAGCGATCATATTTTGCTTATTCAAATGAGTTTTCATAAACCTCTACAAGTCGTATGATTCGACTTTTCCTCCTATTTGGTTTATAAGCTTCAATGCTCAAATAACTCGATACATCGGTTTAGGTGTGCTCTTTGATATGAATATATGATGTATTTATCGTGCTAACATTCTTTTGATGATTCTAAAGGGGAGAAACAGGTGGAGAAACAGGTTATAAGCTCTTTAGCTCATAAAAGCTAAGATATGCTTAACTAAAAGAAGTTATAAGCTATGGCTTCATAAAGCCATAAGTTGTGGATCATATTTAGTCCACTTGGTGCATTTTGGTTATGTATGAATCATGGTCCATTGGTTGTAGTATGGACTTATATATGTTTCTAACGATGTCTCTTTGACAGGGGAGTTTTTAAGTTTTGATACTTAAGCTCAATATTGAAAAGCTAAGCTTTTTAGCTTATGTTTAAGTTGCTTCTATATAACTCTTGTTGTGCATGTTGATAGGGGAGCATTTGCTATATGTGTTTGAATATCTCTACTCCAAACCTTGTGTTTTTATTGCATGGAATGTTGTCGCTCACAACGGAAAGTTCCTTTTACAGGTAAAGTGAGATTGTGGTAATCTCAAGGTGGTGTTGAAGAAGAGTGTGGTGCTCTTCAAGGTGTTGTTGTAAGTTGTTGTTGTATTAATTTGTGTTAAATTAATAAAATCTTTTTCTTTTTGAAATCCATCCCGGATATTTGGGGTGGTAGAGGATTAGGCCCTAGGTGGGTTGAACCTCTATAAATCGACGTGTGTTGTTTACATTCCGCACCTTTATTATTGTCTTTGAGCATTCGGTTCGAAAAAGAGGGCGAAACCAAAAGATGGAGATAATCTATTCACCCCCTCTAGATTATCGTAGTCGCTTGACTTACACAAATATTTGCTTGAAGTGTATCTTGTTGTGTTGTATCTCAATTGTTGTATTGGTTGCTCCAAAACTTCCTCTATTTATAGGAGATGGTTGATCAAGCATAGACTCCTCTTGGGGATTGAAAAACTACAGAAAAATACAATTAAAATCAAGAATATAGCTGTTAGAAATCAATCCCACATTTTAAGGAAATTTGTGCATTGTCAAACGGTCATTTTTTTTGTCAAAGCACAGAGCGACCGGTCGCCGCAGAAATAGAGTTTGAAATGAACATATCAACAATTAACACGGGCGACCGGTCGACGTAGGGTTCGATCGGTCGTCCCCCATCTCAACCGGTCCCCTCAATAGGTTTGAGAAGAAAAATCGTTCTGCTTCAACCAAGAACTTGCGGTGTACGGGTCGCACCATGGGCGATCGGTCGACCGACGGCCGACGCCCATGAATGACGGACGACCTGCATGATTTTTCTTCCGTCTCATTTTCTGTTTCAAAAATCATCTTGGTACGGGTTGGTTGCCAAATAGGCGCGGTCGACCACGAGACAAAAATGTTGTCCAATTTTTGTCGAAAAATAAAACCTAAGAAATACTCCGAAAATTTAGTAAAAACATTTTAAACCAATCGGAAGTATTTAAACAACATTTAGAAACCTTGTTTTGAAGTAAAAACATATAAACATAAAATCATTAGAAGTGTTGTCCAATTTTATCTAAAGTAAAACTTGAAGAAATACTCAGGAAAATATTAAAACCATTTTAAATCATTTGGGAGTATTTGGACAACAATTAAAAACATTGTTTTGGTGTACAAAAAAATCATCAAAATTAAGATAAAAACATGTACCAAACAATGTCTTCTTCTTTGATCAAATGAGATGGTCATTTGATGTCTTCTTAGCGGTATGAATTTTCTTCGATTATTATTTCACGGTACCTAATATGACAATGTTTTGTGGTACCCTTATGTGTTTGGGTCCTTTAGGATTAGCTTTGAGACTTTTAGGTCTCCAACAATAATTAGAGCTATTTCTAGCCCGACAATTATTTACCGTATGACCCTTTTTACCGCAATAGAAGCAAGTAATAATTTTTGGAGCATAATGACCAACATGCATAGGGACTTGATTTCTTTTCACATAATTTACAATACTAGGCTTATGATCGAGTCCTTTATCACAATTATGAATATCGATAATCTTGGTCATTTTAACGGTGATTTTCGAGTTGGATTTTGATAAATCCTTTTTCATACAATTAATCTCCTCAACAAGAGTACTATTTTCTTTTTCAAGGTTTCTAACCTTGTCAAGTGTGGTGGAGTGAGCACATGATAGTGATTCATAGGAAGTAAATAAAATATCCTTATCATTTTTCAAAACATTGAATACCTTTTTCAAATTTTTGTATTCAACAAGCAAGCTTTGGAATTCATTTTGAAGATCATCAAAATCATTTTGCAAATCACTATAATCATTTTGTATAACAATATCATAGGAAGTATAGGGTTTAAGACATACCTCGTTTTCTTTCGATGCCTATAAGACAATGTTCAACTTCTTCATAGTTGGAAGTTGTAAGAGGCTTGTTCCTTAGATTTTACATTGTATCCCTTTGAGAAGTAGATGCTTTTGAGTTGCTCCTATCATTTGCATATACTTCATGAATGGCTTCTAATTTTTGCCATACTCCATGAGCCGATCAATTACTACGATATGATCAAATTCCAAATTAGTATGTGAACAATATAAAATATTGAGAGCTTTACCATTTAAGGAGATAATTTTCTTCTCTTCATCATTGAGCTCTTTGAGGCATTTGGAGGTGTGTGGTGTGTCCATTATCGGAATGGATTCTCCATTAATGACGATGTTCCAAATATCGAACCCGCAACCTTGTAAATAGCATTCCATTCTTTCTTTCCAAAATGTAAAATTTTTGGAATCATATCTAGGTGGCTTGGTGGTTGAGGTGCCGAAAAGATAAGCTTCATTCATAGCCGACGATCGTTCCTCTTCACTCGCGATGTGAAACAAGCTTGCCAAAGAGTTTGGCTTTGATACCACTTGTAAGTCTAAGCGGCTACGATAATCTAGAGGGGGTGCATAGATTATCTCCATCTTTTCGATTATGCCCTCTTTTTCGAATAAAACAAGCCAAGACAATGATAAAGGTGCGGAATGTAAACAACACACGTCGATTTATAGAGCTTCACCCCACCTAGGGACTACGTGCTCTACCACCCAAGATATCCGGATGGATTTCAAAAAGGAAAAAGAATTTTATTAATTACCAAAATTAATACAAATTCAACTTACAACACATTGAAGAGCACCACACTCTTCTTCAACACCACCTATGGAGATTACCACAATCTCCCTTTGAAGATTACCACAATCTTCCTTCAACGGCACCTTTGAAGATCACCACAATTTTCAATCTTGAAGAATACCAAATTCTCCAACACCTCAAGAGCACCACACTCTTGAAACACCTATCACCTAGATCACCCAAGTGTATTCTTTCCACAAGAATATCGACAAGGATATCTTGTGTTGAATGATGACCAAAATCAAGATTACAACTCAATAATGAATAATACAATTTGAGTGCAAAGTGTAATCAAGAAATGAAAGCCTAGACCTCAAGATGTGAAAGTGATAAGCTAGGCAAATTACAACAAGAATAATAACTATGAAGAACAAGTGTTTGCTTGGAATGTATCTTGTTGTGTTGTATCTCAATAGTTGTATTGGTTGCTCCAAAACTTCCTCTATTAATAGGAGATGATTGATCAAGCATAGGCTCCTCTTGGGGATTGAAAATCTACTTAAAAATACAATTAAAATCAAGAATATAGCTATTAGAAATCAATCCCACAATTTAAGGAAAGTTTGTCTCATTGTCAAACGGTCGAAATTTTTGTCAAACTTGAGGGCGACCGGTCACACATAAATAGAGTTTGAATTGAATATAACACAAATTAACACGGGCGACCGATCAAGGGGGTCTTGACCGAATGGCCGACCTACACCTTGACCGGTCCCCCCTCAATGAAAAACCAAGAGTGTTTTATTCTGTTTCAAAACGAGTGCCCAGTGTACCGGTCGTGAGGGGATGTCGACCGGCCAATTTCTATTCCGTCTCATTTTTGTTCCAAAATTGATCTTCGTGCACGGGTTGCCCTATATGGCGACCTAGGTTGACCTCGAGACAGTAAATGTTGTCCAATTTTTGTTGAAAATAAACCTCAAGAAATACTCCAAAAATTTAGTAAAAACATTTTAAACCGATCGGGAGTATTTAGACAATATTTAGAAACCTAGTTTAGAAGTAGAAACTTATAAACATAAAATCATTAAAAGTGTTGTCCAATTTTATCTAAAATAAATCTTGAAGAAAATACTCCGAATAAATAGTAAAAACATTTTAAATCATTTAGGAGTATTTGGACAACAATTAAAAACATTGTTTTGGTGTAAAAATAAAATCATCAAAATTAAGATAAAAACTTGTATCAAACAATCCTTCGCTTCTAGTCCTCCAGGAGACCACATTAATGATTCCAGCTACATGAGTATCACATTTCTCATCTCTATAGGGATCCCAGGCTACCGATCCTACGGGGTTCTTTTACGTGGCCTCGGGTCACGGCGAAACCTACTCGATCCATATAATCCTTCGTAGTCCTTCCGAATGAGTCGCTTAATTTCTCACTTTAGTATGTAACAATCGTGGTGTAGTATGCCCCTATCCCTATGGTAGCAAAGAATATATATTGGAGCATGCTCTGGGCGGCTATCAATGCTTTTGCCATTGGTGCGTTCGATGGGGTAAGTTCGCCCATATTCTTTCCTTTGATTCTTCTCGGGATTGGTCCTTATCGGCTTCCTTTGATTTGCGGTTCATTGTTAGGCTCGGTTTGGTGGATTCCTCCACCCGAATGTGCTTCTCGCTCGGCTCAACAACTCCTCCAGGGTGGAGGGGTTTCCCAACTAAAGATTCCTTCGACCGCCCTTGACGGAGGTTTCTTTGTAAGATTCCGACCAAAGTTTCATGCTTTGGATGTTGGCAATTTCGTTAATGACTTCCACGAACCGCTTTATGAATTCTCGAGCGCTTCCCCTTCCTTCCGCCTCACCTAGAAGAGGTGAGCGATGGTCTTGGGACTTTATATTGTTAGAGAACCGCGCATAAAGGCTTGATAAGTTTGTCCATCCTGAGATTGATCCCACCGGGAGTTGATTGAACGGTCGGGCTCGCTTGGTCAACGTGGTGCGGAACACTTTGTAGTGGGAGGCGTCCATCATGTCGTAGAGATCCGCCTTCACATAGAATATATATTTATTCATATTTTTTAATATTGAAAGTTTATTTAATTAAAGAGAGAATATTTTTATTTTATTTTATTCATATTACATGAAAGAGTTAAATACATTGAACTCAAATAACCAAAATAATTCAAATAAGGATAATTTTGTCCACATACTTTAATTGAGGGGTAAGTGTTACATTGTCAAGTTCATGAGGGTGTTTGGTACATTAGGTCAAGTTCAAGGGGGTATAACGTATATTGCCATATTATTTATTGATTGAATAGAGTGTCATTGTGGTTGATTAAAAAAAAATTATATTACTTCGTTAAAACTATTAAAATTTACATATTAAATGGGTTATACGAAGTCGGGTCAAGTTCTTGTGAAATAAACAGGTTGAGTATGAATTTGCTTATTCTGACCCACGAATTGCTTATCTCAAATTGTGATACTGCGCTTTAACTGCTTATCTACAGGCTACAATTATCCGTACTTGACTGACTGTACGCTGCACCAGGCGAATGGATGATTCATGAGTATTTTATTTTGTAAAAAATGATTCAGAAGGTGAAAAAACTAGATGTAATATATGTGCATTTTACAAGATAGATTTATTACAATAAATGAGAATTAGTTGGTTATTTGTTGTTTATTTTTAAATGGAAGAAAACTTTGGATGACAAGTATCGACAATATATTAAAAGCGAGATCATACGTACAACGAGTAGTTCATCTAGAAGATCGTTGCAATCAACTCTTGTTATTTTCAATCAACAACTATATTTCTGTTTTATCTTGTTGTAATGCTCGCGGATATAAAACAAAATTAAATGCATAATTGTTACCACGCTATAATGAGGTGTGACGCCAAAGTCAAGGAGGAAGACGATAAAGATAAATAGAAGAAAACATAATTAAGTGAATGTGGTCGAGGGATTGTACTAAACAGCGCACAACATGGCGCACATGAAAAGGCAATCCAACAATTAGTGTTGCTAATTCCGACGTCGCCCCACTGAGGTCTCTTATAATAATGAGATGAGAAAACAAACAAATGAAAGGAACTTTAACATATTCCACTTGTCCTTGTCTTTTTTTTTACTTCTAGAAACAAGTTCTTAGCTGATGTTATTTTACTTGCCACTTCCAGGATTCTTCTTTAATCTAATTTAAAACTGTCAAAACCATTGGACTTTATTTAATTGATTGATATTATTTGTGCATAAACTTTAAAAGGATAAATTGTTTTTTCCATTTGATGTTGCCTTTTAGAGCAGATTACTCAAAATTAACGGTGTAGCTAATCCTCCTTTCCGACGGGGAAGTCTTCGTCTTCTTCTTCGAAAGTCGGAAAATCCTTCGACCGGGAACTTGCTCGCACACGCACGCAAACGTTAGAGGTCCCCGGGATTGCCCGGGGAAGGCCTCTCCGACGCTCAAGTCAACATGGTGAACGAGAGAATAAAACAAGAATTGAATATTGAATTAAATGCGTAGGAGAATTGTAAACTAATTCACTTATAGATGAATCGGAGGGACTTTTTTATACCTAGGAGATGGGCCCCATGGGCCGTAGGGAGAGAAGTCGGCCTATGGGCCGGTCAGGTGTAGGAGAAATCGGCCCATGGGGTCTTGGATACCTTTTGGCCGAGTTATTTTATTAAGATTCCATTAGGCAATTAATATTAAATAAATATTAATATTAATATATGTGATGGTGTAGTGCCTAGGTGCATATGTGTGTCGATAATAGCTCTTATGTCTTTGGAATGACATTTCCGAGGTCAGGTCTTTGCCATCTGGCTTGTATTCCGTTGGTCTTTTGGTCTTTGCCGATTTTTCACATTGTTCCAATCGGCCCGCTTGGGTAGTTTCTACCATTCCCATCATTTGTGTTTCTTTGATAAAACTTATGGGGTTTTTGGCGACTCTGTTTATTCTTCATATAGTACTTTCTATTTAGAGTTTCTTTGAGGAACTCACGATTTCTTCTCACTGTCCTTCAAAGATACTCAATCGGGCCGTTTTCCTTTCCTTTATATCCAAGGCCGTTTGTTTGTGATTGTGCTTTGAAATGAATGTGGGTGCAACATTTGGTGTTTTGGGTTTTTGAGATGCTTCATTACTCAAGATCCTTTTTCCAAAATCACTCTAGGAGTTTGATTGTGCACAAAGGAATTGAATCCTACTGTCTTATCTCCACATTCTTTCGACTCATGATAAGGTCATCCAATGATTTGGATGCTTTTTGTGAATGAGGCAATTACATTTTTAAGATCATTTTTCTCTTTTCGTAGAAGTTATCTCTCGCTATTTATTAGTTTGGCATTCTCGGCCTTCAACTCTTTATTCTCATCGCCTATGTGACTTAGAGTACTCGGCTCCTTAGTCATTTTGTGAGTTTTGGCTTTTGAGCTAGTTTTCCTCATTTATAAGTGTGTGTGAGGATTTTATGTGCTCAAAGTCTTTCATCATTTTGCCTAATGAATCATAAAGATCGGTGGGTGATGAAGTGTGTGTGTCACAATCACTATTACTTGAATCGAATGAGATGAGTTAGAGTATACCTCATCTTCTTGGTCCGGTTGATCTTGTTCTTTATCCATAAGTCATATCATTGCTTCTTCTTCGTAATCACTCGAGTAGTCACTTTACTACTCTCTCGAAATCACGCGCTTCTTTAGACTTAGTGTCTCGGCCCAACATGGCTTTCTTCTTTTCTTGTCTTTCTTTCTCTCAAGACTTTTCTTTATTCTTCATTTCGTACTTGTTGGTGGTGGATAGGAACACCAACCGCAAAGTGTCCTGGTTGTCGCAATTCCAACACGGGTTCTCGCTCTTTGGTCTTTGGTCGTTCTCTCTGTTCTTGGGTTATCGGCTCTCCGATATTCAACTCTTTGATGCTGCTCTCTTGGGTGGCCTGTCTTCCTTGACTTGGAGGAGTTGAATGTCTCCGGAGGTTTCACCCTTGTTTCTTTTATAATTCTTATTGAAAAACTTGTTGAATCTTTTAACCATTCGGCAATCTCCTCCTCGGTCTATGACTTCCTTGACTTGACTCTCTTTCCATCCTTGACTATAAGTGTAGATTTCTTAGGTACAACTATCTCCTCTTGCTCTTTTCTTCTCACTCAAACTCATAAAGCTTTGAGATCCGACAATAGCTCATGATTGTATATTGTTGTGAGGTTCATCAATGTCTTAGGGCCATGACCTTCATTTCCCATTCACCGGGAGGCTTCTCAAAATCTTCATACACATTTTCTTTTGTGTATATTCTTTCCCAAGTCTTTGATAGCTCATTTGTGATTTCAAGAACTGCACCTGCCTAATCCAAGGTTTCACTGTAAGCATTTTGAAATTTTCATATTTTTGCACAAAGAACAGACAATTTATTTTCTTTAATTTGCTCGGATCCTTCACAAATTAAAGTTAATTTATCCGCATTTCTTTTGCAGATTTGCAAGATTTGACTTTATTGGACATTGCTTTGTCCAATGTCTTGTAGAGTATGTCCGCCACATTATCCAAGTTGTATCTCTTTCTCGTCATCGTTAGTCCACTCGGTCCTTTGCTTTTCAACCATGGTGGTCTATTTTCATCTACTCTCGCTACTACAATCGCTATTCTTACAATCGTGTTATTTTTAAGTATTTGTAGCGCCCATCCTCTATCACTAGCCATATTTCATCATGTAAAGCGAGATAGATGAGCTTTCCGCATACGAATTTTCCGTCATCCAATTCCTCAATAGTGAACATAGGAATGCGTGTCAAATTTGCTTCCATGATAATAACTTTGAAAATACATGTGTTGAAAATCTTTTAGAAAAGATAGAGATCTAGTTCAAGAACCATGTGGAAGGCTCAATGAACCAACCACTCGATACCACTTGTAGGTCTCAAGGGGTGTGAGTAAGGTTTAGAAGGGGAGGGGGTTGAATAAACCTTACCAAATTTTTGATTTAGTCCTTTTAGAGAAACTAGTAAAATGTCGTCGTTGCACGTGATCCAAATAATTTTGTTAATTTAATTAAAAATAATATTCAAGTAAATTATTTTATTCATAGTAAGTTTCGCTCATGTGTTTTGATCCTAAAAAATTATTGTTTTAAAATTAAACTTCTTAGTATGTGAAATTTGGTTATGATATTTGGAACCCAAAAACGTTGTACTTAAATGATATTATCATTAATGAAGAAAGTACAATAGATATGAAAACTCAAGAGTAATATAAGTTAAAAAAATAATTTCCACGAACTCATTTTGTTTCAATTTATCTCTTATTTTATTTTTTTGTCTCCTTTTTCTTCATACTCGGTATTGAGATTTTTTGGCAAATTTATTTTTGAATGCTTTCTTAGTCCAAACATGATTGGTTGACATATGAATGTCTTTCTTCTTTACTTCATCTTTGAAATGGTGTTATCTTTTGAATCGGTTGATCAGCTACAACATTCATTTTTCCATTCACCACCTATGAATTGTTGCTCAGAGCAATGAAACATTTAAATTTCTTTTATTGTTTAGAAACTTAGCTCCTAATAATATTTTGACTCATCATGTTCACCTTGATTAAATTAAATAATTATATATAATTAGAAACAAAGATAAAAAAAACTAATTAGTTATAATTGAAAATGGTCAATAAATTAATCCAAATTAAAAGAAACACCACATTTTAACATCATATAAATGGTTGAACCACAATCCATCTTCATCAACTATACAAATTATACATCAAAGAAAAAGAAAAAGTGAAAAATAAGAAGAAAATAAGTCATCTATGATATTTTTATATGTTCAATCAATGTTAAATAATCACTTATTTGAAATCCGATATATATAGTCACCACCTCCTCAAATATAATGATGAAAGCGCATTCAACACTATTTTATATTTAAAATTCATGAAATAACGATTATTATGTGATGGATGAATAAAATTTCAAGTATATGATATATGATTAACACATTGGTATTGTTTCAACATCTTCCTCATTACATTTATTGCAAGTGACATTTTCTTTATTTTTGAAAATTGATCAATTTTTAAAACAAATTATATGATGAAGATGTATAATTTGTTTTCCACATTATCAACAATTCCTTTGAAATAATAAGACATATCTTGTAAATGAAATTAGTTAACATATATACTACACAAGATAACTACATATTGAGAATACACGTATAACATTATAGATATGATTGTTAAATTTTCAACCAGTGTAGGAGCCATGTATAACATGGGGGCCCGCCCCGCCCCCCAAACGCACCCCAACTATTTTTTTTTCTTACAAAACCCACCCCAATTCAAACCGAAAGTCATTATCTACGTATTTGTTTTCATAATCATTTTCGACGACCCTCTTCCACTTATTTATTTATTTTTATTTATTGAATTAATATCTATTTAAGTTTTAATATAATCCCAATACATTTTATTATTTTATACAAGATTACACATAATTCTTCTATCTCCTTTGCCAATTTTTGACAATTTTTATTCCCTATAGTTTTAGTTCCTCTTAATATTTTGCTATTCTTTTGTGCTCCATTTCTTTATTGTTATTTAGTTTCTTATTTAATATCTCAAATGTATTGTTTTCTTTACTTTGCATCATGAAAGAAGTGCATCGAACATTAGAAATTTTACGTTCTTTTATTCATTTTCTTCACTTAATTATATAATCATAATTTTTTGTGTTAAAATATGGTGAAACAATAATTGTCCATTTTTACCTTTAATTCTTTTTTTTTTGTTGAACTTGTTGGAGTAACTATTTGTGTTTGTTTTTATTTAGCAGTGTTAATCTATTTTACCGTTTTTAATAGGTTATTGATTAGATATAAGTATTTTTCTTAGATTTAAGCGAGTATATTCTATAATTATGAACCTAGGATGATCAATTTCTAATTGATTTAGTACATATTGTCATATAAATTTGCTAAAAAGTAATGAACCCACTTGTTAAAATGATTTTTCTGTAAATTTTACAAAATTGAGATTACTTTCCGACCAAACATAATAATTTAAAATTTATCATTATATATAATAAATAATTAAATATTTAATCGTGCAACTTTAACTTACACATCAATTTATATTCTTAATATAATTTTTATAGCAATTTACATTTTGTTTATCTTAAAACTAATAACATTTTATGTAACATCAAAGCTTATACAATTAACCTTTTAATTTTTTATTTTTTTATTTTAGTCTATATATATATATATATATATATTCTTATTATTTTCTCCAAATTCCTCCTTTCTATTCAAATTCATCCATTCAAAAACAACTTAATTGGAATAAGATATAATAACAACAAGCTCACATAGCAAATAGGCTATAACAATAAAAATTATATTTACTCTCAATTATATATTAAAATTATCTAACACCTCATGTTGTTGATCAAGAGACATCAATAAATGAAATTGATCTCAATCATTTTGTTTTCATAAATATATGTATATATATATATATATGTATATAAACACACACATTATAGAAAACTACCAATTTGAATTTAAAATGCCATGCCTTTTTTCCCAAAAGTATGACGATATAAATATTAATCTTTGAATAAAATTGTTATATATATATATTTTTTCTAAATATGGGGATGTGGTTGACAAAGATTCAAACTTCAAGTTAAAAATAATGCTATACTTATTTTGTATACTTCAACATAGTAATCTAATTTTGATATAAAAACAGTGTATGATTTTTATCTTCTTTTCTTTTTAGGAATTAAAATAAAAATATAAAAATATTACTCTTATTTAATTCACTACACATTGAAATTCTAAATCTCATTTCATTAATTTCAAACATATAACTCTCCGCCAATTATTTTTTGTTTGAGGATATTCTTATGATATGTTTTTCTCAAGTATACCTTTACAAATATCACAACTTGATTGAATTTATTTAACCAAAAGAATGTATGAACTAAATAAATTGATAATTAAATCCAAATCATGTTAAATCGTTTATCCATTATTACGTAAAAAAACATAGATAAAGATTAATGATCAAAGCTTGGAAAATAAATAATTATTTTTTCAAATTTTATAAACAATTTATATTCACTTATCTTATAACTAAATATTATTCCTTCGAGTTTCGAGGCTTGAGGATTTGCTTGAAAATCGTTGAGAATGTTTTGCAGTTTTCTGACTTAAATGTTGCTTGCTTGTTCGTGGTTCGTATTCAAGGTAACCTTTTCTCAATGGATTTCCTCAGCCTTTTATAGTGAACTTTCAAAAATCGCCCGTTGAAGAGATAGCCGATTTTCAAAAGACACTTGTGTTCGTTGGCTTGTCTTTTCTTGGTCTTCAATCTTGAGATATAGACCTTTCCTCGTATTAAATGAATGTGCGGATTCGACAAGAGGTGGAGTGCTTCCCATTGGTTTATTCCTTTTGCACGTTTCGGGACAAACACTTTAAGACCTGGCAAAGATAGAAGTATTACTTATTTAGGTAATGTTCTTGACTTCTCGGCAACATATTCATTTCGCTTAACTCCTCTTGGTCCGCTATTTCCCCGGAGACTTGAGTCTCCGCTCCAATCATTTGAAGACTCAACCGACACTTTCAACTTATGACTTGGCTTTTTGAGATGACTTTGACTAACACTTCACACATCCTGTTCCTCACCGATACATCTTAAGTCAAGTTCTTGATCTTCCTTCTTGGCCATACTCATTGCTCCACAATGAGTCTTCACTTCGCGATCTTGATTGACTTCTTGTATTTCCGTGTATAGTCGACTTGACTCAAACCTTTTTTCAAATTTCTATCTATTAAAATGAAAATTACAAGGAAAATGGGGTGCCAACTCTCTAGTTTAAGTTTTACATGGCATTCATCAAAATCTACAAAATAAATTTTCCAACAAGAAATTACTTTTGTGATCGTCTTATAGGAAAGACTAATAATAAATTTGGTTTTGATTATTCGGATAACAAGGAGATTAATCAAACCACAACCCTGGAATCCATTCATCCACTTGATCTTTCTATCGAAATCTTTACTTTGTCTTTTTATGATAAAATCTTGTCTTAATTTTACAAAACAAATATCAACTTTAGATCGTCTAAATAAAAATAATAATATTACAATCTCAATACTTAGTACATAAATTTATTAGTCTCAAAGTGGGATTGACCTTGCTAACCCTATCTATTAAGCCCTACATTTGCGGTAAAGTGAAAAATAAGGCGAACAAGTTTTTGGTGCCGTTGCCGGGGACTAATTAAATTTTTAGTTCTAATATTGCGATAAATAGAATTATTTTTAATTTAGACATTTTTTTTCTTTTTATTTTTGTTTAATTCCACTCCAACATTGTTTGACTTGTTTAATAAGGCGAACAAGTTTTTGGTATCGTTGCCAGGGTAGTGCATGAACACTCGCTCAAAGCAAAGAGAATCATTACCGCTCATACCGGAAGTTGAAGCTTTTGTTAGGCGAATAAGTGCAGCTACTAAACGAGCGTAAAGACATCAGGATCATACTATGGGGGATGTGGAAGAGAACAATAGGGGTAAGAATGGAGCCAACAATGGAGGTAACAATGGGATCAAGAGGATCAATAATGAATTATCATTACGTAAATTCCGACAAAGTCCAACAACAAGCGATTCACAATTACTTCCACCCTCAAACAAATCGCAACTATGGTGGAATTGCCTATGTCCCGATTAATGCGAATAACTTTGAGTTGAAGCCGTGCTTATTTCGATGATTTAACAGAACCAGTTGGGGGTTTTGCAACCGAGGATCCCAACTCTCATCTTGCACACTTCATGCAAATATGCAACACGATCATGATGAATGGGGTGTCTAATGATTCTATACGCCCGCACCTATTCCCTTTCTCTTTAAGGGATAAGGCTAGCAATCTGGTTAGGCACTTTGACTCGGAGGAGTGTGAATACATGGGACGAGTTGAGTCGAAGTTGCTATTTAAATTCTTTCCACCAAGTAAGACATCAGCCTTAAGAGCGAGATCACGCATTCAAACAGTTTGACTACGAGCTACTATATGAGGCTTGGGAGAGATTTCGGGATTTATTGAGCGTGTGTCCGCAACATGGTTCCCGTGAGGATCAAAAACATTCATTCTTTTATAATGGGTTGATGGGACAGACAGATTATTTGTGGATGCAATGAGCAGGAGGCGCTTTACTAGCCAAATTTCCACAAGATGTATCAACTTGCTTGAAGAGATGGCAATGGATAGCTATCGGTGGCCCTCCAAGGTAGCCGAAGTCACCGATTCGGACCCAATCAAGGCATTGACGGCTCGGATGACATCATTGACTAATCGGATAAGTGCTTTAACGCAGGGGCCGAGGGCACATGTGAAAATAATGGGGAGTGCATCACAATTCTATGGAGGAAGCTAACTTTGTCAATAACGGAATTTCATTAATTACGAATAATTCAACTCCCACGCATTATCATCGGGTTTTAGAAATCATAAAAATTCTCCTATGCGAATACGAAGAACGTAATGCAACAACCACCGGGTTCATTAGGACAAACGATGTCATTAATGCGAGGAGGCGAAGCCATCTTTGGAGGATATTCTTACCTCGTTCATGAGTCGACGATTTCGTTTATGAATGAAACGCAGAATCGATTAAATAAAGACGAGGCTAAGATAGACAAGATCGAGGTACATTCATGCAATTGGCTAACAATGTAGGTTCACAAATGAAAAATCTAGAAACTCAGATTGGTCGTTGGCAACGATCGGCGGTGGGCAAAGATCGAAGGGCGATTCAAGCAACACTAAAGTAAATCCCGAAGGAACAATGTAACACCATTAGTTTGAGGAGTGGTACGGAGTACGAGGGGCTAGAAATTTCGGGAAGTGATAAAAAATTGGAACCACGCACGACCCATGTGTCGAAGCACGGTCAAACCATGCGTGGTGCCGAAGGATATCAAGAATAGGACAAAATGTGCACGACTGTGCATTTGAGCACGGGCAGCCCATGCATGATGCCACACAATGGATTTCAACCCTGGAGATGAACATACTATAGCAAAGGGCAACGTTGAGGTCGAGGATGGAAACAAGGGACCTAAGGATGAACATAAAGGGATTGAGAAGCTTAAATCATTCTCTAACTCGATCTTTCAAAACATTCTACACCACTCCATTTCCCTCAACGTTTTTAAAAGAAAAAGTGGGATGCCCAATTTGCTAAATTTCTGGACATCTTTAAGAAACTGCATATTAACATACCTTTTGCAGACGCATTGAGGCAGATGCCCAACTATGCAAAATTTTTGAAGGAAGTGATGTCCAAGAAGAAAAAGTTGGCAGAGTTTGAGACAGTTAACTTGACTGAAGAGTGCAGCGCAATCATTTAGAGAAAATTACCGCAGAAGCTCAAAGATCTGGGGAGTTTCACTATCCCTTGTGCAATTGGTGTGTTTTCTTTAATAAAGCACTTTGTGATCTAGGAGCAAGTATTAACTTAATGCCCTTGTCCATTTTTGGGAAACTTGGATTGGGAGAGGTGAAGCCATCCACAGTCACCTTGCAGCTTGCGGATAGATCACTCGCATATCCTAAGGGAATCATAGAGGATGTGCTCGTGAAAGTAGACAAATTTATATTTCCCATGGATTTCTTGGTGCTTGACATGGAGGAAGATCGTGACGTCCCTCTGATACTTGGGCGCCCATTCCTTGCCACCGCAAAAGCCTTGATAGATGTGCAAAGGGAGAGCTCACATTACGAGTTAATGATGAGCAAGTGTTATTCTCCATCTATAAAGCTATGAAAACTCATGATATAATAGCGAGTAAATCTTTATCAATTGTTGATTCATGTACTAATACTTTTAACTTGAGGGATTGTGTGTGTGCTTTAGATCATGAGCAGGAATTACTTGAAAAGTGAGAAAACGAAGCACAAAAAGAGAGACAACAGCTTAGAAGCACGCGTGTCTTGTACGCCGCCGCACGATGCAAATTAGAAGAATATGACATTTGACCAACGTGTGAAACCTTCACTAGAGGCATTCAAAAGAGGCTCAAATTTATGTGAGTTGGAATGGCAAGGCGAAAGGCATGAATGGGTGACATACATCACCTTGCAGGATCCGTGATCGAGAAATACAAAGCGCCAAACTATAGATGTTAAATTTAGCACTTATTAGGAGGGAACCCAATGATTTGTTGTTTTATTTTTCGTTTTTCCCTTTACTTAGATAGGATTTACTTGTTAAAAAATTGCATTCATATAGTTGCATGTAGAGCATTTATGTTGCATTACATTAGAAACACATTTACAATTTTAGCATGTTTATTGCTTTAGTAGGTATTTAGGAGTGAGTAAATTGTGTTTGTGGTGTGCGTTGCGACCTTGGGAGATTATTTGAAAAATTTTGTCTTTGTTTTGAACTAGGTGTGAGTGCGAATTGATCATGATGAGAATAGATGATATGGAGCATGTGGATATTGAGAATGTGGATTTTATGCTTTGATTTACGCATTTGCAAGCCTGTGAGCTTTTCGGCCTTTCTTGCTTTCATTAAATGCAATCTTGTTTGTTGATTTGAGTGTATCATTCATGTTGATTAGAATTCTAGAACTTGCTCGGTATCTCTGTCAAGACCACATGTTGTATGCGATTTGTGAAAATGATTTAAGGCCATTTTTGTTAAGCTTTCAAGCCTTTTGCCTACCAAATGATATTGAATTCCCTAGTTAGCCAATTTGAGCCTATTGCCTAATTTTTGGATAGCCATATTTCAAGCCTTAACTTGATATATTTGTTACCCTACACTTGAGCGTATAACATTTAGTAAGGGGATTGAATGAGGTTGAATGGGATGACATCAAAAGTTAGATAATTGATGTATACTCATGAGAGAGTCAAAAAAAAAAAAGTGACAAAAAATAAAAAAATTGACTTTATAGATGAGTTAATTATGAATTCACTAATAGGTGGGGATTGTGATGTGAGGTTAAAGACATTTTGAGTTCTATAAGCAAAAGGGGATACGAAAAGTTGATGAAAACGAAGGGTGATTTGAGTAGCATATTGGGTTTAAATGAAAGTTTATTCAAATGAAAGATGTGCTTACCAGTTTATACGCTCGAGTTTGAGTCACTTTTCCTATATTTCCCTACCCTAACCAAAGAGCCTTCATTGACATTTAAAAGAAAAAGTCATTTTTGATTCACGAATTGCAAACATTCTAGTGGCGGAGATGTGAGACGATTTGCAAGCTTATGGTAATTCTTCATCATTGATATGATTTGAGCGTAAACACATCCCTTATACACTTGAGAGAGAGCATACACTTGATCGTGAGAGTCGTGATTCAAAGCATTTTCCATGATTTCATTGATATGTGTTCTATGTTAGATGTTCGAGGCTTGGTTGATTTATTGCTTGACGCCTATGGATAAACAACATGAGTTTTGATGTGTTGTTCTTGATTGCTTTTCATTGCTCCCACTTGTGTTTTGTTTTGTTTATAAAGCGTTGACCGGGATCATCAACAATGATTTGAGTTGGGGGTTTGATTAGTGTGAGTTTTGCATGTAATTTGGGCATAATCGTGGATATAGTAGGTTGTTAAGCATGCATTAACTTAGTAAAATGGGTCATGTTCTAATAAAATGGAAAAGTTATTACGCTTTGCTCGTTTTGTAGGAATTAAACGATATTTGTAGCACTTTGGTGGCAAATCAGAGCATTGCGGTAAAGGACCGTCAAGAATCGAGCGAACACGCAAAGTTTGTAGCTAATCTGAGAAGAGAACAGATTTAACTAGGTAAGAAATGGCCACGCACGGGCAGCCCATGCTCATAGGCATGGCCGTGCGTGTGCGGTGGCTAAAGGAATCAAGGTTCGCATTGACGACGGGTAGGTCGTGCGTTGGCGCATGACTCGTGTGTCTGCATTCGAGGAAAATTAAGTTCTACACTGGACACATGGGCAGCTCGTGCGTAGGCGCACGACCCATGCGTCTGTGCGCGGGAAAGTCGATTTGCGCGATTAATTACTTAAGTTTGGCCCAACGGGAGTATAAATAGAGATGAGGCGGCCCGAACGAGGACACGCTGATTTTTACCCTAGAAATCACAGAAAAGAGCAACCTTCTACCGGAGGGTTTGAGAGATTGATCGAGGTCGCATCCACACGCTTGAGGATTGAAGATTGATCGAGAGATCATCAATATCCCCGAGTTTGCTTAATCCATGTAATTTATATTTTCACTTAGTTAGACATGAACATGAACATGAACATGAACACCTTGTGATTACGGGGTTTGGGATTAGGTTAATTGACACTCTTGTTTGATGTTTAATTGAATTAAAGTTATTATTTCAAACTCTATTCAAGTACTATGTTTATTTCTTGTTTTATCAAATGGCCATTGGTTTAACTTGCTTAATGCATTGATTCATAATATGAGAGATGAGTTTCAATACTAGATCTTGAGTACTTGACATGAATATTTTGCATGAGTGGGAAGTCTATGAGTATTTGTGAGGATAACTCATCTTTTATGCTTTTGGGAGTTGTTTATCTGATGTTAAGTAGAGATGCTAGCATAGATAATTCAATCAACGTTTTTATTATGTCTTGAGAGAGAGGGTAAAATACTTTTGTGATCATCTTATAGGGAAGACTAATAATAACTTTGGTTTTGATTATTCGGATAACAAGAGGGAGATTAACTAAAACCACAACCGTGGAATCCATTCATCCACTTGATCTTTCTATCGAAATCTTTACTTTGTCTTTTTATGATAAAATCTTGTCTTACTTTTACAAAACAATCATCAACTTTAGATCGTCTAAATAAAAATAATAATATTACAATCTCAATACTTAGTACATAAATTTATTAGTCTCTGTGGGATCGATCTTGCTAACCCTATCTATTAACTACGCCGTTCACTTGCGGTGAAGCGAAAACTAAAGGCGAACATCATACTCTGTGGCTTCTTTCATTTACCTTTATAACCAAGGCCATCATGTGTGTGCTTGTGATTATATGTGGGTGCAACATATGGTGTTTAAGAATTTTGGACTCTCTCATTGTTTCTTTTTTAAAATTTGGCCCTGTCATTTGCAGAGACTCGAACCCGGGTCTCTTCATTGAAGAGCAATACCCTTGGCCATTAGGGTAACCCTAGTGGTTTTGGACTCTCTCATTGTTTGAGGATCTTTTCTCCAAAATCACTATTGGAGTTTGAGCATTTACAAAGGAATTGAATCCTAAGCTTTGTTTTATCTCCAATTTGTTTTTGAAATATCATCAATTCACCTATTGTTTTAGATGATTTGCTCAGTGATGCAATAACATTTTTAAGCTCTTGTTCTCTCTTTTCTTTTGCAGCAAGGTTGCTTTTACCTTTGCTATCTCAACCTTTAACTCTTTGCTCTCATCGCCTATATGACATAGAGTATTGAGCTCCTCGATGAAGTCGTGAGTTTTGGCTTTTGATTTGATTGTTTTCCTCATTCAAAAGTGTATGTGAGGTTTAATGTGCTCAATGTCTTTCGTCATTTTGCCTAATGAATCATAAGGATCAATGTGTGATGATGTGTGTCATGATCACTATCATCGAATTTGAATCATATGAGTTAGAGATTACCTCATCTTCCCGTTCTTTTGCCATGAGACAAATCAATGCCTCTTCTTGAGCATCGAAAAGTAGTCAACTTCACTCTTTGCCTCGACTCAACTTTGTCTCTTTGTACTTGACTGTCTCTAACTCTGCAGCCACCATTGCTTTTTTTCTTTCTTGTCTTCTCTCCCTGATGACTTTCTTTTCCTCATCATTCCTGTATTTTTGTCGTGGATAAGGACAATCAATCGCAAAGTCACTTGGTCATCTGCAATTTCAAAGACAAGTTTTCCACTTTCTTCTTAGCTCCTTTGGGAGTTCTCTCCTATTTTCCTTTAGATGGAGTTGAATGACTTCTAGAGGACTCTCCTTTGTTCCTCTTATAGTTCTTGTTAAAGAACTTGTGAAACCTCTTGACCATCAAGGAAATTTGCTCATCAATAATGTCCTTGGAGTCAGCCGACTTGGATTCTCCTGCCATCAGTGCATCAGTCTTTGGTGCAGCTATCTCAACTTGCTATTTCCTTTTAAGCTCGAATTCATAAGCCTTCAAATCAGAGAATATCTCATGGTTTGATACCTTGGTTAAGTCCATTGAATGTCTTAGAGCCATTACTTTCATTTCCACTCAGCTGGGAGTGCTCCCAAGATTTTCATACACATTTTCTTCTATATATATTCATTTCCTAATGCGGATAATCGATTTGTTATCTCTATAAACTGTGCATCCAACTCGATCTAATGACTTTCTAGATTTTTGAATTTTTGAACTGCAATTGTAAGCTTATTTTCCTTTATCTTTCTAAACCATCATAGATTAAAGTCACTTTTCCCAAATCTCTTTAGTTGTCTGTAGGGTTTAACTTTGTTGAACATGGTTTTATCCAGAGTTTTGTACAAGATATCCTTAGCCTCATTGTCCAAGTTATATCTCCTTCTCGTCCTCATTTGTACATTCACTCCTAGGTTTATCAACCTCTGTAGCACTCCCAAAGATCATCTCCTGTTGCTCTTACATTTGTATTCACCTTGGTGATTCTAATGACTCCATCTTCGATGATAAACCATATTTCATCATGAAGTGCGAGAGAGATGTGCCTACATATGAATTTTCCACTCATCAAATTCCTCAATGGTAAACATGACAATACGAGATAGATTTGCTTCCATGATAATAACTTAGATAAAACTTTTAAAAACTAAAGTGTCGATGTTTTTGAAAAGAAATGAGACCTAGTTCAAGAACAAAGTGTGGAAGATTCTTTGAACCAACCACTCACGATACCAATTGTAGATCTCAAAGGGTGTAGAGTAAAGTATAGAAGGGGGGGTTAATAAACTTTACCCAATGTTTTGGTTCTTTTAAAATCATAATTTTCAAGAAAACAACTAAGTCATTTAAGACAGTTGTGTTAAGCTTCAGCAGAAGAGTTAACCACTCAACAGACTCTGAGAGAGCTGTTGATAGAGTAACTCAGCTGAATGAAGTTAACTTTTAGAAAATCAATTTTCTTGTTTTACATAGGAAGTCTTACACCATTTTTAAGCTTGGTTTATCAACACTTATACTTTCTGATTGGTTATTATCTAGATGGATATCAAATAAAGCAGGTAAATAAAATGCCAAATTTAAAGTGTAGAAATTTAAAGAGCACATAAATTTATAGTGGTTCGGGGATGGGGGTAATTCCTCTACTCCACACTTCTCCTACTCCATGAGGAATCCACTAATGCAATGAGTGAATTCGTTACAAATGTACAATCCAAGATAGCTTTGATTATACATCTAGCTAATCTTCTGAGACTCAGCTCTTCACAAGGCAGTTGCCTCACTACTTCAGCTCTTCAAATCTTTAGGGATTGATCACACGGCCCACCTTCAGATTTGAACAATATTCGACCCTGAACCTCACAAAACTTTCTTCAATACTGGGAAGAATAGACCCTGTTTGCTTTCACAAAATATTTTCTCTTCAACTTCATGAACAACTTCAATCTTTTCACATAAAGGTGTTGGATGAAGTGTCTATGATTTAGGCTTGAGGATTCTTGATATTTCTTGAGAGAGATTATTTTTCAGTTCTTTCTTGAATGATTGCTTCTCAATTCTGTGTGTTGCAGTTGTATGAATGCTCTCTATTTCTCCCTAAAAATTCTTCAGCGTTTTATAATAGGAGTTCAAATTTTGTCCATTGAAGAGATAGACAAAATTCAAACTCTTACTTATTATTCGTTGGCTTGTTTTATTTTTGCAACTTACCAACTTAGTTAATATGATACTTATCTTCCGAAAATGTATCGAGTTTCACAAAGCTTCAATTGGCTTATTCTTCTTGCACCTTTCGGCAGAACACTTTAAGGTTGCAGTCTATCTATATTACCAAAATAGGTAAGTTCATTAACTTTAACATAGCATACTCTTTTCGAGTTGTCTCGAGTCCTTCACCTGTTTTACCACTTTGACTTGAGTCATCTCCATCATTCCTTGATTGACTCTATTGTAAGTCTTCTGAAAGACTTAGCTAATGTACTTGACTGAAGGTCTTCGATCCGCCACTTGCGACTAAGTTGATTCTTCTATGCATTTTCAAAGAAGTATTCGCATACTCTACTTAGCTTCCATTGACTCCTAATACTCTATCTATTACAAAGTAGAACTTACATACCAAAATGGGGTATGCCAACTTCCTAATACAAAGTTTTCTAAGCATCATCAAAATCTATACAATAAATTTCTTAACATATTGTGCCCCTAACTCCATTTTCGCTTGTACCCTACAACCCTTTCAATATTTTTTGAAGTGACTTGGGTTGTAGTGTGACCGATTTCCCCCTTAGTTATCTTAATGGCTAATGGATTTTTCATGATAGTGGGATCAATCAATCACACAGGGAACTTAGTCTGTTTTATGAGTTTCAACTAATTTGTATTTGTTGTCTCAACAACGATCTTCGGGTGTGGCTCAGCTGGGTTCCCTATTGTGGTTGACATATCTTTAACATTTTCCAGCGTCATTGCCAATTCCCGGATTTTCAAGATCGTCATGAGATTTGGAGTGAGCTAGTGATGAGAGAGTAGTTGTGTCTCTCATCACTTCTTCTCTAATTAGGGTGGGGGATGTTTTTTCCCCTACCATAGTCCATTGTGCTCTCTCGGCCATCTCACAAGATTCTCTAAGAGCTTGCCTTAGCTATGCAACCTCTACTACATCTCCACCAACTTCTCTTTCCTCATCACTGTTGTACACATTAGGAATGACTGCATCTGAGAAGGGTCATTGACGGGTCTCAACTGCACTCTTTCCCTTTTTGAGCACATTCTCCTTTCCACATATTTCTTTTCATACAACACCTAGGTTGAGTAAGCCTCATGCAATGCCTCGTGTCATCAAGCATTTTTCAAGAAGTCCAGAAGCCACTCTTCTTCTTCAATCATTTCTGGTCTCTCAAACTGATATTGGCTCTTGCTTAGCTTCCACCTTATCGAAATATATAACATAGCCTCAATATCAGGATAAACAAGGGAATCAACTTCTTCTGGCACAACTTCATCTCTGACAGTTATCTATTCTTCTTGTGGCCTAACATACACAATAGATTCAACAATGGTCTCCACAGTTGCTTTTTAAATGACCATCACAGTTGTTTCCTCGACCTTTTCTTCATTTTGCTAAACTGCAGCTCTTTCCATAGCAGTTGACTCTATTGCAGCTCTTTCTTCAATGACAGGAGCAGCTACAACAGCTTGCTTATCCTGATCCCTCTTGGAATGCCTTTCCAAGGGAATCTCAATGATTTTGTTTCCTCATTGTACTCTTGAATTTCCTTCAGCTACCTCCACATAGCCCAATGTACTCTTGAACTTTCCTCCAGCTACCTCCACATTGTGTACATTTTGACACAACTTGTGAAATATGTACTCCAGTTGACCTCCAAATCTTCCAAGATTGCTGCCATTACAGTCAGCTTAGCAAGGGACAACTGATTGTAAGAGCCAAATTTGATGTCAACACATTTGGCCACTACATCCATAAGCTTGTGGTACGCTTCCTTGATCACGGACTTCGTAACTAAAGAATTATACTTAGCGAAGAACCTCATCTATATCAATCTTCCCCAAAATTTTTCAAGATCAAACCCATAGCCCTTGACTTAGTGAGTTCGCTCATCGGGAAGATGAAGCAACTTAATCAAGTCAATCGCAAAGATCATCACTTGGCCATTCATAAAAGAATCAATGCCATCATCATGAACGAAGGTGTTTATGTAGAACATCACCACTTCTTCAAGGTAAGTCTGTGGCATCGTAGTGTAAGGAACTTCAAAAGTCCCAATTATTCGAGGTGTTTTACTATTTTCTCACCCCTTCTTTGGTCCGATGACCGCTTGACCAACCCTTAGGTGTCAATAAGTGCACCAGAGTACACTTTCTTAGAAATCTTAGCGAAATCGAGAGCCGAGCTTGATGATTTCTTGGGTGCCATGATGATTTTCAAGAGATTAAGAAATTTGAAATAGAGTTTCTTCGCAGAGATGATTTCGGAGTTTTGAGAGTTTTGAATGTAAGTGAGGAGAGAGAGATAATTGTTACGATATGGCCATTGGGAGACGTTTTTGAAATCATGCAATTTGAATTTTCATCAACGGTTAAGATTTATCGAATATGGCCTTTAATTGCTCGCATTAAAAATCCGCAACATTTATGCCAATCATAGGGTTTCGTAGTAGCTTTTATTGTGTTGCATTAAATGATCTTTGAGATCATCTTAGAAACATTCCCGCTTTAATGAATACGACCTATTTTATCTCATAGCCAATAAATGGGTCTACTTTTAACTTGCATTGACTCGCTTCTCTCTTTAGTCATTTGGTATGCCTCGGTTGTTCGATTGGCTTAACTTGAGTCTTTGAGTGCCCGATTTGGCTGATTTTACTATCTTTGAATGAATAACACTCTTTCGAATTTCAATTTCTTTACTTCACACTCTTTGAATAACTCTTCGAGCTTTTTAACTTAGCTCAATTAATCCAAATTCAGTCTTCAACTCTTCAAATCTTGATTCACGTAAGGGCTTTGTGAATATATCATCTAATCGCTTCTCGGTTGAGACATATTTCAATGTGATGTCTTTCTTTTAAACATGATCTCTATTAAAATGATATCGACATCAATGTGCTTTGTCCTTGAGTGCAATACTTGATTCGAGTCATTGCAATTGCACTCGTGTTTCACACATATTAGAAATTTCTTTTTCTTCAATATCATAATCTCTCGCCTATTGTCTCATCCATAAAACTTGGGCACAATAGTCGCTGCAAAGAATACACTCAGCTTCAGTTGTTGATATAGCTATTGAATTTTTTTTCTTGCTGAACCAAGAAACTAATCTATTTCCAAGAAATTGACACGTACTAGATGTACTTTTCTGTCAACCCTACATCCAGCATAATCTGAATCTAAATATCCAATCAGTTTGAAGCCTCCTTCTTTAGGATACCACAATCAATATCTTCTTGGCAACAGTCATATGACTCTCTTTTGGTGCAGATTGAAGCCTTGCACAAACTCCAACTGCAAAGGTGATGTCAGATATGCTGCCAGTCAAATAGTGCAATGATCCAATGGGTGCTCTATATTTTGTTTGATCAACTGGTTTGCCCTCTGCATCCATATCAATTTTGATTGAGGTGTTCACTGGAATTTTCACAGATGACTTCTCTTCCATATCAAACTTCTTCATCAAAACTCTTATGTACTTAGTTTGGTTTTTGAAGGTTCCATCCTTCATTTTCTTTACTCCGAGTCCTAGGAAGAAGGTTAATTCTCCCACCATCATCATCTCAAACTTTCCTTGCAAAAGTCTTGAGAATTTACCACATAAGTCCTTGTTTGTGGATCCAAAGATGATGTCATCCATATAGATTTGAACAAGCAAAATGTTCTGTCCTCTTGAATTCTGAAGAAGGTTCTATCAACCTTTCCCTTGGTAAATCCATTGTCTATAAGGAATTGAGACAATATATCATACCAAGCTCTTGGAGCTTGTTTCAATTCGTAAAGCGGTTTCTTGAGTTTGTACACTTTATGTCGATTAGTCTGTTTCTTAGATTTTTTTTTGCTTTGCTCGATTTTCTCTATGTCATTTTCAGAGATTTTTGTTCTTTTTCGAGCTTCATGTATTCTTTTACCCAGATCTCGCTCCTTCATCTTTCTTTCTTTTGCCAACTTCCTCTTTTTTCATAAATTTTCTTTGCATCTCCCCCAAACTTATTTATTTTCTATAAGCTTAAGAAATTTTAGGGTTAAAAAATATAAATTTTAATATCAATGTGGCTCATAATAATAGTTTTGGCTCAAAATTGGCTAACTAGGGAATCATGAGTTCATAGGTAGGCTAATCAAAGATGGCCTTAGATCATTTTCAAAAATTGCACACACACATGGCTTCAATGAAGATACAGAGCAAGTTCTAGAGTTTTATCAATCATGAATGACACACTCAAGAAAAATTAGTCCGCATAATGTAAAGCGATTTAAGGCACAAAAGCTCACAGCTTATTTTTCGCAACATGCTCAAATTTATATTAAAATTAACATTGATATTAAAATTTATATTTTTTTAACCCTAAAATTTCATAGGTAGGCTAAACAAAGATGGCCTTAGATCATTTTCAAAAATTGCACACACACATGGCTTCAATGAAGATATGCGAGCAAGTTCTAGAGTTTTATCAATCATGAATGACACACTCAAGAAAAAATTAGTCCGCATAATGTAAAGCGGTTTAAGGCACAAAAGCTCACAGGCTTATTTTTCGCAACATGCTCAAATACCCAATTTTCTTAATATATGCCAAGCAAATAAATAACTTTCCTCCAAACAATTTATCACATTATTCCCCAAGTATGTTATCCCATGCCATAAAATATTCATAGTAAAATCATACGGGAGCTGGACATTAAAAAATTAAAACCAAACACAAAAGTAATTAAACATGCTAAAGCGGCAAACATGCTAAAAAACAAAAACAAAATAAAAAAAAAAAATCATTTTTTTTCCGAAAATTGTTAATGCGGCGTGTCTCTACATGCGATCCTAAATGCAATGCAAAATACAAGAAAGTACTAAATTACGCATTGTTGACAACCCCCAAACTTAAAATATGCTTCATCCCGAACATATGAGGAAATTATCAAAAGAAAGAGGAATGCATAATAAGTACTTATAGAGATCATTGTGGTGGTGGATGTTGATGGTAGTGGCCTTGTGAGATGTGCCACTATTCCATACGAGACATCATCTCATACATATGTTCTCGCTATTTGGGTGATGGCATCGAAACGCTGTAAGTACTCTAGGTGATACTCATCGTCAGAATAAGCTGTCAACCGATATGTGTCATCTATCAATATCCACACATCGCTTCTACCCTTTCGAGCCTCTCACTCATAGTAAATGGTCGGTTTCTCCCTTGTCGGGGATTAGGAATCTCCTCATTGGCTCACCTTGCTCTTCTTGAGCAACAACCTCCTCTACCTCTCTAAGCAACCGAGTTACCCCTATTTCTAATGGATGTGGCATCGGGGTTGGGAAGCTTAGTTGTTGTTCTATCTGCGTGAATGAGCCATTAATCACGCCCATCAAATTTTATCATCTTCATAGCAGTTAGAACATTCAAATCAATCAATTTAGGCCCATCGGCCTCCACAAACCCATCAAAATTAATATTGAAATATTTAGCAATAAGGGTAATCATCCCCCCGATGCAAATTCCACCCCTCTCACTTTTTTTAATCATATCAAATTCTTTGGCTATCATAGCCCCTGCGTTTGGCACCACCTCGATCCCCGATGCCATACACCAAATGATAAATAATTCATCTACTCTCAATGCCCCGCTACTCTCCTCCCACGCAAAATGGTTTTAGCTAAGACTCGATGAACATATCAAAATATCGAGTTTTGAATACTAGACGCCTTAGAAGTGCTCGACGTGTAAATTCGTTTCCCGATTATCTTTTTCCAAAACCTATCCTTATCGAATTCCTTGTGCTCCTCCACCCCATATGCCGAGTTTTGTAAATCATTTAAATCTTCAATAGTTAGTTCCCTTTTCTCATTCCCCAAGCGAAACCTAACTCCCATCATGTTTATTTTTGCACCACCAGTTCAAAGCTACTCAAACATTCAAGTGTGATAAAGAATAAGTAGCCCAATGCCCATTTAAAAATTCATGCCAATCAATTCTACCACACAAAGCTCTAAAATCTTCCATTAAACCCAAATTTGTAAGTGTAGGTTCATCGGGATACCTCGTATTAATCTATGGATGAAAGTAGAGTATCGTCCATCTACTGGTGGGTTTCATTTGGCAAGTTGATATTTGAAGCTTCGGGCTTCTTGGGGTCGAAAATTGGTTAAATCTCGGGTTGAGTTAGAGTCGGCACCCTCCTTCTTCTTGTGTTTCTTCTTGTTCCTCTTTCATCCCTAGAAGCCATGAATTTCAATGTTTGGAAGAGAAAAATCTGAAATTTTTGGATTGGAGTTACTCCAAATTTGATGTAGAACTTGGAGAAGTTGGAAATTTGAAGGTAATTGGTGGTGGGTATCTTGAGGGGATGAAGGATTTGTGTTTTTGGTTTGGAATTTGTGGTGAATTTGGAGAAATTTTGAGAATAGTTTGAGTATTTAAGGGGAGAATTTTCGTGGGTTAGGGTTTGTGTAGGAGAAAGTGGGGAAAAGTGAGAATTTGGGGTTAAAATAGGGGTTGTAAGTAATATGCCCGTTTCTCGTATTGGGGCCACACGACCGTGTGTGAGGGCACATGGCCTTTAGCCGTGTGGCCCGGGCGCACGTCACATTCCGTATGTACTTCATCACACGGCCGTGTGATGATCACACGGCCCGGCTTGTGTGGTGTTGGGCGGTCGTCCTCTCGCACGGCCGGTCGTGTGATCTCACACGCCCGTGTGGGATTGATTCCGTACATTCATTTTTCCCGATAACTTAGGGAGTTTGCCGTGACGCCTCCAACACAACAACTTAAGAAAACTAAGCAAAACTAAAAATTAAGTTAATAACAATTAAAATAAAATTTAAATTTAAATTAAAGGCGATAAAAATGTACGAAAAAGAAATAACGCTAAGTTTTACGTCTTGATCGGACTTGATTTCTAATCACTATTGCTAAACTTTTTGTCATTTGAAACCTGTGAACCCTCAATGCCATCCATCGACGAATGGCGTTGCATTGCTCCGTGGATTTAGCTCGGTGTCGCTTGGGAATTTGCCTTTTTGATCTGCTGGCCCGCCAGCTTGATTGCGATCTGGGCTACTTGTGTTTCAGAGATTTCGAGTCTTGCATTTACATTTGTGTTTAGTTTGAGTGACCAATTCTTCTATCCTGTCTATCTTGGCTTCATCTTTGTTAAGTCTCGCCCTTGTCCCTGGGGTGTAAATTACAGTTGATTTAGTATTTTCAGGTGCATGGGCTGCATAAGTCCTGAAAATTTCATTTGGGTCCTCAAGTTTAGTCTTTTACACTTTAGTCCCTCAATTTTAGAAAAATACTTTCCAAGCCCTAAACACTTGGATTTTTGGAATACATTTAAAATATGTCATTTCCACTACCTTAAGAGTGAAAATTTCAAATTTTAAATTTAATGTAAAAATGATTTCAAAATTTGCACTGAGCCCTTAAACTTTTAACATTTTATAATCTAGTCCTTGGGCCTTTAAAGGTTGATTTTATTTATCTTAAAACTCTTAAAACATTATTAAAATGTCCAAAATTCATTTTTGAACCTGAGTACAGTCCCAAAATTTGAAATTTGCAGAGGGGTCCTTTAAATTTTATTTTCTTGCAAGTTAGTCCACCAATTTTCTATTTTTGCATTTTTAAGTCCAAAATTGAAATTTAATCAATTATACTCGACTTTTCCAGGTTATAAGTCATCCAAAATATGGATTTCAAAGATCATACACATGCATGTCCAATTCATACAAGAATTTATCAAATAGAACATTAAATTGTACATGCATGCACCTAAAATTCAATAAATAGCAATTTTGAGCAACTCTTGAGAATTTCATGATTTGATACATAAAATTGACATGCAATACATAGATTATATATCTCAAGGGCTCATGATCAAAATTCTACATGAATTTTAATAAAACACCTAGAAGTTGGAAAGTATTTTTCCACCCACCTTAAATTGGAAAGTTGTGAAATAAAAAGGGAAAATTTCACAACTTTGGATGAGGTCACTTAGGTCAGCCCCTAAGTCAAAAAATATCAAAAATTTGGAGTTAGAGAAATGAGAGAAAAATTAAAGAGAAAAAGAAGGAGATAAGAAAATTGGAAAACTATACTTTACCTTGTGTAGTAGGTGATTTGAAACTAGTTGAAGCTTCAAATTTGGAAATTTTGGTTCAACTCCAAAATCACCTAAGGTCAGCCCCTATTTCTCAAAAATGAAAAAGGGGTGTTAAAATTTGAAAAAAAATAGGAAGAAGAAGAAAGAAGGGCTCTAGTGTCCATTCTTACCTTGTAGTCCAAATTTCTCTACTAGTTCTTCTTCAAGTCTTCTAATTAGGCCACCATGCATGCATGTCTCCAAGTGGTCTTCTAAGTACCTCAAAATCCAAAATACAAACTTAAATTAAAAGGAGAAGGTGATGAGTAGCAAGATTTTAAGTTGAATTAAGGAGTGGAATTTCTTACCTTGAGATAGGGGTGTTCGAATTTTTGGTGTTTAAGTGGTAAGATTGTTTGTTTTGGTTTAGATGTTTGAAGAAAGAAAGTATGTTTGATGTTAGGAAGAAGATGTTCTTGAAGATATGAAGATGGGTTTGAAGATGTGAAGGACTTGTGTTTGAATATTTGAAGATGTGAAGAAGTGGTACTTGAATAAATGAAGAACTTATGTTGAAGATTTGGAGATGTGAAGAAGTGATACTTGAATAAATGAAGAACTTATGTTGAAGATTTGAAGATGTGAAGAGTTGGTGTTTGAAGGTTTGAAGATGTGAATGATTTTGTGTTTGAAGATTTGAAGATGTGAATGATTTTTAGTGAGAGGTTAGAGAGAAGTTGGAGAAAAGGCTTGAGAGTTAGAATGTGTTGGATGAAAAATGAATTTTTTGTGTAAAAATGCCCTTTTGGCCATCCAAATGGGGAGAGAGGGAGAGGAATTTTTGTTTAATTTTGTGTCTTGCAAATTGTCTCTTGCATGGAGAAAAAGGGTGGTCAAAGGTATGGACAAGGTATGGGAAGAGAAGGAATGTTGGGAAGACTCCAACATGTTGGGAAGTTTAATAGTAAAGAATTTATATATGAGATGATGTGTATAATATTTGAATTAATGGTATAATTATGCACAAGGTGACTAATATAAGGTGTAAGTGTACAAGAGTTGGATGATATTTCTACTCCAAAATCATCACTATGGCCGTCCACTATAAAGTACTATGGTAATTCCAAATATTTATTTTTGTCCCAAATTTGATGATAATAGATGAAATATATCAATCTCTAAAATAATTAGTGATTTCCTTGATCACTTATAAGTCTCATGATCACTTAATCAAGATCAAATTCTTAATTCTATAAGGTAAAAGTCTCTAAAATAAATAGTCTTTTAAAAATTCTAAGGTGACTAATAAATACAAAATAGTAATAATGATCAATCAAGTGATCATAAATGTGAAATAGAAGTAATGATGATCATGATCATAAGTAATAAATAAAATGAAATAATATATATATTATTAATAATTACCCGTCAAAGTGACGTGGTAAAATAGTCGATCAATACATAGGCGACAAAAGGATCAATCATAGTTCGGAAAAATCGGGGCTTCAAATCCTCCTCTCCTTAAAAGAATTTTGTCCCCAAATTCTCTTGAGAATAGTTCGGATATTGATTCCTCATGTCTTCTTCCATCTCCCACATTGCGTCATCGTCTCGGTTGTGGTTACGCCATACCACTTTAACCATCGAGAATCTCCCTCTTACGCAATCGACGATTCTGTTGATCATTGATCCGGATCGGCCTCTCGGTGTAAGATAAATTTTCCATTAGAGGAGGAGTATCGCGGTGATGATGTGTTCGGGATTTGGTTGATACTTATTCAATCTCGTCGTGGATACATCGTGCATTCCCGCATATGGTGCTGGTAACTCGAGTCGGTAGGCTAACTTTCCGATTCTCTGTAAAATCTTGTAAGGTCCAACATATCTCGGACTCAACTTGCCTCCTTTCTTCGGATTGATCAATCCTTTCCGTGGTGAGAGTCTGAGAAATACTTCATCTCCGACTTCAAATTCCAAATCCTTTCTTCTCTTGTCCGCGTAACTCTTTTGGCGGCTCGCGGTGTGCGAATCCGCTCCTTGATCAACTTGACCTTCTCCATGGTCTCCGAACTAAGTCGACCTTTGGAATCGAGGGCGACTTTCGTTTCTCTTTCGGAGTCCATTGGTCATCAATCTCCCAGTGTAGTGGGGATCTACATTTTCTCCCATATAATGCCTCGTAGGGTGCCATCCCAATCGTGGCCTGATAGCTGTTATTGTAGGCGAACTCGGCTAATGGTAAGTGTGAATCCCAACTTCCTTGGAAATCCAATGGCTCGCAGCATATCTTCAAGGGTTTGAATTGTTCGCTCAGACTGTCCATCGGTTTGTGGATGTGCTGTTGTGCTGAAACTTAGCGAGGTACCCAATTCCTCGTGCAAGCACTTCCAAAATCTAGAGACAAACCTCGGGTCTTTGTCGGATACTATGTCGACTGGTACTCCGTTCAAATCGAATGATTTCTCGGATATAAATCTGTGCAAGTTTTTGCAAGCTATCGAGTTTTCTTGATGGGTAAAACGTGTGCGCATTTCGTGAATCGGTCTACAACTACCCAAATAGCATCATGGCCTCCTCTGGTCTTTGGTATATCCATCACGAAGTCCATCGTTATGTGTTGCCATTTCCACTCCAGGAATTCTCAATGGTTGTAGTAAACCGGATGGTCGTTCTTTGATTCTGCTTTCACTCGTTGACAAGTTAAACATCTCGCAACGAACTCGCTACCTGGTTCTTCATGTTTACCCACCAATAACTCCATTTCAAATCCTTATACATCTTGTTTCCTCCAGGATGTATAGTGTATTTCGAACGGTGTGCTTCTTCGAGGATTCTATTCCTAATCTGCTCATCACTCGGTACACAAACTCGATTCCAAAATCGATAACTCCATCTTCATGTACCGAGAATTATGATCTCTCTCCTTTAAGTATCTTCTCTTTCGGTTTACGAAGATGTGCATCTTTCTCTTGTGCTTCCTTAATCTCATTATTGAGATCGGGTTTAACAGAAATATTAGCACATGAAATCGAGTATTGGTCCTCGTCGATTCCAATTGCTCGGCTCTTCTAATGATTCCTACTCTCGAATCATAAGTCCGGCTAAGCTCGCTTTCGCTCAAAGTGTCGGCTACTACGTTAGCTTTCCCGGAATGGTATTGAATATCAAAGTGATAGTCCTCAATCAACTCCATCCATCTTTGTTGCCTCAGTTGAGATCTTTCGGGAAAATAGATACTTCAAACTCATATGATCTGTGAAAACCATGAATGTTGCTCCATAGAGATAGTGTCTCCATTTCTTTAACGCGAACACTATCGCTGCCAATTCCAAGTCATGCATTGGATAATTGGCTTCATACGGCTTGAGCTTTCGTGATGCATAAGCGATAACTTTTCCTTCCTGCATGAGCACTGCTCCTAGTCCTTTGGAAGGGCTAAGACTCGAGCTGTAGTAAGTCGTTTCTTGACTCTTGAAACTCGCCTCGCATTTGTCATTCCACTCAAACTTGACTTGCTTCTGGGTTAGTCGAGTGAGTGGTCCGACTATCTTGGAGAAATCCTGGATAAATCTTCGATAATATCCAGCTAGTCCTAGGAAACTCCTGATTTCCGTTCTCAGACTCGGGTTGTTTCCATTGAACCATTATGTACCTTAGAAGGATCTACGGCGATCCCGGTGTTGGATACTATGTGTCCCAAGAACGCGACTTCACTAAGCCAAAATTCGCACTTGCTAAATTCGGCATACAACTTATGCTCGTAGTGTCTCGTAAACGATTTTTGGATGCGTTCATGCTCTTCTCTAGACTTAGAGTATACGAGTATGTCATCAATGAATATATAACTATGAATTGATCCAAATAAGGTTGAAAGACTCGATGCATCAGGTCCATAAATGATGCCGGTGCATTCGTCAGACCGAAAGGCATCACTACAAACTCGTAGTGTCCATATCGGGTTTGAAATGCAGTTTTGGAAATGTCTTCTTCGCGGATCTTTAGTTGGTAATATCCTTGTTGTAAATCAAACTTGAGTACACTGTCGCTCCTTGAAGTTGATCAAACGATTCGTCTATTCTCGGGAGTGGATATTTGTTCTTGATTGTCACGCTATTAAGACCACGATAATCTATACGATCTTAATGTGCCATCTTTCTTTTTGACAAACAAAGACAGTGCTCTCCCCACGGAGACGCACTCGGTCGGATAAATCCCACATCCATCAGTTTACGTAATTGCGTCTTCAACTCTTGCAACTCAAGAGGAGCCATTCTATATGGTGTTCGGCAATCGGGGCGTTTCCCGTAATATCTCTATGGTGAACTCGACTTGCCTATCCTGGGAGGGACGAGTGGTGAGTTCTTGTGGAAATACATCCATGTATACGATACTATAGGTACTTGGTTAATTTGTGTCTCAACCGTGGGTTTGTTAATTACAAACGCCAAGTACCCTCGAGCCCCTCTAGTGATCGCCTTCCTCGGTTTCATTCTTTGAAATGATTGGGGCAATCTTAACTCGTGCCTTTCCCGAAATTTCCACTTCGGGTTTTCCGGGTTCACATAGCTTAATAGACTTGTTATGGCAGTCCATTTGTGCATGGTGTTCGACAACAGTTCATTCCCAATATCACGTCGTATTCGGATATAGGTAATAAGATCAAATTGGCAGGAAATTTTATCTCATCAATCTTAACTTCACATGCATTATAGATAATATATGTTATCCGACTTGCACCCATAGGAGTTGACACTACTAGACATATAGGCATATGTTTCATGCATGCATGCGGTTTGTGTACAAAATGCGGCGCAACAAATGAATGTGTTGATCCAGGGTCGAACAATATTTTAGCATAGCGGTTAGATACTAGAAGCGTACCTTCCACCACATTTGTTGCCTCCGGAGCCTCTGTCCGGCTAGTGCAAATGCTCGGCGGGCATCTTGCCCGATTACCGGCCATTTCCGCCTGCGGCTCACGTCTATTTGGTTCGATCATTGTACTTGGCCAGGCAATCTTTCATTTGGTCATTGATTACTACCACAGTGCAAACACCTTCCTTGTTTACGCTGTGATCATTGGCAAGTATGTCCCGATTTACGGCAATGTGCACACACTTGACCCGGCTTTCCTTGTACTTATCCTTTTCCCTTATCTGTCTTATTAATCTGGTCCCTTCGAAACATAGCGGGCGGTTTAGACATTTTGTCCCACATTTATTCTCTTGAGATGTTTGATGGCCTACTCTGTTGAATTGCCCAATACGGTTCAGTCTCAACTCGATGCGGAGAGTTTGCCTTTCATGGTGAGTAGGTTGTCAATTCAACGATCCAACGATAGTTTATGAAGTTCTAGTTTCAATCCTCGAGTGAACTTGTAAAGCTTATCCTCTTGATCGATTGTCCCGAGCATATTTGGACAATCGATGAAATTGACTAGATCGAGCTATAGTCATGTTCCCCCGCCTCAACTGTGGGAATTCATCCCGCGCCTCTTTCACAACTTTCGTGGAATGTCATTCATTGAACTTGGCCAAGAAATTTCCCCATGTTTACGGCTACCCGGTCTGTTCGCACCTTCTTTCAACTACCCTCCACGAGTCTCTAGCGGCCGATTCGGAAGAAATACGGCGAGTGTGACTTTCTACTCATCCCGAATATTGGAGAGCATTGATGATATTCTCCAATTTCTCTATCCATTCTTCTCGCTTTAAATCATCGGCTCTCTAAGAAAACCAGTGGGTCGAACCATAGAAATCGCTCCAACGTGCGATCGTTCGCCCTGGCAGCGAGTTCGGGAGCACAGTGTTGAGGCGCTTGTTGCCTCATGAAAACCAATATTTGTTGTAGGGCCTGCGTGAGTCAAGTTGTCTCCTGCAGCAGGTAGAGGAGGCGGTGGTAATTCGGGGAGGGTACCCGGTCCCTGGGTATGTCGTCATCCCCTCGGGAATGCGGCGAGGTCTCCCACGCCCTCGATGTTCGGCCATTCTGTATCTTGAAGTGTTAGTTGCGATCCACGAGTAAATGATACAATAATTATTTGCGTAAAGCAAGTTATATCGTAGGAAATTAACAACAAAACTAAGGCGGATCGGTCAAAGGTAGAGGAAAGATAAGAAGAGAATAAGGAAAGAATGAATAAAGAAAGCCAATCAGGAATCAACTAAGTCAAGACAAGTATGACTATGGAATCTCCAAATATGCGTTCTAACTTAGTTCAAACATCAATAAGGCGGTTCTATGCCAATTTGAAATTGATTTCACACTTAATTGGTCAAGTCGCGATACTACCCAAAACACAGATCGAGAGTCCTATCCTGGGTCATCTCGGTGTAAGTTTCCATCTTACTAGCCGAGCTCGATACCACTCTAATCGTGACGCCCCAAACGGGATGCGCGGACGATCCATATTTTAAATACAAGTAAACTAAATATTCAAGACGAATATCATCAAAACCCAATGGAACAGTCTAAATAGCGGAAATAAAGACACACGTTACAACTTACGATCCACAATATCCATAATCCAAATTACATCCCGATATGATCTAAAGATAACAACTTAAAAGTGAAAGGGTCCTACGCCCTTGATTACAAACAGGAATGAAAGGAAATACAAGAGTCCAACAACAAACACAAGAAAAGAGTCCAAGAACAACAACAAGAAGTAGTAAGTCCAACAAAGAAATAATAGTAACAAGTTCGGCGACATCAACAACAAAAGATAGTAAATCCAACAAGCGGAGTACAAGGGCTCAATCCGTAGTCGGTTCAAAGATCTTCAATGAAGTCCTCATCTAAAGGTTAGAAAACGGTGGGGATGAGACAGAAATCTCGGTGGATGGGGTGATCGTGTGCAAGTGTGGCGATATATAGTTAATGCGAGAAAACGATTATATGAAAACGCGTGAGTATGATGCATGAATTCACATCTGATCCATAGCGTCGTGATAAATATATTTAAGTAATATACTTATACGAGTTCAAGAAAATAGTTCGTGGTCATACAGGCACTATGTGATTGATCAAAGACAGGTAGGATTGCGTACGGAATGTAACGCCAATCCCATGCAAGACAAGTAATGGTTGCGTCACGGTTTGTAGCGCCAACCAATGCAAAACAAGTAGCGGTTGCGTATGGATTTAGCGCCAACCAAGCGGGTCCGATAACTCCGAATCGTGTGGATCGAGGAAACGATTCCTTCGTTCTTCCTTGTAACTCCCGGACAAGATGGTCCAAGATCTGTCACCTTATCGCTCCATACGCAAAGACAAAATCCACCTTGGAGCTTGCAAGGCTCGGATTTTTCATAATCATGATTATACATCAAGTACTACGACCCGCTCCCTTGGACACTCCGTCCCTCGGTTGCGGGATTAGGACGATGGGGCGGAAGAGTGGAATAGCGGCCTTTTGCCGGTTCCATCCCCCGATGTACCCATTCCGCTATGAGCTCGACACACCAAGTTGACTCGGGCGGGAAAGTAAATACAAGACAATACGAGCATCAACAGGCGATGAGTATGATTGATTCAGAAGCAGATTCAGAAATTTTTGAAAATTCACGAGTAGCAAATATGGCGTTGGTGGAGTTATTTGGATGAAGATGATTATCGGAAGGATAAGCAATCTTCGATGTTTTGAAATATTAGGTGGAACATAAGTCTCGTTATAGATTCAAAGCTGCAAGACGAGGAAGTCGCCCTTTGATCGGGTATTAATCGGTCGAATCGGTCCGATAAGTCAAGTGGGGTTTTTGAGAAAATAAAATACTTTAATTAAATCTCCAAGTCGAGGGTCCGGGCTATTTTAGTAAAAGGAAAATAATTTGAGTTAGGTCCTTTATAAAATAAAAATTTCTATTTAGCCCGTTTTGTAAAAACGAAAACTTTTGGGGTTAAAATTTGAATAAATAAATATCCCGACCTTGAAAAATTATGAGGTCAGTTTCTAAATTCAGGTTTTTAAAGTTTTGAGGTCAAGTTTTAATAAAATTCTCACATTGGCCCCAAATTTGTTAAAATTGTCATTTCGGCCTTAAGTTAAAATAATCGGAACTCACAAACCGGAAGGGATTTTAATGTGATTCCAGTTGGAAAATGTCACTAAGGTTAGTAGGATATTGGGACAAAAGCAGTTTTTAAAAGAAATAAGTTTAGGTCCTTTAACTTTTGAAAATATCATTTTTATCCCATTCGAAATAATTGCTTTTAAGCTTTTAGGGGTCAATTGTTATGAAATTTGAACCTTGGGTCCAAACTATAATTAAATTACAGTTGCGTTAGTATTTCCAGGTACATGGGCTGCATAAGTCCTGGAAATTTCATTTGGGTCCTCAAGTTTAGTCTTTTATACTTTAGTCCCTCAATTTTAGAAAAATTAATTTCAAGCCCTAAACACTTGGATTTTGGAATACATTTAAAATATGTCATTTCGAAAGAGTTTTAAAATTAAAAATATGTCATTTAAAATATGTCATTTCCAGAGTGAAAATTTAAAATTTTAAAATTAATGTCTGGTACAGTTTCAAAATTTGCAAAGTAGCCCTTAAACTTTTAAAATTTTACAATCTAGTCCTTGGGCCTTTAAAGGTTGATTTTATTTATCTTAAAGCTCTTAAAACTTTATTAAAATATCCAAAAGTCATTTTTGAACCAGAGTACAGTCCCAAAATTTGAAATTTGCAGAGAGGTCCTTTAAATTTTATTTTCTTGCAATTTAGTCCACCAATTTTCCATTTTTGCATTTTTAAGTCCAAAATTGAAATTTAATCAATTATTCTCGACTTGTCCATGTTATAAGTCATCCAAAACATGGATTTCAAATATCATACACATGCATGTCCAATTCATACAAGAATTCATCAAATAGAACATTAAATTGTACATGCATGCACCTAAAATTCAATAAATAGCAATTTTGAGCAACTCTTGAGAATTTCATGATTTGATACATAAAATTGACATGCAATACATAGATTATATATCTCAAGGGCTCATGATCAAAATTCTACATGCATTTTAATAAAACACCTAGAAGTTGGAAAGTATTTTTCCACCCACCTTAAATTGGAAAGTTGTGAAATAAAAAGGAAAATTTCACAACTTTGGATGAGGTCACTTAGGTCAGCCCCTAAGTCAAGAAATATAAAAATTTGGAGTTAGAAAAATAAGAGAAAAATTAAAGAGAAAAAGAAGGAGATAAGAAAATTGGAAAGACTACACTTTTCCTTGTGTAGTAGGTGATTTGAAACTAGTTGAAGCTTCAAATTTGGAAATTTTGGTTCAACTCCAAAATCACCTAAGGTCAGACCCTATTTCTCAAAAATGAAAAAGGGGTGTTAAAATTTGAAAAAAAAAAATAGGAAGAACAAGAAAGAAGGGTTCTAGTGTCCAATTCTTACCTTGTAGTCCAAATATCTCTACTAGTTCTTCTTCAAGTCTTCTAATTAGGCCACCATGCATGCATGTCTCCAAGTGGTCTTATAAGTACCTCAAAATCCAAAATATAAGCTTAAATTAAAAGGAGAAGGTGATGAGTAGCATGATTTTAAGTTGAATTAAGGAGTGAAATTTCTTACCTTGAGATAGGGGTGTTCGAATTTTTGGTGTTTAAGTGGAAGATTGTTTGTTTTGGTTTAGATGTTTAAAGAAAGAAAGTATGTTTGATGTTAGGAAGAAGATGCTCTTGAAGATATGAATATGGGTTTGAAGATGTGAAGGACTTGTGTTTGAATATTTGAAGATGTGAAGAAGTGGTACTTGAAGATATGAAGAACTTATGTTGAAGATTTGAAGATGTGAAGAGTTGGTGTTTGAAGGTTTGAAGATGTGAATGATTTTGTGTTTGAAGATTTGAAGATGTGAATGTTTTTCGAGAGAGGTTAGAGAGAAGTTGGAGAAAAGGCTTGAGAGTTAGAATGAGTTGGATGAAAAATGAATTTTTGTGTAAAAATGCCATTTTGGCCGTCAAATGGGGAGAGAGGGAGAGGGATTTTTGTTTAATTTTGTGTCTTGCAAATTGTCTCTTGCATGGAGACAAAAGGATGGTCAAAGGTATGGGCAAGGTATGGGAAGAGAAGGAATGTTGGGAAGACTCCAACATGTTGGGAAGTTTAATAATAAAGAATTTATATATGATATGATGTGTATAATATTTGAATTAATGGTATAATTATACACAAGGTGACTAATATAAGGTGTAAGTGTACGAGGGTTGGATGATATTTCTACTCCAAAAATCATCACTATGGCCGTCTACTATAGGGTACTATGGTAATTCCAAATATTTTTTTGTCCCAAATTTGATGATAATAGATGAAATATATCAATCTCCAAAATAATTAGTGATTTCCTTGATCACTTATAAGTCTCATGATCACTTAATCTAGATCAAATTCTTAATTCTATAAGGTAAAAGTCTCAAAAATAAATAGTCTCTTAAAAATTCTAAGGTGACTAATAAATACAAAATAGTAATAATGATCAATCAAGTGATCATAAATGTGAAATAAGTAATGATGATCATGATCATAAGTAATAAATAAAATGAAATAAAATACAAAATATATATTATTAATAATTACCCGTCAAAGTGACGCAGTAAACTAGTCGTTCAATACATTGACGCACGAAGGATCAATCATAGTTGGAAAAATCGGGGCTTCACACTGCATCTAATTGCCTAAACCGGGCGATCTTAGGAAGCTTGATTGTAGCATTTTTACTCGGGGAAAGTACTTGGCTAGAAACCGTTGACTTAGTTCCGCCCAATTTGCGGTTGGTGGTGTTAGAGAGCATAACCATCCCTTAGCCATATCGCGTAAAGAGAATGCAAAAACCGGATCGAATGATATCCTCGGAAATACCATTCATTTTAACAAGATCACAAATTTCTAAAAAGTGTGCGGATGCGCGTTTGGATCCTCAACGCACTACCCCAAACTGGTTTTGTGACACCATTTGGATAAATCTTTGGTTTTTTTATTTCAAAATTGTTTGGATTGATCGGAAGACGGGCCACACCACCACAAGTTTGACTTACCTTGGTGGAAGTAATCCATATGACTCTTCTCGCGGGTCTTTCCATAATTACATCGGGCCCCGACGCCCCCTGGTGGGCACTCCTCATTGTTTATATTTTCCACGGCGTTTGGATTAGTCCCATCTGCCATTGCTTTGGCTCTTTTCCTTATTGCTTTGTTGTCCTTTCGATTTCCATAAATGGGTATTGGGTGGGACGATCTAGAACGTATGATCATGCACTATTTGCACTTAACAAAAACAATGTTAGAACCGAAAAAATATAAAATATAAAAAAAATAATTTCGACTATTTCAAAAATTTAAAATAAAAATAAAAATATGCTTCAATTAAGATTGAACTACTTATTACTATATCTAAGTAGAATCTAATCAATCCCGACAATGGCGCTAAAAACTTATTCGCCAAAAATATTTGGTTCATACAATGCAAGTGTACAATATAGTTTATAGAGTAATGGCAAACAAGGTCGTATTCTCAAGGATTGATATTCGAAACACTTAGGTTATAATAACATCGTATTCTAATTTTATTGAAGCGACCGAATATTGAGTAATTTTAACTAAAAATCGAAAATAAAAGAAAACAATAGAAAGAAATTTGCGAACGCCACAAGTATTTTCACCATCTATAGGAGCAACCTCGGGCACATAATCTCAACATGTTTCTTTTCATGCGATTCGTAGGTTTAATTCCAAAAATAATTTATTCCCCTCCTAGGTGGTGCATAAACAAGAGATTAATAATAATTCGGGTTTCCGATCCATCATGTTAGGAAATGTATTTGATAGATTTTGATGATACCATGTAAAACTTAAACTAGGAGTTGTCACCCCATTTTCCTTGTAATTTGTATTGTAATAGATAGGATGGAAAAAAGCCGAGTCAAGTCGGCTATGTCAAAGATTACAAGAAGTCAAGCGCAGATTGTTGGAAGACTCACTTTGTGTGTCGGTGAGTAAGGCCATGAAGGAAGACAAGGACTCGATGGAGGAGAGTCGGTGAGGAACATTGTAGGAAGTGTCGATTAAGTCAACTCAAGAAGCCAAGTCTACAAGTTGAAGTGACAGTTGAGTCAATCCAATGATTGAGCCGATCAAGTCACAGGGTAAAGCGTGATCAAGTCAAGACAACTAACTTAGAATCGTTGATTAAAGTCAAGAATATTACTCCATTTAGTAATATGACGAAGCGGCCAGTCTAAAGTGTTCGGCCCTGAATTGTGCAAAAGGAATAAGCCAATGGGAAACACGCACCTTGTGTTAGGCACCGCAATCGCCAAAATGCCATTAATACGAGGAAAGGTCAACATCACCAAGGCCGGATCAAGAAAAGACAAGCCAACGAACACAAAGTGACATTTAAAATTAGCCTATCTCTTCAACGGGAAAAATTTCAAATGGGCACCGCAAAGGTTGAGGAAGCTATTGAGAAAAGGTGACCTTGATTACGAACCATGAACAAGCAAGCAATATTCAAGTATTTAACCTGCAATATTCTCATAGCAATTCGAGCAATTCTTCAAGCCTCAAACTCGAAGAAACTCGATCCAACACAAAGCCGTGAATGAGAGATACATTTAACTTGATTGAAGAGGAAACATTTGAAGAGGCAAAGGGGTCTACTTTCCAAGTCAGGATTGTAGAAAGGTTCAAGGTTGAACCATTATCAAGTTTGCTGTAGGGCTTCGTGATCAAATCCAAGAACTTGAGAAGTGAGCTGAAGTGGTAAGGTAGCTGCCATGTGAAGAAGCTGAGTCACAAGAGAAGCCGGCTGTATGATCAAGGCTATCTCGGACTTATAATCGCTTTGTAAAGCGATCTCCATTACATAGTGGATTCCTCCAGGAGTTGGAGAAGAGAGGATTAGAAGAATTAGCCCATCTTCAAACCTCTATAAAATATTTGTGTCATTTACTTTCAGCAAACTTACTTTCCTGCATATTTATTTTATATCTGTTGTTAGTATTTTATTTGCTATCCAACTGATAAATAACCAAGTGCTAAAAATCAAGTGTTAAAAACAAGCTTAAAATAAATCAAAGGGTGTTAAGTCTTCATTTGTTAAAAACCAAACCATCCAAGTTAAGTATTTGGATTAAGCGGTAGAGTTATACTATAAACAACTCTATCGAAGTGTTGATTGGGTAACTTAGTGAAAAGCCAACGTGTTTTGTCCCTCAAGGACATAGTTGTTTGAGTCAACTCGTTGAATATTTGTTAAAGGAATAAAATCAAAAATTTTGGTAAGGTTTATTCAACCCCTCCCCTTCTAAACCTTACTTCATACCCTTTGGAACCTACAAGTGGTATCGGAGCGGTTGGTTCATTAAGCCTTCCGCACCTTTAGTTCTTGAACTAAATCTCTATCTTTCAAAAGTTTTTACACTTGTGTATTTCAAAGTCTTTCATCTTTTAAGCAAAGTTATTATCATGGAAGCAAATCTAACACGCATTCCTATGTTTCTTGTTGAGGAATTTGATGATTGGAAAATACGCATGCATGCTCATCTATCGCATTACATGATGTAATGTGGCTTGTGATAGAGGATGGGCCACCGCAAATACTCAAAGTAAACACAACAGCTGTATGAAGAAGCTGCGGTGAGGAGAAGAAGTTGTTCTTTGAAGCAAGACTGCCATGGTTGAAAAACCGAGGACTGAGTGGACTAATGAGGATAGAAAGAGATACAACCTGGACAATATGGACAAGGATATTCTATACAAGACATTGGACAAATCCATGTGCAATAAAGTCAATTCTTGCAAATCTGCAAAAGAAATTTGGGAAAAGCTGACCTTAATTTGTGAAGGATCAGAACAAATTAAGGAAAATAAATTAACTATTGTTGTTCAAAAATTTGAAAATTTTAAAATGCTTACAGGTGAAACTCTGGATCAGCTGGATGCCAGATTTACTGAGATTACAAATGAGCTTTCAGCTCTTGGGAAATAATATATACAAAAGTAAATGTGTATGAAGATCTTAAGAAGCCTCCCAGCTGAATGGGAAATGAAGGTTATGACCCTGAGACATTCAATGGACTTCTCAAGAACATCTAACCATGAGCTATTCTCAGACCTCAAAGCCTACGAGTTTGAGTTGAGAAGGAAAGAGCAAGAGGAAATAGTTGTACCCAAAACGGCTGCATTGATGGCCAGTGAAGGGAAAAGAGCTGAGCCAAAAGAAGCCATAGACCAGGAGGAGATTGCTCTAATGGTTTAAAGATTTAACAAGTTCTTCAATAAGAACTATAAAAGGAATAAGGGTGAAACCTCTAGAAGACATTCAAAGCACCCTCAAAAGCAAGGGAAGATAGGCCACCCAAGAGAGCCGAGTATCAAAGAGCTGATTATCGAGAGTGATAATCAAAAGAACAGATTTGAGCGATCAAAGAGCGAGAACCGTGTTGGAATTGCGAGACAACCAGGATATTTTTTGTTGACTATTCTTATCCACTAGCCAACAAGTACATAAATGAAGAAGAAAGAAAAGTCTTGAGGAAAGAAGACAAGAAAAGAAGAAAGCCACGTTGGCTGCCGAGATTGAGCGAGCCAAATGCAATGAAGCGGTGATGCAAAAAGTATTGAAGCGGACTACTCAAGTGATTCTAAGGAAGAGGCTATGATCCGTCTCATGGCCAAAGAACAAGATTAAGAAGATGAGGCAAACTCTAACTCATCAAATTCTGATTCAAGTGATAGTGATCGTGATACACACACTTCATCACCCATCGATATTTATGATTCATTAGGAAAAATGATGAAAGATTTTTAACACATAAAATCCTCACACACAATTTTAAATGAGGAAAATAGCCAGCTTAAAAACCAAAACTCACGGTGACTAAAGAGTGAGGACATTGAGTCACATAGCCGATGAGAACACTAAGGTGAAGGCCTGAAAATGCCAAGATCATAGCGAGTTAGCTGCTGCAGAAAAAGAGGGAAAAAGATCTTAAAAATGTGATTGCCTCATTTACAAAAGCATCCAAATCATTGGATGAACTTATTATGAGCCAAAAAGAATGTGGAGACAAGACATGCATATGATTTAATTCCTTTGTGCACAAATAAACTCCAAGAGTGATTTTGGAAAAAGGATCATCAAGTAATGAAGCATCCCAAAAACCCAAAACACTAAATGTTGCACCACATTCACTCCAAGGCACAATCAAAATCATAATCTTTTGGCCTTGGATATAAAGGGAAAGAAAAAGCGACTAGTTGAGTATCTTTGAGAGGGCGGTGAGAAGAATTGGTGAGTTCCTCTGGCAAACTCAAACAAAAATACTCGTGAAAAGCTAACATGAGCTACCAAAAACCCCAAAAATTTCATCGAGAAATACATATGATGGGAATAGTAGAAAATATCCAAACTATCTTGATTGGAATAATGTGAAACATCAAAGCAAAGACCTATGGAATACAGGCCAAAATGGCAAAGACCTAAACCTCAAAGAAAGTTCATTCCAAAGACAAAAGAACTTTTATCAAAGACACACATACGCACCCAAGCACTATACTTAGAAATATCACAACTACCCCAAGAAAGCAATTGCTAAAATACACACACAAGCATACGGACAAAAGAGACAATTATATGATCCTAAAACCCCAAGCAATTTGCTAATGTGCACTATGATTTTGGCAATCGATAGATGGCAACCACTTAGAGTCGAGACCATTTGGCTATAGGTTGGTTGGAGCATCTTAAAGCACTAACCCCTCGGGACCTGCACAAGTATGGGTACCTAAAAACTTATTTTCTTGAATGCATGTTCAAGGAACAGTGATGCAAACAAACCTGGTACATGGATAGTGGCTATTCGGACATATGACAGGAAACAAGAAAAACCTATCAAGATTCAAGGAGATTAGAGGTGCAAAAGTTATATTTGGAGGAAATGAAGCTCCAGGGTAGATTAAAGGCACATGATCCATCATGAAAAATGGATTGGAAATCACAGATGTTGCTTATGTTGAAGGTCTCAACTTCAACCTATTAAGTATCAGCCAGCTCTGTGACAAATGCTATAATGTAGGATTCAACATGGGGATATGCCAGATCAAAGATGTTGAATCCAATGAATTAGTCTTTGCAAGGGTATAGGCAAAAAAATATGTATATGGTATATTGGTCTACTTCTACACCAAGCACATGTCCGCTAGCAAAGAGTGTTTGATACATGTTTTTATCTTAATTTTGATGATTTTATTTTTACACCAAAACAATGTTTTTAATCGTTGTCCAAATACTCCTAAATGACTTAAAATGGTTTTAATATTTTCCGGAGTATTTCTTCGAGTTTTATTTTAGATAAAATTGGACAACACCTTTAATGATTTTATGTTTATAAGCTTCTACTTCAAAACAAGGTTCTAAATGTTGTCTAAATACTCCGATTGGTTTAAAATGTTTTTACTAAATTTTGGAGTATTTCTTGAATTTTATTTTCAACAAAAATCGGACAACATTTGTCTCAAGGTCAACTAGGTCGCCGTATAGGGCAACCTATAGAAGATGAATTTTGGAACAAAAATTGAGACCAAAGTAAAAATGGATAGGTCGACCCCGACCGGGCGTCGGCCGGTGACATCGACCGGCCGCACCGTCGACCTAAGAGTACATGGCGTTTTTGTTGAAAGCAGAACTTCAACCTCTTGGAAAATCCTTAAGGGGACCGATTGGGATGGACATCGATCGGTCGAGGTCTCGCCGACCGGTCACCCGTGTATTTTTTTTGCGATCTTTCTTTTTCTCTTATCGGTGTGCGACCCGGGTGCCTGTTTTTGACAAAGAAAATTGTGACCGTTTGACACAGACAACATTTCCTTAAAACATGGAGTTGATTTCTAATGACTCTTTTCTTCAACTGTCTTGCATTTTTTTACATAATTTAAGTCCCCAAGAGGAGCCTATGCTTGATCAATCATCTTCTATAAAAGAGAAAGTTTTGGAGCAACCAACACAACAATTGAGATACAACACAACAAGATACACTTCAAGCAAAACACATGTTCTTCATAGTTATTATTTTTGTTGTATTTTTGCCTAGCTTATCACTTTCACATACTTGAGGTCTAGGCTATTCTTGATTACACTTTGCACTCATTTTGTAATATTCATTATTGAGTTGTAATCTTGATTTTTGGTCATCATTCAACACAGACATCCTTGTGAGTATTCTTGTGGTAAGAATACACTTGGGTGATCTAGGTGATAGGTGTTTCAAGAGTGTGGTGCTCTTGAGGTGTTGAAGAATTTGGTATTCTTCAAGATTGAAGATTTTGGTGATCTTCAAAGGTGCCGTTGAAGGAAGATTGTGGTAATCTTCAAAGGGAGATTGTGGTAATCTCTAAAGGTGATGTTGTTGAAGAGCATGGTGCTCTTCAAGGTGTTGTAAGTTGAATTTTTATTAATTTTGGTAATTAATAAAATTCTTTTTTTTTGAAATCCATCCGGATATCTTTGGGGTGGTAGAGGATTAGGCCCTAGGTGGGTTGAACCTCTATAAATCGACATGTGTTGTTTACATTCCGCACCTTAATTATTGTCTTTTAGCTTTCGGTTTGAAAAAGAAGGTAAAATCGAAAAGATGGAGATAATCTATTCACCCCCTCTAGATTATCGTAGCCACTTGGACTTACAAGTGGTATCGAGCCAAACTCTTTGGCAAGCTCGTTTCACATCGTGAGTGAAGAGGAATGATCGTCGGCTACGAATGAAGCTCATCTTTCCGGCACCTCCACCACCAAGCCACCACTATTTGATTCCAAAAATTTTATATGGTGGAAAGAAAGAATAAAATGTTATCTACAAGGTTGCGGGTTTGATATTTGGAACATCGTCATAAATGGAGAATCCATTCCGATGATAGACACACCACACACCTCCAAAGGCCTCAAAGAGCTAAATGATGAAGAAAAGAAAATCATCTCCTTAAATGGTAAAGCTCTCAATATTTTGTATTGTTCACTTACTAATTTGGAATATGATCATATCGTAGGAATTCGATCGGCACATGAAGTATGGAAAAAATTAGAAGCCATCTATGGAGTATTTGCAAATGAAAGGAGACAAACAAAAGCATCTACTTCTCAAAGGGATACAAGTTCAAATCTAAGGAACAAGCCTTTTACAACTTCCAACTATGAAATAGTCGAACAATGTTTTATGGGCATCGAAGAAGAAAACGAGGTATGTCTTAAACCCTCTACTTCCTATGATATTGTCATTCAAAATGATTATAGTGATTTGCAAAATGATTTTGATGATCTTCAAAATGAATTCCAAAATTTACTAGTTAAGTACAAAAATTTGAAAAAGGAATTCAATGTTTTGAAAAATGAAAAGGATAGTTTATTTACTTCCTATGAATCACTATCATGTGCTCCAGACCACCACACTTGACAAGGTTAGAAACCTTGAAAAACAAAATAGTACTCTTGTTGAAGATATTAATTGCATGAAAAATGATTTATCAAAATCCAACTGAAGTACCAATAAATTGCCCAATGTTGTGAATGTTAATGATTGTGACAATTTGAATAGTGAACTTAATCATAAGCTATTATTGTCAAGCATATGAAAAAGAATCGAGTTCCTATGCATGTTAGTAATATTACTTTCTTTCTTTATCGGTAAAAAGGGTCATACGGTAAATACTTGTCGGGCTAGAAATAGCTCTAATTATTTTTGGAGACCTAAAAGTCTCAAGACTAATCTCAAAGGACCCAAGCACTTGAGGGTTCCACAAAACAATGTTATATTAGGCATCGTGAAATAATAATCGAAGAAAATTCATACCGCCAAGAAGACATCAAATGACCATTTCATTTGATCAAAGGAGAAAACATTTTCAACAAAGTCACTCTCCAAGAAGAGGAAATAATCAAAAATAGGATGAACAAAATCCTTGGAAATGGCAAAGACATCATCAACAAGATGATTTTCCAAGAGAAAGACACTCTCAAAAATGGGAAGGACACAATGCTTGGAGATGGAGTAATTGGAGAGATTACCATCAACATGAAGATTTTCAAACGGGGACGATATCATCAACAATGGGAACGACACAACCATGGAAATGGCGAAATTGGTAAACCGTATCTCCCTATTTAAATATGCATTTTATTTTTGCATGTTCTTATTTGTGTTTAAATTGCAAAATGAGTTTTAAAATTTATAAGGTCTTCTATATATATTTATGTGTTTTTAAAATACTTTGAAAAACGAGACCTTACATTTTGTGGACTTACTTAGACTTATATGTTTTTATCTCTTATGGATTTTTATAGCATTAGCATTGTTGTGATATCTCTTGTTGCTTAGTCTACACATGTATTATTATTGTGCAAAATTTGGTTTAAGAATTGTGTAGAATTTACATATCTCTTTCAATGGCTATCTACTCGTAATATATCAAGAGAAATATGAACTATCGAGGTACGCTCATTATTGTTATTCATATCATAGACACGATACATGTTATACCATATGCCTATGTGCTTATTAAAAGGATGTTTAGATTTTTGAAAAGGCATTATTTGACATAGCTTGTTTTATCCAAGTTTTGTAAAGGGTTATATTTTGTTTTTGATAAAACAATTGATTCGCTAAGTTATGCATTTTATTGCACATATAAATGCCATTATTCTTGGATGCTTATGTCAAAGCTCTTATTAATATGATTCTTGTAAATAAGGTCTCAACTATGTGCTCTCGCATTTTCATATTTCAAAAGAGACCTTATATAGCTTTCTATAAGCTTATTTGAACTTGCATGTTGTATTATACTCTTGACGATTGTCTTTAAGCATAGTATATGTTACTTGCTCTAGTGTCTCTATCATTCGATATTACTATGCTCGTGTGAAAAATATCTTGTTAAGATTTTGCAGAAATTTTTATATTTCGGAACAAATTTGATGAACAAGGCAATGTTAGTAGCCTAAGGGTATTGTCAAGAAGAAGGTAATGATTTTGATGTAATATTTGCACTCATAGCACATTTAGAAGTTATTTGTACTTTACTTGCTCATTCTTGTTTTGAGAAAATTTCAAGCTTTACCTAATGGATGTTAAATCCAATTTTCTAAATGGTTTTAATCAAATAGAAGTCTATCGGAGATTAAAATTTTTAGACCAAATGATTTGTATAAAAGGCCTTGTACGGTTGATACTAGTACCCCGTATATGGTTTGATAGACTTAGTTATTCTTGCAAACTAATTTTACAAAAGGTAAAGTTGGTACTACACTTCTTGTTTTGAAAAAGGGCAAGGTTGCTTACTTGTACAAATTTATGATATCATTTATGGTGCTACTAATGAATATTTGTGCAAGATATTTTTCCAAGTCAATGCAAGGTGAACCTAAGATGATCATGATGAGGAAGCTCAAATTTGATCATTGGAATTCAAGTTCAACAATGCCAAGAATGTGATTATATTCCACACTCAAAAGAAGAAGTGATGCATTGAAGAAGTAAGAACCATTTCAACCTATATGGCCACAAATGTGAAAATTGACAAAGGTTGAGGTAGGCATGTTGATTGACAAACGAATTCGAGGTATGTTTATTCGTTTATTACTCCTTAGACTCGACATTCTATATGCCTTATGTCTATATGCTCGACTTAAAACAATCCCAACGAATCTCTTTAAAGTGTCGTTAAAAGAAATTTTCAAATACTTGTAAGGTACTTCTTCTTATGACTTGTTCATCCAAAGTTTTAAAACGTTATTATTTTTCGGGATAACAAGTCGGTGTAAATTTTATTTTTCAAAATATGGTTCGTCATAATCGAACTAAACATATTAAGATTCGATATTTTTTAGGGATTGCATGTTTTAACAAAAACTTGAGATGTGTTTAATTATGTCTCAAGGATAACTCGCGGACTTTTTAATCGCTCACCGCCGAGTATTTTACCTCATTTCGAGCTTGATTATGACATAATGTATATTGAATGAAGTGCGTTTGCATTTTGCACGTTTTAAAACTAAGGGTGAAAATCGGATCAAATTTCGGACTTTCAAAACGAAGCAGAACCGATGGTGCCAGGGCGGGGGGCCGACCGTCGCCCACTAGCTCGACCGGCCGCCCATGCTTGTGACCGGGTCGCCCTTAGCTATTTATTCGCTTAAATTGCATTTTGTTTCACTTTGGCATTTTGGCCCTTTTAACTCTATGTTCGTCCCTTTCGCAAATTCACACAAATTTCACTCAAAATTTGTTTTCTTGCATACATTGCATATCTTGGACTTCATGTAGATCGTTTATCATCATTATTGCTCGTCTTTACCGATTGAATGGTAAGAATTATACTCCTTTTCTCAATTGGTTGAACCCTTGAGAACTTGGCTTATATGTATATTTCTTGATGCAATTCTTATATATTTGTGTTGAGCATGATGATTGTTGATGGATGATATTTATATAATTGCTTTTGGTGATGAAAAACTTGGCTTGATTACATTTACAAGGGCTATATATATCCTATTCAATTTTGATGCCCGCCAAGTGTTCGATAAAATGTTTCAATGAAAAATTCATCACCTTCATGATTCTCTCATTTCCAAAAGTCTTATATATGTATAGAGATCATGTTTTTGCAAATCAAATGAGTTTTTATAAGCCTCTACAAGTCGTATGATCGAATTTTTCCCTCCTATTTGATCTATAAGCTTCAATGTTCAAATAGCTCGATACATCGGTTTAGTTGCGCATTTTGATATGATTATATGATGTTTTTATCGTGCTAACATTCTTTTTGATGATTCCAAAGGGGAGAAAGGTTATAAGCTTATTAGCTCATAAAAGCTAAAATAAGCTCAAGAAAGAAGCTATAAGCTATGGCTTCTTAAAGCAATAAGTTGTGGACTATACTTAGTCAAATTGTTGCGTGATGAACATAAATATTTGTCTAATGATGTTTTCTTGACAGGGGAGCTCATAAACTCTTGAACAATATGTAAAAGCTAAACTTTTAGCTTATGGTTAATTGTTTTTACATTATTCTTGATGTGCTTGTTGATAGGGGAGCTTGTGCTTTTTCTTGCATAATATTTACTCCCTTATCTTGGTTGCTTATGTATTTTGGAAAGTTTGGTTGCTTCTAAACGGTTAGATGTTTTTTTACGGGAAAATCGTTTTGAAATTATCCTCCTAATATTTCTAAAAATTGTTTTGGTTTGTAATCATCAAAAAGGGGAGATTGTTTGATACATGTTTTTATCTTAATTTTGATGATTTTATTTTTACACCAAAACAATGTTTTTAATTGTTGTCCAAATACTCCTAAATGACTTAAAATGATTTTAATATTTTCAGGAGTATTTCTTCAAGTTTTATTTTAGATAAAATTGGATAACACCTTTAATGATTTTATGTTTATAAGCTTCTACTTCAAAACAAGGTTCCTAAATGTTGTCTAAATACTCCGATTGGTTTAAAATATTTTTACTAAATTTTCGGAGTATTTCTTGAATTTTATTTTCAACAAAAATCGGACAACATTTCTGTCTCAAGGTCAACCAGGTAGCCGTATAGGGTAACCCGTACATGAAGATGAATTTTGGAACAAAATTGAGACGGAAGTGAAAATGGACAAGTCGGCCGGTCGACGGGCGTCGACGGTGGCGTCGACCGGTCGCACCCTATCGACGGTACTGGCGTTTTTGTTGAAACAGAACTTCGACCTCTTGGAAAATCCTTAAGGGGACCGGTTGGGATGGGCGTCGACCGGTCGAGGTCTACGTCGACCGGTCACCCCGTGTATTTTTTGCTGCGATCTTTCTTTTTCTCTTATCGGTGTGCGCGACCGGTCGCCTGTGTTTTGATAGCAAAATTCGACCGTTTGACAACAGACAACATTTCCTTAAAACATGGAGTTGATTTCTAACAACTCTTTTCTTCAATTGTCTTGCATTTTTTTACAGAATTTAAGTCCCCAAGAGGAGCCTATGCTTGATCAATCATCTTCTATAAATAGAGGAAGTTTTGGAGCAACCAACACAACAATTGAGATACAACACAACAAGATACACTTCAAGCAAACACTTGTTCTTCATAGTTATTATTTTTGTTGTATTTTTGCCTAGCTTATCACTTTCACATACTTGAGGTCTAGGCTATTCTTGATTACACTTTGTACTCATTTTGTAATATTCATTATTGAGTTGTAATCTTGATTTTTGGTCATCATTCAACACATGACATCCTTGTGAGTATTCTTGTGGTAAGAATACACTTGGGTGATCTAGGTGATAAGTGTTTCAAGAGTGTGGTGTGCTCTTGAGGTGTTGAAGAATTTGGTATTCTTCAAGATTGAAGATTTTGGTGATCTTCAAAGGTGCCGTTGAAGGAAGATTGTGGTAATCTTCAAAGGGAGATTGTTGTAATCTCTAAAGGTGATGTTGTTGAAGAGCATGGTGCTATTCAAGGTGTTGTAAGTTGAATTTTTATTACTTTTGGTAATTAATAAAATTTTTTTCTTTTTTGAAATCCATCCCGGATATCTTGGGGTGGTAGAGGATTAAGCCCTAGGTGGGTTGAACCTCTATAAATCGCGTGTGTTGTTTACATTCCGCACTTTAATTATTGTCTTTGAGCTTTCGTTTTGAAAAAGAGGGTAAAATCGAAAAGATGGAGATAATCTATTCACCCCCTCTAGATTATTGTAGCCACTTGGACTTACAAAGAGCACAACCAATCAAGTTGGTTGTGGCACAAGAAGTCGAGTCACCCGAATTTCAAGACAATCAACAAGCTTGCAAGGAGTCATCTTGTAGAAGTATTGCACGACTCGGTGTACAAGAAAGAAATTGTATGTGATGCATGCCGGATGGGAAAGCAAATTAAATCTTCATTCAAGTATAAGCCTAGTCCTTCTTCAACAATGATATTACATCTAATGCATATGGACGGACTTATTTGGTCCATTGAGAGCTAGCATAAGTGGAAAGAAATACACCTAGTAGTGGTGGATGATTATTCAAGATATACATGGACAATCTTCATGTGTAAAAAGAAGGAAACTTTGCGAAGTTGCCTCGAGTTGATGAAAAGAGTTCAAAATGAGAAGAGTCAAACCATTATAAAAATAAGATCGACATTGAACCGAGTTTGTCAATGGAATAATAACTCAATATTATGTTGAAAATGGTATTGCTCATGAATTGTCACCGCAAAGAAATCCACAATGAGAATGGAATAGTTGAAAGAAGGAACATAACTCTCAATGAAGTCTGCAAGGACCATGTTAATGAAAATTTGGATTGCCTAAGAGATTTTGGGGTGGGCTATAAATACAACATGATATACTCAAAATAGATGCATGATTAATGGACAATTGACCAAGACTCCCGATGAAATTTGGACATGGAGGAAGTCAAATGTTGGATACTTCATGATATTTAGATGTAAATGCTTCGTCCACATTAGTGGCAAAGACAATTTGAAGGCTTTTGATGCTAAAGCGATGAAGGTATCTTTTTGGGATACTCAAGTGAGAGTAAAGCCAATAGAGTCTTGAACAAGAGGACTATGGTCACGAAGAGTCTGTCCATGTGGTTTTGATGAACCTAATGTGAATGGAGAAGATATTGAAGAGTTAGGCGATAATGAAGTGAATCAACCAACTATGCGAAGAGTCCTTATGTGGAAGGTGAAGTAAAAGCACTCAACCCGGATGAAGATGAGATAGCTGAATTTCGAGACAGTTGGAAGGTCTACAACTAAATGATGATGAAAGAGTTGTTCAAGACAACTTAGCTACGAGACGATCGAATCTAACTCGACTTACTCCAACCTTATGTGAGATGGCCGAGAGATCCCCGAGTTAGTCATTGGAGATGTTGGAGATGCCATAAGAAGGATCCAAAGCACAACATGAAGATATGTTCACTTGTTTTATTTCCCAAATAGAGCCTAAAGATGTGTCTCAAGCATTGGATGACACACATTGGATTCAGCCCATGCAAGAAGACCTAAATCAATTTGAAAGAAACAAAGTATGAGAATTAGTTCAAAGGCCAACCCATCGAATGTTATAGGCACAAAATGGGTTTTGAAACAAGATGAATGAGGAAGGATCGTTGTTAGAAACAAAGCAAGATTGGTAGCCAAAGGGTATTGCCAAGAAGAAGGTATATATTTTGATGAAACCTTTGCTCCTGTTGCAAGGTTGGAAGCTATAAGGACGTTTCCTGCTTATGCTGCACATAAGAACTTCACTGTATCTCAAATGGATGTGAAGAGTGCATTTCTAAATGGACTTTTAGAGATAGAAGTCTATGTTGAACAACCTCCAGGTTTTGAGCAGAAAACTATTGGAGATAAGGTCTACAAGCTCAAGAAAGCATTGTATGGATTGAAACAAGCACCAAGACCAAGGTATGATACATTGTATCAATTTCTAATCGACAATGGATTCACCAAAGGCAAAGTTGATAGAACACTCTTCGTAATTCAAGATGGAGAGAGTATATCCGCTTGTTCAAATATATGCGGATGACATCATTTTTGGTTCGACAAATAAAGAGATGTGTGACAAGTTCTCAAACCTCATGCAAGGAGAATTTGAGATGAGCATGATGGAGAGGTTGAATTTCTTCCTAGGAATTCAAGTCAAACAATTGAAGGATGGAACCTTCATAAGCCAAACAAAGTATACCGTAGAGATTTAATGAAGAAATTTGGTATGGAAGAGAAGTCTTCGATGAAAATTCCAATGAATACTTGATCAAGATGGACATGGATGCAGATGGCAAACTGTTGATCAAACTATATATAGAGCCATCATTGGATCTTTACTCTATCTAACGAAAGAACCGCCGGACATTACCTTTGCGGTTGGTGTATGTGCGAAATTTCAATCGCACCAAAGGAGAGCCCATGATGACTAAGAGAATTGTAAGATATTTGAAGGGATGCCATGAAGTCGGCTTATGGTATCCGAAGGAATGTGGATTCAAGTTGATTGGTTACTCGGACTCGGACTATCTTTGGATGTAGAGTTGTGGGAAGAGTACCTCGGTACATGTCCAATGCTTGGAAATAGATTGGTTTCTTGGTTCAATGAGAAACAAAATTCAATAGCTACATCCGTGGTGAAGCATAGTACATAGTTGCGGGTATTTGTTGTGCCCAAGTCTTATGGATGAGACAAGAATGAGAGATTATGATATTCAAGAAAAGAGATTCCAATTATGTGTGATAACACTAGTGCTATTGCAATCACTCAAAATCCAATGTTGCATTCAAGAACAAAGCACATTGATGTTAGATATCATTTTATAAGAGATCATGTTGAAAAGAAAGACATCACCTTGGAATACATCTTAAGCGATAAACAGTTAGTTGATATATTCCCAAAGCCTTTATGTGAATCAATATTTGAAGAGCTCAAGAATGAGTTAGGGATAATTGAGCCGAGTTAGGAAACTCGAGAAGACTCAATCGATTGAGAAAGAAGATGAGTATATAGAAAAAGAGCAAGTTTCACATTTCACCAAGTGACATAGCCTAGGTAGGAAGTCATTTGAATCGAGTTAGTGATAGTTGAGTTACTTCATGAGAAGAGAGAAAGCAGAGTTGAGTCACTTTTGATATAAGTTTGAATCATTTATGAGCTAAAGACAAAAACGTTTGTTTTAATAAAGCGGGAATGTTTTTAAGAATGACGTCGCGTAATAATGATTGTCATAAAAAAGTTGCCACAAAGATACCATATGATTGAATATATATGTCGCGCATTTAATGTGGGAAATTTAATGCGGTTTTGAAGTTGTAATCTCGACCGTTGATCTCGACCAAAAATTTTAAATCCGGAAGACGCCCTTTCACGTTCCTTATATACGAACTTCACATTTCTCTCTCCTCACGTGAACTATTCATCTTCAAAGCAAAGCAAAAACATTTTCTCTATAAGCGAGTGCAAACCCTAGTTCTTACAAGCCAAATTTCTCGTGTTTTAATCGGTAGAAACTTCAAAATGGCCCCAACTCGTGATTACGCAAAGCTCTCCAAGCAAATCCACACTGGTTCTTCGTGGATTTCAAAGGTATGATCAAACAGGTGTCGATGAAGCCCTGGTCAAAAAGATAGCGAGAAAAGCTGGATAAGTCCGGCCTGAAGGACTTCTTGTCGATGCAATTCACTCATACATATCTAGAGGAAGTCTCTATGTTTTATGTTAATGCGATTGCGGGACGATGAAATTCGGTCATCGACCCCACAACAAAATCATCAAACTCACCGCAAAAGACCTTCTTTGGGCCTTTGTTTTTGCCCGCGGAGGGATTGAAGGACATTCTTTGAGAAGGATGTCGACTTAGCTCTTTGCTTGGAAAGAAGTTGCCAAGTCGGAATGTCTTTGCGAAGGTTGTGTATACATCCAAGAAGGAGTCTTTTAAAGATGACTACCATAAGTCGATGGACGCAGATCTCAAAATGTGTGGACGGGGAAGTTTGGAAGCTTCAATCACCGGCCCAAGACTAAGCGATCATGATGGCTGTGATCATACAAGAAAAGAAAGTCAATGGCTCGAGATTGTTTTATTGAATTTGCCATATTTTTTGAATAGGACCTACAAGGAGGATGGGTCATTTGGTGTTCTTTGGGTTATGGCCTGGTGATTGGCCATATAATGGAGGCAAAGGGCATTTCTCTCGCCATGGCAAGCCATTTCATGCCAACAAGCGAATTTTCAAGGCGAACCTTTCAGAGCCCAAAAGAAGGCTCATGCCGAGAAAGGTCGATACTAGTGAGAGGGAATTAGTTGATCCCAAAGACACAACGGTGAGACCTCTCCAGCCTCTCTCTCCAAAGCTAATATCTAAGAAGAGAGCTGCGGTATCCAGCCCGCCCGCCCTGACCAAATCAAAAAAGCACATGCTCCCGCGATAAAGTCCAAAGCTCTGCGCATGCGTGAAGTCACCGCTCATGCGGTCGAGACTCCCAAAGAAGAGATAGTGGAGGAACCTCGAATTCTCTTCCCTATCGGGAAGAGGAAGAGGAATGCCAAGTCAAGAAAGGCAATGTTTGCCTCTAAGAAGAGTCCAAAGGCTTTCACGTTCGACGAGCTCGAAGAGATGGAGGAACGTGAGATTCATTTGGTTCCATCCAAGAAAAGAGCGGTTGTACAAGCACTTTGAGCTTATGAAGACAAGTGAATCCAATACCCAATAGGAGAAGGAAAGTGAGAGATCTTTGGTGCTCGGAAGGAGCGTCTCTCCGAAATTATTGATGAGCGAGAAAGACCTGCCGCAACCATTAAAGACCCGGTTGTGCGGCAACAAGTGAGAAAATGGAAGTAGCTAAGACAACAGAACCTATGAAAAAAATGTTGTCTCACTACTTCCGGCAGATGCATTTCTTGAGTATGAGGAGGAGCAAGGTCCTGTTAGCCCCATTCAGAGACCAGGAGATGAAGGCGATGATGATGGTGATTTAATCATGTATTCTCCCATCTACCCTTACATTCAAAGAAGATTAAGGGAATGGAGGGCATGGAAGTTGGATCATTCAAGGTAGCAGTTCACTCGCCCGAGAATTCATAGAGGAGGAGGAGGAACTTTGGAGAAATCCAAGATGTGTGTATTTACTGAGGACTCATGAGCACCTTCATGAATACACTAATAGTGATGACGATATGGATCCAAACCGGGCAGCTTTGGTGAGAGAAGTCGAACTACAAAGCAGGCTCTATAGGAATCTAGAGCCATGCACGAGCAAAGTCTACTAGAAGGTCCAGGAGAGTCCTCCCAAACTCTTCTTGATCGATCCTTTGGGAGGGCGCAGCAGATTGTGACAAACATAGCTACCACCACGTCATCGTGCACTCACCGATGGCTCACGGGGAATTGGCAATGAGTGGAACCGGGCACCCAAGCTAAGCTAACCCACGATGAAGGTGTTAACACACCTTCCTGCACTCACCACTCGGAGGGGAAGCCATGTCTCCCGGGAGCGGAGTAACCCCACCACGATTCACTGTCGTGGTGTGTGGTGGGGGAAACTCTCTCCACCACAATGTTTGGATTGGAGGTTCTTTGTGTGAGACAAATCAATGCGATTAGGAGGCGAAGGAAAAGAACTTAGGGAAGAGCAGAGTGACCTTAACGACGCTTTCGAGATAGTTAAGTCTGTCTCGGACAAAATGTAATTTGCATTGAAGGTCGACGATCTTCTTTGCCCTTGGTGAGGCAAAGGATGGTGAAGCCCCGGGAGTTAACACTGGCTCGAAAGTGAAATCTAAGGATTTGAGACTTCGATGGCTATCACTCCCAAGACTCTAAGATCGCTTCATCTGTCGAAGGGATAGTAGAAGACCCTAAGATGGTTGCGACTGTCGAAAGGAACATAGAAGGCCCTGCAGCATTGGATTGAGACTGCTGGGGGTATTGAAGGCCTTAGGTAGGTTGAGGCTTCTTTGGGTTAGGATGAAGGTGATAAGAACATTCATCCGATTGTAGGGTCGCCACGAAGAGGTGATTGATGCCCTTCATGACTCTCAAGGAAACATTGACACATCATTTTTAGGTCGGAGGATGAAGCCGAGTCCACCAAAGATGAAAATCAATAGTGGACCCAACTGAAGATGTTCTGCAATCTCAGAGTCAAGTCAGTGAAAAGACGGCTCGAATGAGGTTCAATTTCAATGATGAGCCATCTCCAAAGGTCTCATCATCCTCCGATGACGCTGATGATACAATTGAGGACATGGTTATTCATTTAGAAGAAAACACGAGACCGACAAAGCTATTAAGACAGTGAGCAAACATCTCACTATGCTCCAGCTGCAAAAGAGTCAGCTGCGCAGGCTCCCATGCTGCAGCAGTAACGACTCCTACAACTCCATCACAGGCTCCCACAGCTGTGACATCTGGCGATAACGCTGCCGCAGCTGAGGCACAGAGAGCTAGTTCTACTCATCAAGAACAAGGGAAGGCTCCACAGGAAAAAGATTCAGGGATCCCATTTATTCGAGATGATGTTTTTGAGGAATAAATTTCCATTTACCGTTGAATTGCCAGAACTAGAAGTTGAATCTGCCAGAGACTTAAGGAAATATACAGTGCGAGAAGAGCCCGTCGTCCCCTCGGATATGATTGTTCCAATGGACTTTGACTTTGATGCAGAATGGCCGCCAATGATCGATTGACCTCATGGTGAGTTCCATACGTAACTCAAGACTATCTCGTGAGGAGATTGAGATGATGGAACGCCACCAAGCATCTTTGGATCTCAGACTGGACAATCGGGATGCTACCCTCTAAGGTGATTTAAGAGGTATTGTTGTCAGGATTCAGGAATGGGCTGCGCAGCAGATAACTATGAGATCTGAGCAAGTCTGTCACTTCAAAGCCTTATTTGCGAAATTGCTATTGTGGAGTGCGGAAAATTCGATGTATCAAAGAACGGATGAAGGAATATATTGCGAGGATTGACAAGTCCCACAAGTCGGATATGGAGCTACTACAACATTTTCACAAGAATGAGATTGCCGGACTGAGAATAACATGAATGAGAAATTCAGTCTTCTCATGGATGAAATGAAGATTATGACCGACTCAAGAACAACTCGACGAACAAATTGACCGGATTTTTTCCTCGGTGGAATATTCCTGGGATACCTCTTTATTTTGGTGATGATGCCAAAAAGGGGGAAGAGGAGTCCATTAATGGATTGAAGGAGGAAATAATGAAAGGAGGTGACAAAGTCGAGGGGAAGGAAGTTCCAAAAATCTTCCTTTGAAAATGTTGTACGCTGAAACTCCACGGTGGGTGAAGTCACCGCTCCATTCTCATCAAGCTACCCGTGACAAGAAAGCTGCAGTGGCCATGGTAGATAAAAGAAAGGCCATTGAAGTCGCATTTGAGGAGGTAGTCAGACAACAAGATGCTCGCATTCAAGAAATAATGAAGCAATATGGTTGTCCACTAGCCGGGAAAGACTACAATATTCAACCCACAAGAGAAATTGCTATGTCGATGATGGATCCGAGCCAGGATCCGTGGAGAAATTCAAGACTCTAGAATCGAAGGTTATTTTAAGGGAATGACGACTGTCTTAAGCCCGAGATTTGTATGAGGAGAAGGGATTGGAATTATGTCAATCACCGTGATAAGCGCAGACTTCCATTGTCACTCTACTGAAAGCGAAGACTCCAATACAGTACACTCTTAGAGGAAGGGGAGCTGAGTCAGGAAGGGGGAGACATAGTGGGGGAGACATAAGATTATGTGTAAACTGATACAATGTATATATCAAATGTGTTTTATATGCATTGTCAATAATATTGTATAAGTAGTTATAGAAATTTGTATAATTTACATATAAGAATATGTATTTTTAAACACCTGTGATATATTGCTAAAACAAAACCTACAGAAAATATAGAATCAATTATTTACAAAAACATACAACTAACTGTCCATTAACCCAAAACTATATACACATTATTATATAACTAAACACACATTATTCTATAGCTAAATACACATGATTCCAAAACAAATATACATGCTCGCACAAAATAACAAAAAACAGTGTGCTATTACTAAACAAACATTATTACATAACTAAAAACACATAATTCTACATCTAAAAACACATAATTCCAAAATATACATTTATTGATCCTGATGTTGTCATTGAAGAACGATGTATAGGTAAAACACAGATAATGTGTAAATAGGTTGCAGATATTGTATGTTTATGTGCAAGAATTATGTAAACAACTCATAAATTGCCAATCGTATACATTACACTAAAAATTGAAACAGTGTGACAAATACACATAGCGCTCGGGAGGCGCCGGTGCGGGTCGGGCATGTCCTCGTTATGTGTCACAACCTCACGAGGATTTTTTTCTTGTTCAACCCTCCGAGATCCAATATTTAGTTGATCCAGCGAGATTTCGAGCCTCGACCAACGTGAATCGTAACTGGATCTTGATCGCAAAAACACAATATTTACATATTAAAACAACAAATTTTGAATACTATTTATACATATTTTCAATGTATCGTGTAAATTCATATTAATGTAACATGAACGTGCAAAATCGAACTCACCAATATTTGTCATATTAGTACACATATTTAATGCCCTTTTTGTGTATATAAGTAAACTCTAAACATATATTACATGCATAGTAATTAGGCAAAAATGTATTTAGGAATAACTTTTTTTGTATACTAAATACACAAATTAGAGATACTATACACACATTTCATTAATACCAGCTAAACACACATATATACGTAACCTATATGTGATACATATATTTCATACTAAATAATCAAATTCGAGACACTATACACACATTTCATTAATACTAACAAAACACACATATGTATTAAGCTATTTTTGATATACTATAGGTAATACACATTTTTCATACTAAATACATAGATCAGGACACTATACGCACATTTCATTAATACTAACTAAACACACATATGTACGAAGCTATTTTTGATATATTATAGGTGATACACATTTTTCATAATAAATACACATATTAGAGACACTATACACACATTATATTAATACTAACTAACCACACATATGTACGTAAGCTATATATGATACATTATATGTGATACATATTTTTCATAATAAATACACAAATTCGAGACACTATACCCACATTTCATTAATACTAATTACACACACACACTCTCTAAGCATATAATATTCACATGTTACATAATTACAAAGCTATATGTACATAATATTTATAGTAAATATACATATTTTTTTATAATTACACATCCATTCCGCTTCGATTCGTGAGTTTTTTGATTGTTCCACATTACATGCACTCCAACCACACATATTTGCTAATGAATTGGTGTGAAATTTTACCTTGATGCGACTGGTTTGTGGAGGGGGTATCATGTGTTTGTGACATTGCAATATCGATCCCGTTGATGATGTGGGCTGCGATTTTTGGTGTTTTTGATGATGGATTGATTTGTTTTGATGCTTGGTTTTCAATATTGGTGTTTTTCTCTCTGGGCCGCGATTTTTTCTGTGGTTTCGTGTTCGATTTGGTTTTCAATATTGATGCGATGTGGGCTGCAATTTTCTCTGCGTTTGGTTTGATTTTTGTGTGGGATTTCTCCGTGTTTTTTACGCTTTGATCGTGGGAGAAGACGATGATGAAGGTTGGTTTTGGACGTTGGTTTCACATTGGTAGAAACATGGAGAAGAAGATGGTGATTATGGTAAGATTTTATTCCTTGATTGGAAAACAGTCATTTCCTGATTTTAACATTCCAATTGTACCCCTATTTGGTCCCCACTATTTTTTAATTACTATAAAATCCCATTAAATCGTAACATTTTATTTTATTTGGTTGGAGGGTGTGGATGTAGTCTCATGTTCCTACCTATAGATATGGTCTCACAGGATCTCCTCCTAGATATATGAAATAATTGCATAAATATATATTATATTATGTATTTTTGGACCAAGTAATTGTGGGCATAAGCTTAGGATGGGATCTTCTATTCTAAGATGGTGTTTCATCTCCTATTTCACCGCATTGAGATGATTGCCACGTGTATAGAAGTTACCATATTAAAACCACACAATTTAGGCGTGATTTATGCTCCAAAATTAATATGATAACTTCTATACACGTGGCAATCATCCGTGCGGTGGAATAAGAGATGAAACACCATCTTGAAATAGAAGATCTCATCCGTAAACCTATAGGATAGACATATATGATATAATAATTAATGTAGTTTCTATATATGGGAACATCATATATTTGAACATACACATAATACATATATTAACTTATAGGATAACTATTGGCACCGTCTTAAGTTATACCAAAAGCTTGATAAATACATAGCTTCAGACTTTAGGATATACTATATGAATGAAAGGAAAATAAACAACATAAACATAAGTTAAAAAGAAAGTACATAGGAAAGGAGAGCGCACGAGAAAGGCCTGGCTTGGTATATGAATTCGAAGGTAAGATTTTCTTGAATTGATAATAAATTAATGAAGGTCTGTTGTTGTGTATTGGATATTGAAAGTGTCTAGAGCATAATTATAATTAAGGAACTGGTGATAAAGGTGTAAGGGGCCTATTATATATATATATATATATATATATATATATATATATATATATATATTAAATTCTATGTATAGAAAAGAAAGTTTCTGGTTCTAAATAGGATATGAATATCATATAATATCCGAGTATCTTCAATCATATGTGATAGGAAGGAAGTTTTAAAATAAGATTTAGGTTATAAGATTAAAAAATTACATATAATGGTTTATGGCAAAAACTCATATAGGACCGTCTTACGGATCCTATTCCGTAAGACGGATCCTCCAGCCCGACCCGCTCCAGTCCCAACCCGTTTGATGTTGTCAATTTAAAAAAAAAAAAAACGCAACTACCCGCCCAGCCCACGCCCCATCCCACAAGCCTACGCGCCTGACCCTCTTATTTTAAATAAAAAGAACTCCATAGGGGAATTGAACACATGACCTTAATAAAGGTAAGGTAGTGTTCTACCACTAGGCCACTAGTTCTTGTTGTACATATTTTGTATAACCATGAGTATATCCAGGAATATAAAGCTTCATTATCATCCCTTCATTTTAAAAATTTAAATTCTTTGAATAGAAATTATACATTATCCGAAAATAGTGATACTTTTATAATAAATATGATACTTTTAAGGTGAACATTGATACTTTAATTTTTACATATTCTAAAAATAAGATTTTTTAATGTACTGTTCTAGTCTTGTAACTAATGTTTTTTCCATTGAAAAGTCGATAATTGTCCGAAATAGTGATACATTTTATATTATATATGATAATTTTATGAAGGACAAATAAATATATCGAGTTAAAGTAACACCTTTATGAGTAAAAATATATATTTTTTGAGGCAAAATATCATGTTTTAAGAGTAAAAATATCTGTTTTTTTAAATAAAGTATTATATTTTTTAATAATAAATACAAAGAAAGATGAATAATAAATATGATCGAGTTAAAGTAATACTTTTACAAGTAAACGTATTTGTTTTTTTGAGATAAAGTAACATATTTTTTAATATAGTCACAAATTATGAATATCTTATAATAAATATATATATAACAGAGTTAAAGTGACACTTTTATACGTTAAAGTGTCTATTTTTTGAGATAAAGTATCATGTTTGTTAATATAGCCACAAATTGTGAATATATTATAATAAATATATATAACATATTAAAGTAACACTTTTATACGTTAAAGTATCTATTTTTTGAGATAAGGTATCATGTTTTTAATATAGTCACAAATTAGAAATGAAGGAAAGAAAGAAAAATAAAAAATAAATATAATATAGTTAAAGTAACACTTTTATACGTTAAAGTATCTATTTTTTGAGATAAAGTATCATGTTTTTTAATATAGTCACAAATTAGAAATGAAGGAAAGAAGGAAAAATAAAAAATAAATATGATATAGTTAAAGTAATACTTTTATAAGTAAAAGTATCCGTTTGTTGAGATAAAATATCGATTTCTTAATACGATTTACAAAATAGGAACAAAAAAAGGAAAACATAAAAATAAATATGATGTAGTTAAAGTAACACTTTTATAAGTATCCATTTATTGATATAATGTATCATGTTTTTAATAGACTTGGGTTCGATTCTTAGCATTTACATTTATAGATGTTTTTAATTTTTTTAATTACGGGCGTATTTATGAATGGGTTTATATAAATTGTTATACTAAATTTGCACAATAAGCACTTGTGGTATAGTGGTAGAACACCACCTTAAGTCTATTAAGGTTGCGGGTTCAATTCCTCTGTGGAGCTCTTTTTTTTCTAAATAAGAGAGGGGCTGGGGCGCTGGCGCAACGGGTTATATAAATTGTTATACTAAATTTGCACAATAAGCACTAGTGGTATAGTGGTAGAACACCACCTTAAGTCTATTAAGGTTGCGGGTTCAATTCCCATGTGGAGCTCTATTTTTTTTTTAAATAAGAGGGGTCGGGCGGGTGGGGGCGCGTGGTCTAGTGGGTCAAGGCCAAGCGGGTTGCGGGTAGGATCCGTCTTACGGATTAGGATCCGTAAGACGATCTTACAAGAGACCTACTCATGGTTTATCTAGTTGATTTGTGAGTTAGGATCTTTCATAAAATTAAGATGGTAAAAGAAATAATTGAAGAATAAAAAAATTATAGTTTCCATTATGACATGTTGTCTTATAATTCAAGGTTAGGGAAGGCAGCACTAATTTAACTTGCAACTGTAATGCATGGATATGTGATTGTGAGTATTATGTGATGCATGTTGGTTTGCATGATGATGCATTATGGTGTTTGGTGAGCCATTGAGCATGTCATTTATAACAATTACCATTTGCATGTGCATACATGTTACAAGAGGATGTTTGCATGCACAAAAATATATTTTGGAAGAAAACATATATTTGTTGACTACTGCTAGTGCACCGAGGCATACTGGCATGCTTTATGATATATGTGTAGGTATAACAAGTAGGGTACTTTTTGGTGAATACAGGGTTAGATGGTAGATGGACCTCGGTGGGTCACAGGGAGGATGAACCACTTGTGGGTACCTATGTTATGACCCTACAGAGTGGGATACTTCGCGGACACATGGGACGCATGGGGACCCTTAGTCAAGGTGGCGACGAATGGACCACACGTAATATCATAACGATATTATTGGCCATTTGATTGTTGTTGTGTGCAGAGCTCTTTTCCTGCATAGTAGTTGGGTCGTGGAGCCAAAATGAAAGAAAATGATTTGAATAAAGTATTTTGATTCATGGATTTCACATGTTAGCATTACATGTTGGAAATGCATCACTATTCTTTTGACATGCATGATTTTCACTTGTCTGGGCTTTAGCTCATGTAGTTCATGCATTGCAGTGAGCATGAAAGTGTCGGGTCATTGGTTTATCGTGGCAAAGGTCAAGTTTCTTTCCGGTTTTGAGAAACATGGATATGAATGATGACCGTCGGGCTTGTTTTTGGGTTCATTTTGGTTTTGCTTTCATTTGTGTTATATGTGGAAACTCGTAGTGTATATAGCTTTGGAAACTCTATTATAAATATATACAAATAGTGTGTTGGTTTAAGTTCGAGCTTGTATATGTAGTCATCATGTTTACCTCCGCAGTGTGGTTGATCGCCTTTTGCTTTTACACATGGACTGATCTTTATTGTTGCGTACATGGTTTATTTTGTTGTTGTCTATTTTTGATTTTACATAGGGAAAAGAAAAAAATACACGTTTTAAATAGAGTTTGTGGCCGAGTTGTACTATTAATATATTTTCTAGTAGTAATAGGGGTGGGCGTGACATGTAGATATTTGGTTTGAGCAATAACATGGAATATTATGTTTCGACTCATGTTCACCAAAGCAGGGCAAGTTAACATTAACAACGTTAGTAAACAAGATGACCATAAAAAAATTGAACCAAAAATAGCAACCTTTCTAGAACAATCCTCCACAAAATACAGGCAAGAAGGCATAATTATCTTAAGTGGTAATAGTACAAAATAGCCATTTAGAAAATGTTAAGATTAAAAACAGCCATGTTTTATAAACACATTTTTTTTAGCCATTTTGGGGTGTAAAATGCCATCCATACCCTTCCAAAGATTTTTGTTTGATATTTGAGTTATTTTCTCTCTTTCACTTATCTCTATGTATCTTCTTACTCTTTTTTTCAAACTTTTTTAAGAAATCGAACCTATATTTTTCATTTTTAAATATGCAATATGGGTGTTGAATTATAGATATCAAAAAGAGGATTAATTTGATATATTATACATGTAAAACGGATTTAAAACAAAAAAGTTATGTGAATTCAAAGTTTTTGGAAAAAATAACTAGGTATCGTGACTAAATCGAAGTCATGTGTGACTCAATTCGAGTCACATTCGAAAGTTATTCAGTTATTCGAGTTACACATGACTTTTGCGACATTGCATTCGAGTTATGCTATTCACTTATAGGCACAACTAGAATCATGTCCACGTTGCATTCGAGTTATGTTATTCATTCAATTTTCTTTGTTTCGCTCGAAAGTTATCGTTGTCCAATTCGAGTCATGTGTGACTCGATTTTATTTTAAAAAAAAAAAATTTATTTTTTTTTTTTCGAGTCACACATGGCTCGAATTCGAGTCATGTGTGACTCGATTTTTTTAAAAACAAATTTAAATTTTTTTTCGAGTCACACATGGCTCGAATTCGAGCCATGTGTGACTCGATTTTTTTAAAAAAAAAATTATTTTTTTCGAGTAACACATGACTCGAAATCGAGTTACTGTGACTCGAATTACAACATACCCAGTTATTTTTTTTTTCCAAAAAACTTTGAATTCACGTAACTTTTTCGTTTTAAATCCGTTTTGCATGTATAATATATCAAATTAATCCTCTTTTCGATATCTATAATTCAACACCCATATTGCATATTTAAAAATAAAAAATACAGGTTCGATTTCTTATAAAAAGTTTGAAAAAAAAAGAGTAAGAAGATACATAGAAAAAAGTGAAAGAGAGAGAAATAACTCAAATATCAAACAAACATGCTAGAAGGATATGGATGTCATTTTACACCCCAAAATGGCTAAAAAGATGTGTTTGAAAAAGAAGACAAAAACATCTTGGTTTTGTTGGGAATGACTAAAAAAACCGGCTCTTATCTTAATGGTGACAAAAATTGGAAATGGGATAAATTTGTTCGCGCCAGGATGATCTTCATGTGATGCAATGGATGTATTGAGCATTAGGTTATTAATGACTTTGCAACAATTTAGAATGCAGACAAGTTTATCTCTTGGTGCCTTGTACATGTTAATCCTTTGCAGCTCCTTTTAGGCAAGATGCCAGAACAAAAGTACGAGAATTAAGTAAGACTTCTGTCTAAAGAACCACAATAGCCTCTCCAAGATTTCCCATCAGAGTCAAAATTATAACCATTTCTCATTGTCAATACAACCTCAGAAATATTAAGAAGAGGTGTTGCAGTGGGACCTGTTAGTAACAATCACATGCCAATTTAACACGTAGAATGCAATTAGGGAAGCATTAAATGCAATGGAGAATATCACTTTGGATTCATTCTTTTACTCCCAATCACAATACACGAGGTAGATCAATACAAGATTACTTAAAAATTCCATATGCCAGCTTGGTAGTTTGGATTCTTAGCTTATTTATAAATCAACTGCAAGAAAATCCAAACAATATTAACATTAATCCCAATAAAATTCTCATTTTTACTATATCTCTATTTCTTTCTACCAAGTGTTCAAGACTAAAAGAATCGAAACAAAAAAATGAAAAATAGAAGCTTGGTCGTGCACTAAATAAAAGCAAAGCTAGTCTTATAAAGGGATATTTTCATAAATCAACTTTATAAAGCAACTTGGACTGAAATGTACACACCTGGAATATGTTGGAAGCAGTAAGAACTAGGGATGATGAAAATCAAGCAAATTACCCAACCTTGAGCACTTCAAGTCTATGACGTAACCAGTACAGATCATTTGCAACTAAAGACCGGACACCAGGATCACCTGCTTTAATAACAAACTCTACTGCAACGTTCCAATCACCACCCCTCTGTAATCTGTAAGTTCTGAGTGCAGTTCAGAGATGATCTCTAGGGAGGGTTTTGGAACATCTGGTAACCTTGAATATCATATGAAAAATGCCTCTACAATCATTGTATTTTTGCATGAATGCATATTCTTCATAATTAGAACAAAAATAAATAATAATCTTAAAGTCAGTTCAAGAAACTTTCAAAAACGTCGTTGGATTTATCACTTATTATGCTATTAAACTTTGTTGCCATAGTAATGGTTACAGGTGAAACCTATAGCTACACCATAAAGTTAGACAATCATGTCTCTTAAGAACCTCATATTATCACTTATCAAGCAATTGCTTAAGTTAGCAAGAATAAAATAGGTCCAGTGGTACAAACACCACCAACGTAACTACACTAAGTTGAACTGATGTAAATATATTAAACCAACTATTTGCCTTTATTTAAATAACCTTAAGCTAGATGAGATTGTACAACCAATTATGCATAATTGGAATGTGGCATAAGTGAGAAACATTTCATTGTAAAGACTACAAGTGATAAATAAGATGAACTCCTAAAAAAATATAAATATGCAAGAAGTGATATCAAGTAGAGACAAATTTGCTTTGAAATGTTTCTTGAAAATCTATATCTATATCTATATCTATACTATTACAAAAAGTGTGAATGTATTTGAAGGTTTCTTGAAAAAATTGATTTGCCAAAAATAACCTTATAGTAAAGTTAGGTTTAAGGGTAATTAAGTAGTTTTTCTACAATACCACTAGCTTGTAGCTCAAGTGGTATCACTAACCCTTTAAGGGTGTTAAGGGAGGTTCGAACCCCGTATCTTTTAGTTTATTTGAAATTTTCCAACCAATACTCCCAACTTATTAAAAAAAGTAGTTTTCTACAATGAATTTTGTTTTTTATTTGCTAATAATATGATTAGTGTCTTTTTGTATTCAAATGTATTCTCATGTGCTTTGTTGCAATTGTAATTCTTATAATATTTTGAATTTTTACATAATAATCATTTCATATCAAACTTGATATCAAGAGCTTTCAAACCATATGTCATAATCATATATAAAGGACTTCATATGAGAGATATTTAGCCGTTTAAAGTTGAGTGTTATGTGAAAATATATATTTATAATTATGAATTTATAACGAGAATGAAGAGTTAAATTAAATAAATAATGTTAATCCACTTAGTTTGATTCAAATAAATATGAGGACAATTCACTTTTGGTTGCAAATATACCATAAACTAATAAATTATCATCTATCGCACTCCCTAAATTGTGAGATAATTTATTCTTTGAAGTTGAGTAAATGACATAGAAGATGGGGGTTTGAGTCCATGGAGAATTGTAGGGAAGTATATGCATTTCCAATAAAAAATAGTTATCAGTTTTAAGATTAGTGAAATATAAATTATTACTAAAATTTTGAACAAAAAATAATTTTGTTGTCCAAGTTTTATATATTAAATATCTAATTAATTTTGTAATTGTGGATATATGATTTAGCATTATTTAGATTCAGTTATGTTTTTATTTTTTATTTTTTAAAAATTGAAAGATACCGGCTCGAACCCCTGGTCAATACCCTTATAAAAGGTGAGTGATACCCGGTCAATTATTTTTTTATAAAATGCAAAAATATGTGATTTATCAAATTTTAGCATGTAATTAATTATTTGTAATGCATCTAACTCAAAAAAAATCTTAAAAGTAATTTAAAAAAGACATCTCCAACCACCAAAACTAAATAAGAGAAAAAATAATCGTAAACTAAACATAAATTATCTATTTACTATTATATTATTTTTTAAATTTTCTAGAATTGAGTTGTATAATACCATTAGTTAATAATCCATTCTGATCTATACTTACTGAAAATAAATTATATATTGAAATAATATTGAAAATTTACAAACATATCAACAATGTTATATATGTACTAACAATATATAGTTAACTTATGTAGTATTCTAAGTAATTTCTATTTACATGATATGTATTATTGTTTCAAAGGAATTGTTGATAAAGCGAAAAACAAGTCATACATCTTCATGGATTTGCATCATTTCTAGAAAATAAAGAAAATATCATTTACAATAAATGTAATGAGGAAGGTATTGAAACAACACAAAGGTGTTAATAATATTTGAGGTAACTAAATATTTTATTCATCTATCAAATACTAATCATTACTTCATGAATTTTAAATATTAAATATCATTTCTTGAATGTCATACAAGGTGCTTTCATTATGTTGGAGGAGGCAATAACTATATATATCGAGATGTCCAATAAGTGAATACTCAACGTTGATTAAATATGTGACAATATATGTTATAGATTACTTATCTTTCTTCATATTATAATTTTTCCTTTTTCTTTGATGTATAGTTTGCATGGTAGATGAAAATGGATCGTGGTTCAATAATCTATATATATATAATAGCAGAAGTCCGAAACTTTTATTTTCCCGCTCTTTTTGCTTATCTATATTAGGAAACAATTGTAAATATTAAAAATGGTAATAATTATAAATTCTTATATTAGGGAAATATTATAAGAAAATTATTTTAATTATATAAATTGGGAAAATATTACAAGAAAAGATTCTAAATGGTATTCCTATTTTAGATGTATAAAAATTAGGAAAATTTTATTTACTGGTATTCCTACTTTTGGTATATAATATCACAGAATTTGGTATATGGAATACCATTTATAAGATATACTTTATATATAATATACTGATTTTATAAATTATAAATAGTATTTCACTATAATTGATATTAGTACACGCCAGTTCTTCTTAAATATATATTACAATGATTACAATGATTTTTTGATTCTGTACATAATATCTGCATCAAATATATTGTTTATTTGTTTCAATGGTGTTGATGCAATTTTGTACAATATAATATTAATTAATTAAGTTTTAAATACTAATGACTATTCAAACTTTCCTAAATTATTTAATAATAGTTAAAATAGATGTATCTATATCATATATAATAGAGTAAGTCCGAAACAAACAATTTCCTGCTCTTTTTATTTTTTATATTAGGAAACATTGTAAATGGTATTCCTACATTATTATATATGTATATAAATTAGGAAAATATTATAAGAAAATCTTTGTAATTATATAAATTAGGAAATATTATAAGAAAATATTGTAAATGGTATTCCTACTTTATATGTATATAAATTTGGAAAATATTATAAATGGTATTCCTATTTTGTATGTATAAAAATTAGGAAAATTTTATAAATGGTTTTCCTACTTTATTCCAAAAGCGAGTCTATACTATCAATTCTATCTATATATATTATTCATATTTTAAAAATTATATAGTCTTTGATTATAATTAATTAACTAATATTATAAATAGCATTATTATTATTATTACTATGATTCTATACATCAGTTTTGTTCATATATAGTACTGTGATTACTTTGATTCTATATATCATATCTTTATCAAATATATTATTATTTGTTTCAATGGGGACATTACCTTTTTGTACACTATAATATTAATTAATCAAATTTAAATACTAATTGATTATTTAAACTTTCCTAAATTGTTTAATAATAGTTAAAATAGACAAATTATGTTCGATTTTGAATATATATAAGAATATTTTATGTAACTTTCCTAAATTGTATAAAATTATCTCGAAATGTGTGTCGGAACAAGTACTATAAATACAACATCCGATGTTTCTCTATGTTCAATTACAACCGATTTCTGATTTGAAAAAATTATGTTTATGACTATCGCACAACTTCTTGAAAATAATGAAGTAAGTGTTAATATATACTAAATAAATAATTTAATTTATAATTTTTTATTTATTAATTTATTAATGCACCAAATAAAATTTTATTTACCATGATGGTTGTTTTCGGACATATTGCACAATAGCACAAGTGCGGAGCCAGGACGATTTAGTAGGGTGGGCCGATACACGAAAATGGGATGGGCCGGATAGAAAATCCAAGAAAAAACAATACAAATTATAATTAAATTTTTTTAAGAAAAAGAATTCTCACTAAAAATTTTTTTTGAAAAAAAAATGGCTGGGCCATGGTCCAGGTTGGCCCAGCCTTGTCTCCGCCTCTGCAATAGCAGAAGTTGAGACTGAGAGGAATTGCTGGTACAACTCATGCTCTCGATGCTATAGAAAGTTATATAATGATGGTGAAAAACTTAAGTGTTCAAAGTGTGGTGTACGAGATGGAAGTGGGAGCTATATATATTTTACCTACATTATTCAATATCCTTATTTGCTGTATACTTAAAAATATTACATAAATAATGCACCAGGAGAACAAATACTCACGTGAGCAATTTCATTGATATTTTTAATTTCTTTATGTTATCAAAAAAATGAATTAACTATTTAAATCTTTTTTCAATTCAAGGACATATGGGTGCCTATATTTCAATCATCTGTCCCCTTCCCTTTAATTTTTTACATGTTTTATTGGGATTTTGTTTCTGTTCTAATTCATGAAATTTTAGTTCCATGATTTTATATTCAGTTTATACGAGACATTTACATGGAATTAGAAAACTAAAATACTTAGGGCGCGATTGCATATGCTTTTATTTTAAAAATTCTCATTTTGCTAGAGAATAGTGGTAAAAAATTTTTTGGAAGAACAAATTAAATATATGAATTTTGAGAATGATTGGATGTGAGATGAAAAACTAATGATGAAAGTTGATTTGATTTAAAAATAGTAAAATTAATGATGGGATATGAGTGGTGGTTAGAAATGTGTGAGTAAGTGAATAGTGAAATTTGTGGGAGAATATGTCATAATGATTAGTTTTTCTTTTTTGGAAAAATGTGTAGATGTGATTGGTAAAAGAAAAAATTAGAAAAAATGAAAGTAAGAGAATAGTATATTTTCTGAAAAAAAATCCATAAACAATCGCATGTTTGGTAAAAAAAAAAATCTCCAGCGAAACGAAAATGAAATTTCTTCCATATCCAATCACAAATCTTATCTTTATACTTTTTTACGAGGTACAAACTTGATTTGCGTGTAATGGATTATACTCGAAATGCTCTTTTTCTTTGTTGGGATAAGGATAGTGTTGATTTGATTGGCAAGAAAGCATCCGAGACCAAAACAACTATTGTGAGTTTTGTTATTAGTTAACAAATTTTAATTATAAATTTTGACTTAATTATTTTATAATTTGTATCTTAAAATTAAATTAAAAATTTCTTATCAACCAAATCTTATGCATGACATTGATCCTCAATATGTTCCAAATGAAAACAAGGGTTTGGTAGACAAGAAGGTCAAGTTCAAAGTGCAAAGTAAAATAGATTCAATTAACAATTTGAGAATACTTTTATAGTCTTAAAGTTGACTATGGTTCGTAGTTCACGTCAAGATTTCAAGCAACATTTATTGACACCTGATATGAACAGTTTATTAATTTGCGCTTGACTATAATGAGCAGTGAAATTTATATTCAAATAGGTTGATTTTATTTTATTTTTATTATTTTGTCACATGACTTAACCTAACTCTAGAGCCATTCATTCGAATCCAATTGGTGATAATGTATTAATTTTATGTTGTTGATTGGATCGTAATGCATTTCATTTCTTTCATTTGAAATTTGCATAGATAAGCAAATTAATGACATAGTACTTTAACATGATCATATTGATGTTTTTGAACTACTTCTTTACTTTATTTATGTTTGAATATTTTTATGTACTTTTTATGGATAGTTTCTATGAATAATATATTATTATTAATGAAATATTTGTTTTTATGTCATGCTTGTAATAAATATCCGGATATTTATTTTGTATTGGTTCAATTGCAATTAGGTATAATTATGTTAAATCAATATTTTGTTATTACATTTGCTTTTTTAATACACTTTTATTATATACAACTATAAAAGATATTATAATTTTTAAATAAAAAGTCTTATAACTTTTGAATAATAAAAATGTCTTATATATTTTGAATATACAAGTCATATTTATTACCAAAATGACATCAACCGTATCAAAAGAGTTCACTCAAATGGTGAAGCTCAAAAATCCATATTACAAGTCAAACTGTTAAATTACATTATATTCTTTTTCGCTTTTGAAATTCAACTTCGAACAATATCATTACGCCAACATAAATATTGTAGGTATTAGCTTTGTTGGTAAATATTTACCTGTGATGATTTTAACTACTCTTTAAAATAATTTTAATACTTACATATAGATGTCAAGTCATTTTAAAATTATTTTAATCCCCAAACTATATTGTCCAAAATTTGTCTCATTGTTTGTCAAGTCATTAGTTCAACTATTAGTGGCGTCAAAATATTATTTAGAAAGACATGTCGTGCTATTAAATGATTTCTTAGTGATTAAAAATAAATATTTTATTAAAAATAAAAATATACGAATTATATTATAAAAATTAAAATTGAAAAATAAAAATATAAAATATAAAAAAAAAAATTATGCAAGAAAAATAATTGCCTATTCACTTGGTGCTATTTTTATTATTATTGTTAATAAATGACCAATCATTTATCACTCTATAATTTATTGGTACAAGTTCTATTTGTATATACCATCACACCTCTTAAGAAAAAATAAGGGAAAAACAAAATGAAATAAAGAAAAACAAATCCCACTCATTTTAATTCTTATATTCGAAATATTTTATTGTACAATCCTAACCATTGATCTTGCTTTGTCCAAAGATTTTGTATATATATTAGTAAAATATTGTAAATTGTATTACTATTTATAATTTTACTAAAAGTTACCAAATATTAGGATTTTGCAATAATTATTTAATATTATAAATGGTATTCCTACTTATCATTATAGCAAAAGTACCAAATGTTAGGATTTTGCAACAATTATTTAGGAAGAAAGATATATTACGATCTTCCAATAGTTATTGTAAATCACCGCTCTAAAATTCAAAAATTTACTAAAAGATATGTTACTTATAATAATACATATGCACCATTATCAATATTCCGTGATTATGTACGATCAATTCTATATATACATTATTTATATCTTAAAAACAATATATAGACTTTGTTTTTTTATGTTTCAATTGGACGTTGACTTTTTCTGTATTCCTATGTTATATGTATATAAAATAGGAAAATATTATAAATAGTATTAAACTAAGAAAATATTTTAAATCATATTGCTATATTATTTTATATATATGTATAAAAATTAAGAGTCCGAAACAAAAATGTCCTGCTCTTTTTACTTCTTATATTCGGTAATATTTTAAATTAGGAAAATATTGTAAATGGTATTCCTACTTTATATGCATTAAAATTAGGATTTTTTTTATAAATGGTATTCCTACTTTATACCAAAAGTGAGTTTGTACTATCAATTCCTATAATATTAATCAAGTTTTAAATACTAATTGACTATTCAAATTCTCCCTATCGATCAATAATAGTTGAAATAGACGAATTACGTTCAAGGAATATTTGTAGGAATATTTTATGTAATTTTACCATTGATTTTTATGTTTCAATTGACGTTGACATTTTTTATATTCAATTAATCAAGTTTTAAAGTACTAATTGCTTTTTCTCTTAATCGCTCAAATGATAATTATTTTTTAATCTATAAAACTTTGCATCGTGTTTTATAATCTCTTTTGATTGATTAGTGATTCACATTGTTGATCAAAATGAGATAACATACATAGAGAGCAATGGCACGATTTCTATTCTCTATTTCAAAGTAGTATCATATTTATATTAATAAATTTTTATGTGTTTATTGTTGTCTAATGTAAGTTATTTATAAAAATATAAATATCGTATAAAATTATCTCTTTCCTATGTCTCACAAAATTATTACCGCAAGAAACACTATTATTTGTAAACTACATCAAAATTTCAAATGGTTTAGGGTTTTTAAAGTTTTTTTCTCTATTTAAAGTATACATGAGGCAATGGTTTTGGAATTTATCCTTAATACAAAATAATGAGAATTTCTAGGTAAATGATGAGTTGTTTGACATAAAGATATTGAGCATTAAATATCAAATAACTGGACAATTATTTAAGCACCACTTAATCATTCTTAATCATATCTTAGGGTAAAGATTTCACTATAAAATAAAGCCAAATTAAGATAAGATTAGTCATATTTTAGTGTTTCTTAATAAAAATATTTATGGTATTACATTAGAATCAAAATTAGTAGATGAGTTTTTCAACTTAGTACTCACATTTCAATGGAATAGAATAGGAAATGGAGTAGTGTTAGGAACACGAAATCTGACTTAATTTTACCATGCCACAATTATTTTTTTCTTAAGAAATTCTTGGAATATATGATATATGACTTCATTGAACACTTGATGTGGTCGATTCTATAAATGATATATGACTTCATTGAACGACGGAGAATGTAAGATATATTTGAGTTCGACAAATAGCGTGCAAATCATATTCAAATGTTAACCTATTGCATGATGTGCACGCACCGGAGTGCCGGACATAAGTTAAAGTTGAAGTTGGTAATCCAATGATGTTGTTAAAGAATATAGACCATTCACTTGGTTTGTGCAATGGTATTATGTTGGTTGTTACAAAGCTCGGTGATCACATTTTGGAGGCAAAGATTATTACAAGAAATAGTGAAGGTCAAAAGGCATTAATTCCTCAAATGACAGTGACTCTACCCGATCTGAGTTTGCCTTTCAAGTTCCAACGAAGACAATTTCCTTTGATTGTTTCATATGCAATGATTATCAACAAAAGTCAAGAACAATCTCTCTGTAATGTTGGACTTCTTTTTAAAAAACCAGTATTCAGTCATGGTCAATTGTACGTTGCTATATCCATTGTGACTAATTGTACGGGTTTAAAAATCTTAATTTGTGATGATGAGAATACATGTAACAATAAACTACAAATGTGTATATAAGTTTCTCGTAATTTGTAAATTGCATTTTTTCATTGACATTATTTATGGAGATTTGATACATTTATTAAAACAATGCCGTGAAGAATTTTTTTTAATAATAATGTCAAGTAATAATTTATTCATCAATACAAATTCAATATGAAAATATATGTCTCAGATGTGTATATATACACATATATATGAATTTTTTTTATAGAGAGGTAGAGTGTGTGAGAAAGAGAGTGACCGATATAATACCAATAGAAATATACATATATTTTAAAAGATAAATATAAATAAGCTAAATTTGACATTTAAGGCTATAGTTAAAAATGCAAGTTTGATATAAAAATATTCATTTTTATTTACTTTATATGAATATTATTATTAAAATAAAGTAATAAATACCAACTCATTGTTAGTTTCATTATAAATTAATAATATTAAAATTATAATACACGTGCAACGCATACAGGTAGAATTACTAGTTTATATATATAAAACATGTAACTTTCCTTTCAATTTGAATTCATTTAATATTGATCATTTTCAATTATAATTGATCAATTTATTTTATCTTCATTTTTAATACATAAATATTTAATTTAATCGAGAGAACATGAGTCAAAATATTAATTGGAGACACTATTGATAATTTTCATTTTCGCTATTTCCACTTAGCGGGTGTTGATTCTCGCATGATTGAAAATATATTTGGTTGAATGTAATCGAAGAAAAATATGTGTTTAGAAATGAAATGATTTTTAATGAGTATTTTTAAGACTTTTTTCTACACGCAAAATACGATACAAATAAAAAATATTTTTATGTATTTGCAAAAACATTTAAAAAAATTTATCATTTAAAATTATTATTGGTAAGTTAGTGGTGGACCCAATAATTAGTTTATTCAAGTAAGAGTGGGAGATGGTGATATAAGTTTTATAGATGTGATTGAATGACAAGGTAGGAGAATATGTAACAAAAATAGTTTTGAAAATTAGATGAAAATCAAATGTTTTCAATCAAACACTTAACATGAAATATTTTTGATTTTATGAATAGTAAAAAACTGAATACGATGTTTGGAAACGAGAACATATGAAAAGGAATTTCACTTTCTCATTGCTCTTAATAAAAAGACAAAGTGAATGAAATCCGAATATTGTAGCCTAGTCGATTCAAGAGATAATACTCCTTCCGAGAGATGTAGAATAGGGGTAAGACATCCATACATCAATCAATCATGATTGAGATAAGAATATATTAAAAAAGTTGCAAAAAAGTGTTAAAGCCAAACATGAAGAAGTGGAGACACTCAAAAAGTAAAACAAGAGTTAAATTCATGCAAAAAAAAGTTCTTTGGAATACCTTTTTTTCTAATTAGTCTTTAGTTAGTTAATATCGATTGTACTTTGTTCAATGATAATATCATCTAAGTATCGTGTTTTTTAATTCAAAATGTCTTAACCATATTTCACCGACTAAAAAATTTAATTTTAATCTTCCAAATTTTATTTTAGAATCAAATATACGAGTGACATTTACTATATATACAAAATACTTTAATAAAACATTATTCCAATTTTAAGATTTAATTTAATTAAATTAATAAATTGTCTTGATTACGTGCAACGCACGTGCACCTTACTAGTTTAAATAAATAAATAAATCATAAGTAGATTTCTTTTTATAAGTTAGAAATGACCATTGACTACAGAGGACCAACGACTATGAAAGAAGAGAAACTTCTACTGAAATTTATAGCATTCTAACCGATGGTTGCATACACCAAGACTTCAAACTGAACATTTATCTTAATGCAAAGCTGCAATTCTCCCACATTCATGTACAAAATAACATCAACTGAAAACTTGATATTATGCTACCACGTAATTCATAAGCAGTCATGGATATCTATACAAGAAAACTTTTGAAAGCTTTGACAGAAACGAATCACCTAGAAAATCCACTTACTGTGTGATGCCATCTGAAACCCAAAATAAGGACATCAACTTTAATTTTGACAAAATACGCCGAAGGATGCTAAATCTAGAGGAAAATCTGCAAAATCATCTGTAGCTTTAGCTTCAACATTTTGCTACAAATAACACTGTCAACTAGTCATTGTTTTCTTAAGATTCAGGCTTCAAAATGTACGTTAAATGATCAACCAAGAAAATAACATTCTATTTAGTGTACTATTAGATAATAAACTATGCAAGAAGGACCAGAAAATTTGTAATCGTACCAGGATCAGAATCTCCCATCTGAAAATCAAATAAATATCTTTCAAAAAAATTTGCATAGGAAGTTAAAAGATGGAGTGTACCATTACAAACTGAAACATTATTATGCAATATGAAGTGAAAAAACTCATATTTTCATGCTCTTTTTGTGTACCATTTGTCTAACGCGAGTAATATTCTCTCAAAAGATGAAATATGAAATTCACCAAACGGGATCATAAGAATATTGATTGAACTTGATTGCTCCACAACATCTAGAAATATACTTCTTCCAATTTCATCCCTCCAAATCTCATCCTAATGCGCAAAGAAATAGAACATCAATTAGAAAAGGCGCAAATGAGACACTTCAAAGTGGCTTAAAAGCAACAAAAGTTGTTGACGTGCGTTTTGATCAACAAGCAAAATGTATAAGAGATTTAACACGTGGAAATAGAAGTATACGTATCACGCGTTTATTTATCGCTAATTTCGCTTTTTAGCGTAATGCCGAGAAAAAATGTGGTCGGTCTTTCTTACAAGAACACGTTTACAGTGCCTTTTTCCTATTTTTCTTTCTTGTCTTTTTCCTCTTAAATGAGGCTTTTATACACCTCTAGTAAGTGGGTTTTCAATAGTCATCTTTGCACTAATTAGTAAAATAATTTGAAAAATGACACATGTCCCCTCCTAAGCGTGCATGTCACCCAAGTTTTGCCACTTGGTGACTCATCTTGATCACCTTCCGACACGTGGCGCTCTTGGTGCGAATAGAGCACTAAGTATGGGCAAGTATGAGCAAATGATTATTTTTCTCAACTGTCGCGCATGCGTTTCCGCCAAGATTTGGGTTCGGGGTCGGGGCTCGATAGTAGTGTTGTGGTTGGGCTCGGTGAGTGGGCGAGCCCAACTCATGACGTGTCATCCGGGCCTTCGCCACGACGTTCCCCAGGGGGGCCCATTCGGGCATGTCTCGTATATCTTTGACGTGGATTAATTTTCTTCCGGCTCGGCTCGGGCTTCATCAAAGGCCCCCAAGTTTAATTCCGAGAGAAGAATCTCTAAAGTCGGAGTTAAACTTTAATGTTAATGATGGACATTTAATGGGGAAAAGGAATCCTCAAAGGTTGTTTTTATTCCGACATCGTCGTGTAGTGGTTAATGCCCTGTAGCGGCGCATTAACGTGATGCCATAATGGTGGACACGTGGCTTCTTATGGTTGGACCAATCTTGTGCGAGAATCAAAGGTGCGTCGATCTGCCCGCCGGGCGTGGGGGCGTGGCGTTTTCGACATTTTTTACGGTTTTTGAGGTTGAAAAGGCGTGTCTTTTGAGCGAGGCGTTTCATTTCTCGAGGGAACTTCATCAAAATCTATTCCTTCTTCTTGAAATACCCTTTGGCTACCAATCTTGCTTTGTTTCTTACCACGTAACCTTCCTCATTCATCTTGTTTCGAAAACCCATTTTGTGCCAATAACATTTTGATGGGTTGGTCTTTGCACCAATTCCCAAACATTGTTCCTTTCAAACCGATTCACTCTTCTTGCATCGCTTGAATCCAATGTGTGTCATGTAGTGCTTGGGACACATCTTTTGGCTCTATTTAGGTAATAAAACAAGTGAACATTGCTTCTTGTTGAGCTCGGATCCGGTTCTTACACCATCTCTTACATTTCCAATAACTAGCTCGGTGGATGGTCTCTTAGCCATCTCACATCATGTTGAGTAAATCCTGGGTTCGTCGTCTTGCGGCTATGTTGTCTTGAGTAGCTCTCTCAACATCATTTAGCTGCTGAGATTTTCAAGTTGTCTTTGAGATTGACTATCTCATCTTCATCTTGGTTGATTCACTTTCGCATCCATTATTCTTCGAGCTAAATTAATTGAGACCGAAATGAAATTTTGGGTCGGCTTTCAAAGTTGAGCCTTCGAAACTAGGTATTTTTCTCGAAATATTCTTCCTTTTCCTATAAAATGTCTTCTTTCGAGGATAGTAGAAGCCGTAGCTATAGCATAGAGGTTGAAATTGAGAACCCCCTCCGAACCTTCGCTTTCTTTCTCCCCAAAGACAACAATCTCCGCCTCACAACCCAAGCATCGTTGGTCTCTTCTTCGATCATTCTCCTCGAGGCGTAACACCTTTGGAGCAGACGCACACCATATTTAACCCGGTCTTTGGTGACTTTTTCGAGAAGGTGTGGTATATCACCTGCATCGGGCGCGAGATAATTCCAAATGAGGGATCCCCAGAAATCGACCTCGACACTATCAGTAGGAAGAAGAGAATATGAACCCATCGAGCCGGAGCGTGATAACGCGGAGCGGGTGGATGAACCCCCTCAGGAGACTCGAGGCCCGAGAGGCCTCAAGGGCCCATAGGCCATCGTAATGGTGATGGTAGATGGGGAGGAGGCCCTCGCCTTCATGTAGAGCCTCAGTGGAAGCCGTGTGATATAAATGACATCCCTAGCATGTTGATGGTCCCAGAGATGGGAGAGCTCCAGCGGAAGTACCGGATTCGAGCGGTATCAATTTGGGTACCGGATGGCACGGAGGTTCCCAAGACCCACCGAGAGGGGTGTGTGGCCATACATATCGCCACCTTCTATATGGCTGTGCTTTCCACTGGCGGTTTTCCTCACGTGGTGGTTTTGCAAGTGGGGCATTCCGACCAAGTGCATCCCATTTCTTGGGGTCGGATTATCGGCCTCTTGGTGATGTTTCATTTAGAGAATTATCCCGCCCAAAGTTTAAAGAAATGAACGAGCTCTTTCGTCTGGCGAGCGACTCCTTCGTCCGGGGCAGCCATCGGGATGGTATTATGTGCAGACCCGACTTGGGTATCCAGACAGATCTAGTTGAAGGCCTTCCTTCATCTCTAAAGGAATGGAAGGATAAGTGGCTCAAGGGTAAGAGGCGAGTGGCAGGCTCGCGTGGAGGATGGAGCAAGGAGACGTGCCCTTTATCCTCCTTCAAATTTTGTTTTTGGTTACTGATAAGTCTATCCCTTCTCCTTTCATTTGTTTTTGTTATCACTTTTTTTTATGTGCCTAACTTTGCCTCTTTTCATCTTTTTTCCTTTCTTTTTTATAGGAACCGAGCGTCCAGCGGGCCGCTGTCGGCCACCTTCGTCTGCATCTTTGGAGAATATCCGAGCGAGGCGCTATGGATAGGCGGATTGAGAGGTGGCCACCGAGGTTAACTTGGCTGGGCCAGCGTCGGCTTGAGGCCCTCCGCCCGAGGTCGAGGGGCGACTCGGGGTGAGGCGGCAGAGAGGGAAGAGCAGGCTAGAGAGAGCCTCAATATAGCTCTCCGAGGTCCGAGGAAGTGCGACCAAACTTACGGAAGAGCGACCCAAGCAGCAAGCAGAGCGAGCCGGGCCGTCTCCCACAACGACGACCGATCCGTGGGCGGATCATCCGTGCTCGCTGGCAAACACGGACTCGGAACCGCCGAGGGCGGCTGCAGTCGAGGTAAATATACTTCGTATTTCTTTGCACTTTCTCTTTCTTTCAAAATGTTCTTTGTTTTCTTTTGACGGTGGTCGTTTTTTGCGGCGCGGCTTGGATTTGCGTGCACGCCTTCGCAGCCGTGGAACACGGCCATACGTCGGACTCAGGCGGCTAGAGACCAGTCCCACTGATGCGGAGGAGGCGGCTCGGAGAGCCGATATCCGGGCCGATAATGCCCTGTCGATGGGGTGCCCGAGGCGGAAGAACCCCCTCTAAAGGAGGAGAGAGAGAATTGTGATCGAAGAGCCCGCGCCGAAAGGGTCTGGTCGACATCACGGAGCATCCAGGCCGGGAGACTCTTGAAGGGGGTGTCCCGGACTTTCTCGGACGACGGCCGGTAGGGAGGGTCACTTTATCCCTCCAAGCCGAGTGAGGGAAGAGTATCTGCGAGGAATGACCGGGATACGCCTCAATGGTTCGTGGAGTTTGTCCGGTGTGCCACGCCGATGGAGGAGCAATCGAGAGAGTTTTTGTTTTGTGCTCGGTGTGTAAACCGAGTCTTTGTTTTGTGCTCGTGTGTAAACCGAGTCTTTGTTTTATGCACGGTGCGTAAACCGAGTCTTTGTTTTATGCTTGGTGCATGACCAAGTCTTTGTTTTGTGCTCGGTGTGTAAACCGAGTCTTTGTTTTTAGGGTACAAAGCCTTGACAGCCATGAGACAAGTGTAAACCCTTCTTTGAGATCATAAAAAAGAACAAAAATTTCGAATGGACCGAGCAAGCACAAGTCGCTTTTGAATCACTCAAACAACATCTCTCTTCAATTCCTATATTGCAAAAACCCACCCAAGGAGAGGACTTGTATTTATACTGGCGGTATCCGAATACGCCGTCGATTTGGTGTTAATTAGGCTAGATGACTCTATCCAACATCCATCTATTACACAGTCAAGCATTACATGACGTCGAGCCCGTTATCCGCCAATGGAAAAATTAGCTTATTTATTGATAATTGTGGCACGAAAACTCCGTCCATATTTCTCGAGCATAAGATTATAGTCTTGACCAACTACCCAATGAAACAAGTGTTGCATCGACCCGACACCTGGGTCGAATGATAAAGTGAACCGTTGAGCTCACCATTTTGATATTCTATACGAGCCACGCACAACGATAAAAGGACAAGGCTTTAGCCGACTTTGTGGTCGAATTTACACCTTCCATACAATAAGAAGTTGTGGAAGTTCAAGAGTGGAAGTTGTTCGTCAACGGCTCCTCCAACGCAGGCCGAGTGGGGGGGATCGTGATAATCGATCCAAATCAAAAATGCTCCGCTCGGCCATCCGATTTGTTCCCGCGACGAACAACAAAGCCGAGCACGAGGCACTCCTGGCGGAGTCTAGACATGGCGGCTTCCATGGGCCTAAACGACTACTAGTACATAGTGATTCTCGGTGGTCGTTCATCAAATCAACGGTGAGTATGAAGCAAAAGAGCAAAAAATCGCACAATATCCGGGCTTGGTCAAGAAGAAATTGTTACATTTCAAGGCGGAAGTCATACATGTACCCCGAACCGAGAACATGCAAGCGGATGATTTGGCTTGGCTTCGGTTCGATCCAGGGGATGATCTATTGCGATGTAATCGTCACTCAATTGTCCGCCCCATCACTTAACGCAAAGAAGATACATGCTATCGAAGCCACCGAAGCGCACTGGATGATCCCGATCATTCAATCTTGGAAAAAGAGTTCAACACGAAAACAAGGCCGGGCTAGAACATTACGAACCCAGCGGCTCGGTTCACGCTAGTAGACGGTGTCCCGTACAAACGAGGGTACTTCGTCCCTCTCCGTGGTGCCTATCCGAAGCAGATGTGGACTACGCACTCCGGGAGGTTCATGAGGGGATATGTGGAAACCACGGGGCCGGACATTAGATTACAAATTAATACAACAAGGATATACTCTGGCCATCCTAAAAAAGGACGCAACCGACCTCGTCAAAAGATGCGAGAGGTGCAAAGATTTGCACCGCAGTCGGTATCATCCTCGGCGACTTACCATCGTATTTAGTCTCGGCCGTTCACCAAATGGGGAATGGACCTTATCGGATCACTCCCCATTTGGCAAATGGGGCGTAAAGTATGCCATTGTGGCGGTAGATTATTTTACAAAATGGGCGAGACGGAGCCTCGGCAAAGATAGACGAAGAAAAGATTGTGAGTTTTGTATGGAAGTCCATTATCTGCAGATTTGGGATACCGCATTCGATTGTTACGGACAATGGGAAACAATTCGATAACCGTAGGTTTCAAATTTTGTGAAGGTTTCCACATCAAAACCACTTCTCGACTCCATACCATCCCCGGTCAAATGGACAAAGTTGAGGCCGTTAATAAAATACTCAAGTATACCTTGAAGGCGAGATTGGAGGAGTCTAAAGGTAATTGGCCCGAGGATTTGCCCGGCATCGTGGTCATACTAACGACGCATCGAGTGGCCACGAGAGACACCTTTTTCTTTGGCTTATGGAACCGAGGCGGTCATTCTGTTGAGATTGGAGCCCCTACCTTTAATTGCAAAATTTTCGAAGATGGCAATGAGGCTACCTCCGAGCCGAGCCGGGATCTACTCGAAGAAAAAAATATGTAGTGCCGAGAGGAAAAACGCCATATATAAATAAAGGAGTGAGAGGTACTACAATTCAAAGGTAAAGGAAATGAGATTCAGTCGGTGACCTTGTGTTGAAAAGGATAACGGTCCGAGCCCACCCATTGAAGCCAACCAGGAGGGCCCATTTCGGTTGAGAACGCGTCTTATCCGGTGGGGCATACGAGCTAGAATATTTGAGTAGAGAAAAATTTACACATCCATGGAATGTAGTCTACCGAAAAGGTACTATCAATAAAGATCTCGGTTTACAATCCCAGATAAGATTCCAGGAATTATCCTTTCATCCGATATTCGTGAGCTCTCTAAAAGTACATACACGGGTGTGAAAAGGAAAGTTCATTTCAACAAAGAAAAGTATTTACAAGAGGGAGCCGGAGCCCAATACATTCTAAGACTCGAGGCCCAAGAACCTATTCACGAGTACATAATACAAAAGCCTATGAAAGGAAAAAAGGGGAGAAAAAGATTAAGATTGAGTGGGGCGGAATCTCAATGGCACTGGGGAAGCAACCTCTTCGCATCGGGAAGAGGTGAACAGCAAACACCGTGGCCTCGGCAAAATTCGAGCGGAGCGTATCAAGATCAGCCTCCAAGAGGGCCATGTCCTCCTCGGCGTGCGGCGATCCCCTCCCGGCCTTAATAGCCGAGGATTTCCTTGAGGGTGGTCGCGTGGCCGCAGTTAACATGAATGCATACTCCTCGGAGTCCTTATAAGCTTCGACGGCCTCTACTCGAGCCTCTTCAACCCGCCTCGGGTAGCCTCCTCGGCCGCCCCCGCGCATCGGCCAACCGTCTTTCCATTTCTTCACCGGGAGGCGGCGGTTGACGTTCCAGCTCAAGCAACCTTAGCCCGAATTCCTCCTCGGCCTTATGGGCCCGATCCCACTCTGCCTCGGCCCTCGTGGCGGTTTCCTTCTCAAGGTTGGCCCAAGCCGTGGCCCTCCGCCGGGTCTTTAGAGATTCTTACCCCTTGAGAGTAGCATGAGCCTCCTGCAGTCACCATCGCCTTTCCGATCGACATATTTTCTCTCCACTCGCGAGTTCCCCAATCGCGTGCCACATGAGCCCAATGATCCGCCGGACAACCCCATGGCATCAATTTGCTCCTCCCCGGCCGATCTCCGAAAGAAATTGCTCAATGCCTTTGTCCGGCACGAGCCGAACATTCATTGCGGCCCGACCCGCTTCGGCAAAACTCTCGACTTCTCCTCCATCGGTGTGGCGCACCGAATGAACTCCATGAACCATTGAGGCGTATCCCGATCATTCCTCGCAGATTCGTCCCTCACTCGGCCTGGAGGAGAAAGTGACTCGCGGTGAAGTCGTCCGAGAAAGTCCGCGGACTTCCCCTTCAGGACTCGTCCGGTGATGCACGGTGCAGATCGACCGACCCTTTCGGTTGCCTCGGCTCTTCGATCACGATTCCCTCTCTCCTCCATTGGAGGGGGTTCTTCCGCCCCTAGGCACCTATCGGGGGCGTTTATCGGCCGGATATCGCTCTCCGAGCCGCCTCGTATCGCGCTGGCCGGGTCTGCAGCCGCCCGAGTCCGCGTGCGGCCGTGTTCCTCACGCTGAAGGCGCCGCACGCAAATCCAAGCCGTGCCCTACAAAAACGACCACCGTTAAAAGGAAACAAAGAACATTTCGAAAGAAAGAGAAAGTGCAAAGAAATACAAGTATATTTACCTCGACTGCACCATCCTCGGCGACTCCGGAGTCAAGGTCTGTCCGGCAGGCATAGATGATCCGCCACGGATCGGCTGCGGGAGATGGCCCGGCTCGCCTCTGTTTCCGCCGGCCGCTCTTCCGGTAAGTTTGGCTGCATTTCCTCGACCTCGAGAGCTATGTTGAGGATCTCCTAGCCTCCTCTTCCCTCTCTGCCGCCTCACCCCGAGTCTCCCCCCGACCTCGGGGCAGCAAGCCTCAAGCCGGCCATGGCCAAGTTAACCTCGGTGGCCGGCCTCTCAATCCGCCTATCCATAGTGCCTCGCTCGAATATTCTCCACTGCGGATGAAGGCGGCCGACAACGCCCTCGGACGCTCGGTTCCCTATAAAAAAAGAAGGAAAAAAAGATGAAAAGAGGCAAAGTTAGCCATATAAAAAGAAAAACGATAACAAAAACAGGAAAGGAGAAGGGATAGACTTATTATAACCAAAAAACAAAATTTGAAGGAGGATAAAGGACAGTCTCCCTTGCTCCCGTCCTCCACGCGAGCTCGCCACTCGCCGCTTACCGAGAGCCACTTATCCTTCCATTCCTTTAGAGATGAAGGAAGACCTTCAACTAGATCTGTCCAGGATACCCAAGTCGGGTCCGCACATAATACCATCCCGATGGTCGCCCGGACGAAGGAGTCGCCGCTGACAACGAAGAGCTCGTTCATTTCTTTAAACTTAGGGCGGGGATAATTCTCTAAGTGAAACATCACCAAGAGGCCAATAATCCGACCCCAGGAAATAGGATGCACTTGAGTCGGGGGGGAATGCCCCACTTGCAAAACCACCGCGTGAGGAAAACCGGCAGTGGAAAGCGCAACCCATATAAGAGGTGGCGACATGTATGGCCACAAACCCCTTTGGTCGGGGTCTTCGGGAACCTCCGTACCATCCAAGACCCAAAAAAAATGATACCCTCGAATCCGGTACTTTCGTTGAAATTCTCCCATCTCCGGGACCATCAACATCTTTGGGGATGTCGTTTATATCGCACGGCGTCCACCTAGGCTCTACACGAAGACGAGGGCCTCCTCCCTACCTACCGTCACCATTACGATGGCCCATCGGCACATGAGGCCTCTCGGGCCTCGAATCTCCGGGAGGGTTCGTCCACCCACTCCGCATTATCACGTTCGTGCCTCGGATGGGTCCATATTTTCCTCTTCCTCTGGCCGAGGGTGTTGGATTCAGTGTTCGGGAATCCCCCTTGAAAATCCTCTTACACCAATCCGGCTGGTATACTACACCTTCTCGAAAAACGGTCACCGACACCGGGTTAAAAATGGTGTGCGTCTGCTCCAACGGTGTTTCAACTGTAGGGGAATGATTTGAAGACGAGATTTGAACAACACTCGGGCTGTGAGGCGGAGTTTCTTTGTCTTTGGGGAAAAAGAAACAGATGGTTCAGAGGGGGGTCCTCAATTTCAACCTCTATGCTATAACTACGGCTTCTACTATCCTCGAAGGAAGACATTTTATAGGAAAAGGGAGAATATTTCGAGAAAAATACCTAGTTTGAAGGCTCGAACTTTGAAAGCCGACCCAAAATTATTGGTCGGTCTCAATCAATTTAGCTCGAAAAATAATGGATGCGAAAGTGGATAATGGAGAAAAAGGGGTATTTATAGATGAAGTTCCCTCGAGAAATGAAACGTCGCTAAAAAAGACACGCATTTTCAACCTCAAAAGCCGTCAAAAATGTCGAAACGTCACATCCCCACGCCCGCCGACAGATCGACGCACCTTTTCGATTCTGCGCAAGATTGGTCCAACCATAAGAAGCCACGTTTCCACCATTATGGCATCACGTTAATGCGCCGCAGCATTAACCACTACACGATAGATGTCGGGAATAAAAACAACCTTTGAGGATTCCTTTTCCCATTAAATGTCCATCATTAACATTAAAGTTTAACTCCAACTTCGTGAGATTCTTCTCTCGGAATTAAACTTGGGGCCCTTTGATGACGCCCGAGCCGAGCTGGAAGAAAATTAATCCACGTCAAAGATACAACACATGCCCGAATGGGGCCCCCCGGGGAACGTCAGCAGCAGTGCCCAGTGACACGTCATGAGTTGGGCTCGCCCACTACCGAGCCCAACCACAACACGACTACCGAGCCCCGACCCCCGAGCCCAAATCTTGGCGGGAAACGCATGCGCGACAGATTCAGAAAAATAATCATTTGCCCATACTTGCCCATACTTAGTGCTCTATTAGCACCAGAAGCCGCCACGTGTCAGAAGGTGATCAAGATGAGTCACCAAGTGGCAAAACTTGGCTGACATGCACGCTTAGGAGGGGACATGTGTCATTTTTCAAATTATTTTACTAATTAGTGCAAAGATGACTATTGAAAACCCACTTACTAGAGGGGTATAAAAAGCCTCATTTAAGAGGAAAAAGACAAGAAAGAAAAATAGAAAAAGGCACTGTAAACGTGTTCTTGTAAGAAGATAGACCCCGATTTTATTTTCGGCATTACGCTAAAAAGGCAGAATTAGCCATAAATAAACACGTATTACGTATATTTCCACGTGTTAAATCTCTTATACATTTTGCTTGTTGACCAAAACGCACATCAACACTTGCAAACACAATAAGTAAAATGTATTTTTGGAAGCTAATTGGCCAACACTCTATAATATTTTACTTATACGGCATAAATAGGTAAATATATCAAAAGTTCCCACTAAAATGAAGATTTAATCATTGTAAATCATATTAACCAACCACTCAAGGGATGCATGCTAATTTCTAAATAAGGAGATCAACCCAAAAATGGCATGATGAATAAGTCCCAATGTAAAAATCTTTTAATATTTAAAAGTATGCCACCACCTCTTTACTTGTATCGATTGATCAAGTCCCAATGTCAAAATATTTTAAAATTTAAAAGTATGCCACCACCTCTTTTATTTACATCGGTCTCTTTATCAAACAATGTAAAAACTTGTAATTCTACATCGGTTCTTAAATCAATCAATGTATAATAGCGGAATTTACATCGGTTGTCTGAAAACCGATGTAGGTATTTTATAAAATTTTACAATTATGCCACCGCCTATTTTTTACATCGGTTAGATTAATAACATATGTAAAATTTTGTTGTAAAATCCTTCCATTGTAGTAGTGAAATATTTTCTTGCTATTGTTATGAAAAAATATTTTCTTCCAAAAATGTAGAAATATCCAACATTTGGTTTCCTTTCTATCCAAATTTCATATGGGGTCTTGGATAGTCGTTTGTTGATCAAGTATCTGTTTTGGGTGTTACAAGCGGTATTAATAGCTTCAACCCAAAATCTCTTAGGTAGGCTAGCCTTAGCTAATATGGTCCTTATATCTTCCTCAAGAGTTCTATTCCTTCTTTCAGCTACTTCATTCCGTTGTGGAGTTCTTGCAGCTGATAGTTCATGATAGATCACATTCTCATTGCAATACTGAGTTATTATCCCATTAATAAACTCAATGTCTCTATTTGATCTGATCTTTATGATGGATCGACTTTTATCATTCTGAACTTTCTTCATAAGCTGGGGTAACTTTTGCAAAGTTTTCTTCTTTTTTTACACATAAATATTGTCCAAGTGTATCTTGAGTAGTCATTCACAACTACTAATGTCTACTTCTTCCCATTTATATTTGCTAGCTCAATTTGACCAAATAGATAGATATGTAATAGATCACGAGAATCCTTGTAGATGTTGGATTTGACTTTTCTTTGAATGAAAATTTGATCTTTTTTCTTTTTGACATGCATCACATTTCATTTTTTTGTATACTGAAACTAGAAGTCTTTCAACCGGATGACGTCTTGCAAGTTATTGATAGTTTTGAAATTCAAATGACTTAGTTTTTTGTGCCACTGCCAACTAGCTTCAGTTGTGTTTTTTTCTATGAGACAAGTACTTGATGTTGCCGTTGACCAATCTACAACGTACATGTTCTTATTTCTTATCCCTGTTAATATCACTTCATTGGTTTATGTGTCCTTGATTTGACATTTTTCGATGTTGATACCATCATTGTATCCCTTATCACGAGTTGACCCGTGCTTAGCAAACCGAAACTCAATCCTTCCATATATGCGACATATCTAATTTCCAAACCATTCTTCTTGATTGATCCAATGCTCTTTATTTCCCTGGAGCTTTATTTCCTCCAAATGTAACTTTTTCACCTTTTCTTCTTTGAAATTTCTGAGATGCCTTCCATTTCGATTATGTGTCTAGAAATGACCTACATGTACCAGGTGGGAACATATTTTCCTATTCCACTACTCGGATGAGGGACATGTGTTTACAAGATAAACATGTGATGTTGATTTGTAGATGCATATACACTTGTCCGTCATTCAGCTAGAGGAATAGAAAGTGGAACACCAAAATTGGAACGGGAAATCTGCTCCCGTACCAGGTTCCTTGGAACTCAACTGTTCTGTGAACCATCATCAAAGAAGTTAAACTTTAGGTACCCATATCTGTGTAGGTCCTAAGGGATTACCAATGTAGGGTGATCTAACTAACTTATAGCCAAATAATCTGACTCTAAGTGGTTGCCACCTCTTTGTTCCATAATCATAATGAATGTTTTGCAAATTTCTTAAGAGCCCTTACATCATACAATTGTCTCTTTTGTCTGTATGAGTTTGTGTACATATAGGCATTGACATTCATATGAGGAAATTGTATTTTATGTCTAAGTTTATTGTATCTAGGTGTAGTGTGACCAGGTGCATTAGAACACGCTTATTTTATAAAAGTGCAACCATGAATATATTTTTCGCTAAATAAAAAGGTTTAGAAACATTTCACAGTTAAAGAAAAAGATTACTAAAATTTAACTTCAAAAATAAATAAATAATTTGTACTAAAGAAAATATTAACTATCATTCATGTGCGCTCATGTCCTTGTTCATTAAATAGGCTGATGATATTTTGATAGGTTAGGGAATTTCTGCCCACCTATTTTGTAGATAAAACAACCCTTCTAGATTTCTAGGCTTTTGCAAAACAAACCCTGGACCTATTAGTTAAGAGAGTTGACCAAATTTTTGACCCAATTCCCATTGTCATTCTTGTTTTTATTTTATTTAGATCCCAATTTTTTGAAAGTCATGTATTAAGTTAAGTTTCTTTTCCATGTGTAGGAAATAATATTTTCGAGGTTTAGGATTTTCAAGCTCAAGAAATTTCATATTTGTTCAAGTTCACAAATTGCATAATAAGGTGGAGTTCTTGCTTTTGTCTATTATAGCTTGTTATGATTGTTATACGTATGGGCACATTAAATGTGATATGATACGAATGTACTTAATTGTACAAACACGAAGGTACTTAATTGTATAAACATGAGCATACTTAATTGTACACCCACGTTACCCTCAGGGCTTGTTTGATCTAACCACGAAAACCATAGGTGTGTATACTATGATGATTATGTTTGCATATTTAATTTAGACAAATGCGTCCCCACCAAGTTGTTATATACTCACCCCTTTCATTTAACTATTTTTCGGGTTAAGAAACCGACGTGGCACATGGCGGGTGGATGTGATCAGAGTCATACAAATTTTTTTTTTGAATTTTATTATAATTATTGAGAGTTGTTCAGACAATGTATATTGTTTTGAAATTTTATCCATTCAACAAGTTGTGGAAACTATTGCTAATAGTCATCCCCCCTAATGAGGATGTTCTTAACAAAGGACCCTTCGGATACTTTCAAAGCGATGGCAAAGCAAAGATCTAGGAAGAGATGGTCCAATATGGTTGAAGAGGAGGACAGTTTCGATAATAATACGCTAGTGCATTCATCTCATTCTTTACTATAAATTTCATGTTTTGGAACATTAGGGGCATTGGCAACGATGCCTCTAAAGCTATGCTCAAGGATCTATGCCGTGTTCATAAACCTGATATCATTGCTATAGCAGAGCCTAAGGTACAATTTCGTTCTATCAATGATAATTTCTGGCTTTCAATGGGAATGAATTTGGTTGCTCAATCTTTTCGATCAAACGGTGTTCCGGACTTGTGGATTTTCTCTCGCTCAACCCAGTTATAGTGTCAATTTTTTTTACCTCTGATCAATGCTTGTTTTGCGAGGTTAAATGGCAAAATATGCGGTTCTTTATGGGATTTGTCCATGCTCATTGTATTTCTATGGATAGACGACAATTGTGGGTGGATATTCAATCCCTTTAGCTTAAGGATTTTGCAGTGCTTGGGGACTTTAATACGAGTTTGGAGGGTGATGAACGTTAAGGTGGCTCGTTATCCCATGCAACATCTTGCATGCAATTTAAACAATTTATGGATCATAATGATCTATACCAGGTTCCTATGACGGGTAATATGTTCACTTGTAGTGCTTTTCGATCTCATAGAGGTTTGGTGCAGGCTAGACTTTATAGAATTTTGGCTTCTCAAACTTTCACGGATTTATGGCACATGGTTAAAGGTTCGTGGGGATGAAGCATGGATCGATCACAATCCCATATTCCTTCTATGCGAGCTATCTAATATTCACGGTCCAATTCCTTTCGCTTTCAAGCCATGTGGTTGCATCATGAGGATTCAAGGATATAATGGATAAGTCATGGGAAGCACCATGTGTGGTCTGGAATCTAATGTTGCGTGTGATACGAAAAATTAAAAAGGTTATGTCCTATTTTAAGGTCTTGAATTTTTCGGTTTTGGAAATGTCAACCAAAAGGTGGAGGTCGTGCAACAAAATCTTAATGGTATACAAGCGTATATTAAATCGCGGGGTTATTCGGATAATTTTATTCAACAAGAGGTGGAATTGCATAAAGACCTCGCAACTTTGTTAATTTATCAATATGAATTGTTGCGCCAAAAGAGACGGACTAAATGGTTAATGGACGGGGATCTTAATACCACATTTTTCACAGGAGGCCTCGAACAAAGAGATCTAAAGGAATTATAACGTAGCTGGTCATTTATGGGGTTCTCACGGATGATATTAGCATGATTTGTTCTCATATTAAATCCTTTTATGAAATTTTTTCTCATAATTCATTGAGGAGGAGGAGGAACTTCTTAGGTTCCCCGAACACGCATCTGTCAATCCGCTCTCCGGATGAAGAGAGTTGTATGGAAACCCTCCTCCTTATCAAGGAGGAAGAGAAGGAGAAAGCTTAGGAGGGTGTAAGAGCCTTGGAGAAATCCAAGATATATCGTGACAGGGACTTATGAGCACATTCATGAGTCTACTAATAGTGATGAAGACACGGATCCATTTGCTATAGTAGAGAAGTCCGAGATGCGGCCAGGATATCAAAGAATCACGAGCCATGCACGAGATGAGTCTTCTAGAGGGTCCTGGAGAGTCATCCAAAGTCTGTCCCTGGGGACTCGAGACTTTGGGAGTGGCTCAGCCTAATTGCAACGGATATTCTGCAACCACATCCCTAGTGCACTCAACTAATGGCTCTTAGGGACATGGCAATGAAGTCAGGACTTTGGACCACCGTTCACTCGGGTGCACCGGTGAGAGGGGAACTCTCTCCAACATGCTAGGTTGGAGGATGTTGTTAATGCAGTTTGGATATGAAGGAGAGAAGATCACCGAATAACAGAGTGACTTTAACGACGCCGATAGTTGAGTCTGTCTTTGAAATGTCAACTCCGCTTTGAAGGCCGATGTAGGCTGCCTGCAGCAGCCCAGCTAAGGCAAAGGATGGAGAGACTCAGGAGTTGAGACTATGGGTCATGAAAGTGCAATCTAAGGAGTTGAGACTCCGATGGATGCCACGATCGAAGAACCTAAGACACTGCATCTGTCGATGGGATTATAGAAGACCCTAAGACAGTTGAGGCTATCGAATGGATTATTAAAGGCCCTGCAGCAGATTGAGGCTGTTGGGGTATAGAAGGCCCAAAGGAGGTTGAGACTTCCCTGGGTAAGGGTCAAGGAGAACAAAACATTCTCAAATTGAAGGAGCCTGTAGAAGAGGAGATCGGCGCCTTCACGATTCCCAAGAGCACATTAATACTTCATTTTTGGAATTGGGGGATGAAGCCGAGTCCACACATCGTGAAGATCTTTCGATGGACAAGGCCGAGGATGTTCTCAAATCTCAAAGCCAAGTCGGTGATAAGACGGCTCGAATGAGGTTTAACTTTGATGATGAGCCAAGCGCAAAGGCTCATCATCTTCCGATGATGCTTGATGATACTGTTGAGGACATGATTACTCAATTGGAAAACACACGGTGAGAATGAAGAAGCTGTTAAGACAGTGAGGTTGATCGGTGAACAAACATCTACAAATACTCCGGTGTTGTGAAAGAGTCACCGCGTAGGCTTTCACAACTACAAAGAAGAACGACTCCTACTGACTCAATCGAAGCTTTCATTGCCGCACCAACATCCGCCGATGATCCGCCGCGAATCGAGGCACAAAGAGTGAATCATTGCGGGAACCTCGAGTCAAAACCCCAAGGTGAAGCCTCGGGGATACCATTCGTCGCAATGATGTTTTTGAAGACATATTCCCTTTCACCGCTAAACCGCCGACATGGAGGATCGATGCAAAACTAAAGAAATATACCGTGCGGGAAGAGCTCGTCATTCCTACAGATACGATTGTGCTAGTAATCTTTGATTTCGATGCAGAGTGGCCGCAACTAAGTCAAATCCTACATTTGAGTTCCATGAAGCCTTCAAGAAGATCTCGAAGAGATTGAGAAGATAGAATGCCACCAGGCCTCTCTAGATTTGATATTGGACAATCGAGATGCTATCCTCACCGCCGATTTGAGGGGGATTATAGTTCGTATAAGGGAACGGGCTACACCTCGAGACATCCATGCGTTCGAGCAGTCCGTTACTTCAAGGCCCTATTTACCAAGATGCTTATATGGAGGGCGGACATCTCAATGTATCGGAGGATGAAGTAATATATAGTGAGGATGGAAACTTCCCATATGTCGGATATGGAGTCGCTCAAAGACTTTCACAAGACATAGATCGCTCGTCTAGAGAACAACATGAATGAAAAGTTCAAGATTCTAATTACGGAGTTGAAAATAGTGTGAGTGAATCAATCAAAGGCTACTCGCTCCGAGTTTTGCAAAGCCTACTCCGCGGACTCCAAGCAAGACTCGATAAACAACCGACGGATTTCCTCCTCATTAGAGTATTCCCGGGCTAACCCTTTCATTTGGTGATGATGCGAAAAAGGGGAAGATGAGGCCCTTAAGGGATTGAAGAAAGAAGAAGTGAATAAAGGAGGTGTCACACGGTGCGGGGGAAGGAAGTTCAAAGAATTTGAAATTAATGTATGCTAAAACCGCCGCACTAGGTGAAGTCGTGACCTCAATTCTCGGCCAAGGTACCTCCGAACCTACCTGTTGAGAAAGCTGCGGTGGCCATGAAAGATCAAAGGAATGCCATCGAAGTTGCATTTGATGAAGTAGGCGAGAAACAATCACCTCGCGTGGAAGAACTTTTGAAGCAATATGGTGGTCCTCCACCAGGAAGGACTATCTGCGTGACCAAGCCCCGAAGGATATAATAATGCGATCTTTGGATCCGAGCCCAAATCTATAGAAGAGTTTCAAACTCTTGAAGCGAGAAGGATATTTTCAAGGAATGACTCTACCTCAGCGTGGGATGTATATTGGGAGAAGGGATTGGAAGTATGTCAATCAATCGAGAAGCGAAGAGACTTCCAGCAGACCATTCACCGCAAAGTCTAAGGCCCCAAATATAGTATACGCCAAGAGAAAGAGGAGCGAGTCGGACGGGGACGACATGGTGGAGGTGGAAGAGGTTCTCAACCACTAACAAGACCAAAAAGATATAACGTATGTTGATCCACGTAAGAAAGGGATCACATATTGGTCGCACATGATCACCTTGCAAATCTAGAAGTTGCACGCAAGTTGGTCAAGCAAAGAAGAGGCAAGATGAAGAAAATGAAAGACCTACAAGAGAATGGCTTGAGAGGAAGCAAATGGATGACCATGCCGCCAAACGAGCCTATGAAAATAAGAAGAGAGAAGAAGAATAAAAGAAGAGCGGAAAGGCCAGGAGGATGGGAAAAAGAGAGTCGTGAAGAAGAGAGAAGAAGGAAGAAAGAAAGCGTTGAAGTGTCTTGCGAACCCCTTCATGTATTTTGTTGTAAATACTTTAATGTAAGTCTTCGTAATAAGATCGGTGAATTTCCATGTAATTTTCACTCTTGTATGTATCTTAGCTTAAATATAATTTGTCTTGCCATGTTTATATAAAAAGCTCGATACTTGTTGTAAAATGACTTTGTAAAGGACAAGAATCGCTATGATCAATAAAATGATTATTTAAAGCATACATTCTTTGTTCTTCGCACCGCTTGTATGTTTGTTGTTTACTTATTTTGAATGTCTTAAGTTTTGGCATCATCAAAAAGGGGGAAATTATTAGGAAATTTATTTGTTAGATATTGATGATACCATATAAAACTTAAACTAGGAAGTTGGCAACTCATTTTCCTTGTAATTATGCATTGTAATAGATAAGATGGAAGAGCGAGTTAAGTCGGCTATGTCAAAGATTACAAGTCAGGATTTGGAATGAAGACTCGTTGAGTGTCGGTGAGTATGGCTAGAAGGAAGTCAAGGACTCGACTAAAGGAGAGTCGGTTGTGGAAACATTTGTGAGAAGTGTCGTCAGGTCAACTCAAGGAGCAAAGTCTATCGGTTGAAGTGATAGTTGAGTCAATCCCATGATTGGAGCGGACTCAAGTCACCTGGGGGTAAAGGTAGCAACCAAGTGAAGACAACGGACTTAGATATGTTGGAATAAAGTCAAGAATATTACTTGATATAGTAATATGTCAAGTCGCCAAGTCTTAAAGTGTTTAGCCCATAATTGTGCAAAAGGAATGAGCAATGGGAAGATCTGCACCTTGTGTCGAAAACCTGGCAATCTTTGAAATGCCATTTAATAAAAGGAAATGTCAACATCACAAGGCCGCAGGCCAAGTCAAGACAAGCCAACAAACACAAAGTGCCATTTGGAATTAGCCTTTATATCTTCAATGGGCAAATTTCAAATGTGCACTATAAAAAAGTCGAGGAAGCTATTGAGAAAATGTGACCTTGATAACCTCAACCACGAACGAACAAGCAATCTCAAGCAAGTATTCTCGCAATATTCTCAAAGCAATTCAAGCAATTCCTCAAAGCCTTAAACTTGAAGAAACTCGATCCAATACAAGTTGTGAGGAGAGATAACTTCAACCGAGTTGAAGAGGAAACTTTTGAAGAAAACATAAGGGGTCTACTTTCCAAGTTGAAGGATTTTAGAAAGGTTCAAGATCGAACCAAGTATCAACTTTGTTGGAGGGCTTCGTGATCAAATCCAAGAGCTTGAGAAATGGAGCCAAGAGTAGCAAAAACGCTTGCCTTGAAGAAAAGCCGAGTCGCAAGAGAAGCAAGTCGTGTGTGATCAAGGTTGTCTCAGATCGATAACCACTTTGTAAACCGATATGTTACATAGTGGATTCCACCGAGGAGTTGGAGAAGAGAGGATTAGAAGAATTACCCCATCTTCGAACTTCTATAAAATACTCGTGTCAATTTACTTTTCAAAGAATTTATATTCCCGCATATTTACTTATATCTCACGCTAGTGTACATTTGCTATCCAACTAATAATTAACAAAGTGCTAAAAATCAAGTGTTTTAAAAAAGCATAATACAAATCAAAGGGTGTTAGGTCTTCATTGTTAAAAACCAAATCGGCCAAGTTAAGTATTTCGCTTAAGAAATGAGTTATACTTTCTACAACTCTCTCGAGTTTTTGAGTGGGTAACTTAGTTGAATAACCAACTTAGTTGTCCCCCAAAGACACAAATGGTGATTTGAGTCAACTCTATTGAACTATTTAAAAGGACTAAAATCAAAAATTTGTTAAGGTTTATTCAACGCACCCTTCTAAACCTTACATCATGCCCCTTGGGACCTATAGTTTTGGTGGTCATTTCTTTCACCATTGTTGGGACATAGTGGCTTTGGATTTAACAGCGCGATTCGGTCTTTTTTGTCACGGAACAACTTCCTTCGGGATGTAACTCGAGTTTTATGATGTTGATTCATAAGATAAAAACACAGATAGAATTGGAGAGTTTAGGCCAATTATTTTGAGTAACTTCATATTTAAGACGGTTAATAAAATTTTGGCTAGCCGTTTTGATTTACATTTTGAAGACTTTAGTTTTGGAGATGTAATTTGGATTTATTTCGGGCAAAACAATTCACGAATGATTGCTCTAGCTTCGGACAATGTCAATTGTCTTCTTAATCACTCCATAAATATGATTTTGAAAATAGACACTCTTATTTGGGATTTTATTCTTATGTTCTTAGGTGTATGGGGTTCCACAATCAATTTGTTCAATGGGTTTCAACGATTTTTAGTTAGCTCGCATATTTATTCTCGATAAATCGTAGTCCGGAGGGTTATTTTGGGTGTTCCGAGGTGTGAGACAAGGAGATCTGTTATCTCCATTTTTATTTCGTGCGGCGGAAAAGGTTTTTTGGCTAGGCTCTTGAATGCAATCTTCATCAGATCTCTCACTCCATTTAGAGCACCTCGCAATATTCAATTTCCTCCTCTTCGCTTCTATGCGAGGCGATATTATGATCTTGAGTGAGGCTACTTGGCATAAGCCGATGCATCTTAAGTATTCTCGATAATTATGGACGACTTTCAGGCGATTTTTAATCCGGGCAAGTCGAAAATCTTTTTCAATGATAACACTTCTTATCGCCTTATTAATCGTATTCAGACGCATTATGGTATGTCTAGGGTTCGAATCCTTTTAATTATTTTGGGGGACTCCTCTTTTCAAATGAGCTCCAAAGATTAGGATTTTTCAAACTTTTTGATAAAGTGATTTCCAAATTTCAAACCTGGAAGGTTAATTCTTTGTCAATGGTAGGTTGCATCACCTGGTAAACTCGGTAATCACTAGTTCTTTTGTTCACTCTATGCTTGTGTATAGATAGCATGTTACTCTGTTAAAGGTGATGGAACAAGCTATTGAAACTTTGTGGGACCGAAGTATTCATAAAAAGGGAGGGTTCTAGTGAATTGGTCTAGATGTTGTGCTCCTAAAGAAGAAAAGGGACATTGTTATTTGATCTCTCATATTAGCTAATCAAGATTTTTTAATGAAGATGGCGAAAAGTGCTTAATTCAGATAGTCCAATGTTTGTTATTCTTAATCAAGACTTCATGGATTCTTACTCCTCAAGACCGTTATATATTGGTTCATCGATTTGGTTGTGGTTACGGTCTTTGATAACAAACTTCCTTTCTCAATTGCAATGGCTTTGGGGGTCTCGGCCTGGGGTCCATTTATGGTTGGATAAGCGGCTTGGTTACTCTATCGCCGATCGTATTGGCATTCCTTCCCATTCTATGATTTCTATTCACCCATTTTCGATTATTTCTTTGATGGAGTCGGCATTTCATGGAGGAGTTTTTGGTTGCTTATACAGACGTGGTTATAGATATTCTCCACTTTCCTATCTCGTCGAACTCGGAGGATCGGGGTTTGGTGTCATTCGTAGGATGGGGGCATTTCATCTAAGGATGCCTACAAATTTGTTCGAAATTATTTCCAGCCAGTGAGAAGGGATATGTGGATTAGGGCTTGGCATATTAAGGCTAGAAGATCCATTGTGGTGTGGAAAGCCATTTTCAATCGTCTTGCGGTTATTGACAACTTTCGTATCCATGGTTTTTACGGGCCTTCGGCGTGTGCGTTATGTTATCACTCGACGGATTCCATTGATCATTTATTCACTACTTGGCGATTTGCTTCGGGCCTGTGGGGTTTTTAATCACCTATGCATATTTGCTATGCAACAACACTTCAGCCAAAGAAATTGTCGCTCTATGGAAATTGGCTTTTATATCGGCAATACGGATTATCCGCACTTTCAAAACCGTTGGATTTTTATGGAATTGTTCCCCAAATTCCGAACTTCTATAGTCATGCTTCATGCTTTGGTCATTGAATCGACGAGTTCTACTTGGGATACATGTCCAATTCTGTTTTTGATTTGCTATGTCTTCGTAAATTGCAGTAATCGGTAAGGTGCGACCTCCTTCGAGGCTACATGTTGTACGATGGTTCCCTCCACTTCCCGGTTGGATGAAGGTGAACACAAATGGTTGCGTGTATGGGACTCTCAGGAAGATGTGTTGCGGCAGGAGTTCATCGTAATTTTCGGGGCTTCTTCATCCAAAAGCTCGCATTGAGTTTGCATTTAAGTCTTAGCTAATGGCTTCAATAATTGCGACCAAGTGAGCTTATAGAAGGGGATGGCGTAGGTTGTGGTAGGAATGTGGCTCTTCTTATGTTTGTGGATTGCTATCCTTGCGATCTTTAAAAATCTCCGGAAATACTATAATCTGTTGGCGTAGAATTTTTATTACATTTCCCAGGATGGAGTTTGTTGTTTCACATATTTATCGAGAAGGGAATCATGATACGATAAACTATCTCATATGGATGCTTCTTGTAGGACCCGAAATTTTGACTACTTGTAATATAGTAAATTTTGTATATGGATTTATTTTGCATGATATTTTCTTACGATATTATGTTGGAGTGTAGTCCAGGACAAATTATATAATTTCGTGAAATTTACCTAATTAGTACTTTGGTCCACATTAAAATGTAAAATTTATCAAATATTTTATGTTATTATAGCCCACGTCCTTAGAGGTTAATGTATAGCAAATATATATAATATATACATAGATAAGCACTAATAGAGCTAAAGATTAGGTAGCAAACCTTTCAGCCCATGCATGATAGTCTCTTGACAAAGCAGCCTACTTCACCTTTACACTAAGAGAATGAATAAGAAGGCCACGTATGTTAATCTATAGATTGGGAAATGAAATGAGTACTTAGACTTTTTATTTATTTAAGAAGAGACACTATGATTAATGAGAAAAAAAAAGCTAGGAACAAGAGGGAATCAAATAGCAACGTCGGATCCTAAACCGAAAGTGAGTGATTTCTTTCTCAATATTTCATAGTTGTGCTTTCAAAAAAAAAATAAATAAAAACATTAAAAATAACTATTAAGGAAAAGCTTATCTTTGTTCATGTTGAACCTTCAAATTATGCTTAATATATGTATTAGTTATCATGTTATTGAATGCTTTGGCATAATATTGAAAGCCTTTTGGGTGAGGACACTGCTCAAATCCTAGTGACTGATATTGAAAATAGAACTATTTAGGTATAATGTTTTTTTCCATATCCCTGCAATTGTAAGATAGTAAAACAACCTCACTATCTAGTTGAGAACTTGCCACCTCCATTAGTTTGATTATCTCCCTTTTATATTCACGGTTAAATGATGAAGTGGGTTTAATTAGGAACCCTTTAATCATTAATTAGATAAACCCATTAATATATTATCCATCTCCTGTTTCCCTAATCTAATTACTTTATTGTATAACAATCATATTCCACTGCACACTATATTATCTTATTTTGCATGATCTAATGATTATTAAATCATGGTTAATCATGCTACGAAATTTAACATATGTTACTCTCGACTTTTGAACTTGATCAAATTTTCTTAAATTCCATGCAATTGTTTTGGTCCATGCATGTTCCTCAAAGTTATAAAGGAAGGAAAAAAAAAGGAAAAAGAAGATTTATTGATAAAGGAATGAACTTCGTTAATCGCATTCAAAAATAAAAAAAAAAAAAAATTAATAAGGGAATACTAAATTACGTTAGTTAAAGTGTTAAATTTCATCTCTTAGTTGAATCACTTTAGCTATAATAAATTAATTGTACCTTATGAGAATAAATTGATTTAACTTGATTGTATTGCTCAGGACTTCATTGAAAATGCTATTACTAATGTACTATCCGAATTTATGCGGTTGAATTATAAATTATTAGATTGTGGTCACATTTGTATGACAAATTTATTTGGTTTATTTCGTGCATTTGACGTGCATTTTATGTTTACTATATCGAGCATAAATATACAAGGAAAAGTCTCATTACACCTTAAGAGTTATAGTACATTGTTATTTGGTAAGTGTCGGGCCCTAGTGTGGTGTGGATAGGGCTGAGTTCGGCTGGTCAGGCAAGGGTCTGCGGTCTTAAAAGGTTCTACGCTATCCACAACCAAATCCCACCGCCTAAAGACGGAGTGTTCTAAAGGTTGAAGTGGGTCGTAGGATCGGTATATTCCGGAATATGACTTCTCCGGGCTTCGCGAGCCCCAGTGTGGAGAGTCGAGCCGTAGTGTGGTGCAATAAGGGGGTAAGGCTTTACGCCAACGCAATAAAGGAGTGATAAGGGAGAACGGGGGTCACCTACCGTTAATGAACGGTCCCTCCGTTAATGTGACATTTGAATTAATTGTGTTACAGATTGATAGAGTGCATGTTGCTATTGAACTGATAACGATTTCACTTATAAAAATTAACTGAATCTTTCTTAACATTAAATTTTTCTAAAAAGCCACACCTGCACACCTGCACCCACTCACGGAGGATTTTCCCTCACGTATATATTTTCCTAAAAAAAAATATTTCAGGTGATCATCCAGGCGACAACGAAGAAGTTGAGGGATTTCCCTAAACTGATTAGCTAGTGCCAGGGCGGGGGCGTTTTGCTATAGGCCTTGACGACATCCTTGTACAAATATATATATATATATATATATGATGTGTTTTAGTTAGAATAATGATTGTAACAATAGTCTTATTTATTGGAGTTGGAGACTTGGTCGAGTTTTTTTCTTCTTTCTTGTAATTTTGTTACGATGTACGTTTGGTTTGTAATAACAATATGAATTTTACGCTATTTTGTTAATAGATAATATATTTTGATTATTATAGTATCGTAAGTTCGGGCGTGACAGAAGTGGTATCAGAGCGTGGGTTGTAATATGGCTTACACCTATGCTTACCAGGATAGGATCCTTGGATATTAGTTATGATAAGTGTAATTTAGTTATAACCTGATGACTTTAATATAATAATCTCTCTAACTTTTAAGATAAAAATTTTAGCAAATTGTTTGATTATTTTACTAACCAAGTTATAATGTGTGTTAAGGTATGGCATCAGATCCTGAATCATCCAATAGAAACTTTGAAGTTAGTTCAACCGCCAACGATCAGTTGCGATGGGCTGGAGAGAAAATATCTAACCTGGAAGACATTGTGCGACTTTTGTTAGAAGATAATGAACATTTGTATCAGAGACGACAGCAAACGGGAAGAGCTCTCCTAAACCAGGAGGTGTTCGTACAACAACAGGGGCAAGCGATTCAACATAGGGACGATCAGATAAATATACTTCAACATCAAGTCGGCAACCTACAGGAACAATTGGACCAGATGACAGGGTTACGAGATCAGATCCTCCATCAAGCTGATGCGGATCGTGAGGCATACCAGCATACCCTAGCTAATATACGGGCACGGTATTTTGGTCTAGGAGATGAAATTCCAGGGGTTGCAATAGGACCTAATAACCAGTTAGACCAACCAGCACCCCACAACATAGAACCAGAAGCAGACTTTGAGGAGGATCCTGAAGAGGACCCTGCAGACGGAATAGAGCTCGAGGAAGGAATGGACGAAGTAGATGAGGATGAACATAGTGATGTAACTAATGAATAGGTCCATTGCAGGATAGGACTTATAAATTTTGTGTACAAATATCGGAGGGGTGAAATGTATGTATAGTAATTGTTAATGAATACAAATAGTAGTGCTATCTAGTTGTCGTGTGGTAGGATGTGTGGAATGTTGTATATAGCACTATCATCATGAATGTAATCGTCACATTTTGTGTATAAATGATGATTACCTGTGACTATTTAATTTAGTTTAAATATTGTGTTTTTACATTTTATTGCTTAATTATTAATTTTGCAATATAGATGGCCGATAGACGTGGTCGAGGAAGACCCCGATTGAATCGTCAAGATGAACCTCAACGACATCGTGAGCGAACTCCTGCACGTGAAGAACCCCAAGCACAGCCACCCGCCCCAGGAGACAACCTAACGGCACAAGCCTTGCAACAAATATCGTTATTTATGCAAAGAACAAGCAAATCAACCCCGACATCAAGACCCCCGAGCCAAAAGATTGGTTGCGCATGATAAGATGTTGGAACGATTTTTAAGGTTTGACCCTCTCCCGAGTTCTTAGGTGAGCCGGATGATATCAAGGCCGGCGTTGGCTAGAGAAAATGGAAAGCATACTCGACATTACAATATACGGAAGAGCAACAAGTTACCTTGGTTGTCTTTCGCTTGGAAGCCGCCGCTCGCAATTGGTGGAGAACAATTGAAGAAAAGTGGAATCGAGAGGGAACACAGAGAACCTGGAATAACTTTGTACGAGAATTCAAGGATCAATACATACCACCAGTGGTTAGAGAAGCTAGGAGGGATGAATTTTATCATTTGAAACAGGGAGGTATGACAGTGGCCCAATATGAGTCTGAATTCCATCGTCTGTCTAAATATGCGCCAAGCTTGGTCAACACGGAAGAGGATAAATCTGCAAGTTTATACGTGGCTTGAAAATAGAGATACAAGATAGACTACTATCAGTTGAACTAGATTCTATCTGCTGCGCTGATTAGAGCAGCAACTAGAGTTGAAAGTGGTATTAGTCGCGTCTTGGGTTCTGAAAAAGGGCCAAGCTGGTAATTTTAAACCGCCCTCCTTTGATCGATCGCACGCAATCAAAAATTTCAGCGGGTTAGCTATGGAAGTACGAGTGGAAGTAAACAACAAATACGCCCAGAGATACAGGGAAAACCATGTCCTCATTGTAACAAAACCGGTCATGATCCATCCCAATGTTGGCGTAAACTTGGAAGATGCCTCAAATGTGGAAGCGCTCAACATCAGATAAAAGATTGTCCTATGATGGCACAAACAAGTGACAAGCGTAAGGCGCGCAAGGAACATGAAATAAAAATGATCGTGGGAAAAATGGGCCAAGACCAGGATACCGCACGCGTGTTTGCACTCGAAGGACAACAAGCACCAGAAGACACGAATGTAGTAGAAGGTACGATACTCGTATCCAAAGACTATGCTAGAGTTTTACTTGACCCAGGATCATCACATTCGTTTGTGGCCCCTCATTATGCACATAAATTGCGTTCACCTATAGAACAATTACCATGTTGCCTAGAAGTTTCTACACCGATGGGCACTAGTCGGTGATCGATTCAATATATAAATCATGCGATGTTATTGGCAAAAAACAATTTCCAGCTAACTTAGTTTTACTACCAATCCATGAGTATGACGTCATATTAGGAATGGATTGGTTGTCCCAACATCACGCGCAAATGGATTGTCGTACCAAAACTGTTAAGTTGTGTGAACCGGGAGACCTGAAGTAGAATTGATAGGAGCAGCTCGTGTTATTGTAGCTCCAATTATTTCAGCAATCAAAACGAGGAAAGCGCTTTTCAAGGGAGCTCAAGGCTATCTTGCCTTTATCATCAATAAGCCGAAAGATAGGAAAAATATAAATGAAATACCTATAGTATCCGAATATCCTACCGTATTCTGAAGAACTTACTTCGCTACCTCCGTAAAGAGAAATTGAATTCACCATTGACGTTTTACCAGAACATCTCCAATAGCCAAAACTCCATATCGAATGGCCCCGATCAAGTTGCGTGAACAAGTCTCAATTGCAAAAATTATTGGATTTAGGATTCGTTCGACCCAGTACATCCCCGTGGGGAGCTCCAGTATTGTTTGTCAAGAAGAAAGATGGGTCCTTACGACTATGTATTGACTATCGAGGATTGAATAACGTTACCATCAAGAACAAATACCCTCTTCCACGAATAGACGAGCTTTTCGATCAACTCCAAGGTGCCAAGGTGTATTCAAAATTCGATCTACAACAAGGATATTATCAATTAAGAATACGTGAGGAAGACATATCAAAGACAACATTTCAAACCAGATATGGTCATTATGAGTTTGTGGTTATGCCTTTTGGTTTAACTAATGCCCCTGCGGCTTTCATGGACCTCATGCATCGAATATTCCATCCTTATCTTGATCAATTTGTGGTCATTTTCATTGATGATATTCTAGTATATTCCAAGACCAAGGAAGAACATGAACAACATCTAAGAGCGGTGTTGGAAAGATTACAACAGAATAAACTCTATGCCAAACTTAGCAAATGTGAATTTTGGTTAGACAGAGTTGCCTTTTTGGGTCATGTAGTGTCAGGTGATGGAATCTCGGTGGACCCCTCGAAAGTAGAAACAGTTGTGAATTGGAAAAGACCTGAGAATGTAATGAGATCGGGAGTTTCTTGGTCTGGCCGATACTATCGTAGATTTATTAAAGATTTTTCCAAAATAGCCAGGTCCATTAACAAGGTTGACGCGAAGCAAGTTAAATTTGAGTGGGACGATAAATGTGAATTTAGTTTCCAAGAATTGAAGAAACGACTTACAACAGCACCTATTTTAGCACTTTCTGAAGGAAATGAAAACTTTTTTGTCTCTGATGATGCTTCCAAGGAAGGATTGGGAACGTACTTATGCGAGAATGGAAAGGTAATCGCATACGCATCAAGGAAGCTCAAACCTTACGAGATGAACTATCCAACACATGATCTAGAATTAGGGCGCTATCGTTTTTGCTTTGAAGAAATGGCGACATTATTTATATGGAGCGTCATTTACAGTTTACACTGATCATAAAAGTCTTAAGTATTTGTTTTCACAAAAGGAATTAAACTTAAGGCAAAGGAGATGGATGGAACTTTTGGAAGACTATCATTTTTCCATTCAATATCATCCTGGAAAAGCCAATGTAGTGGCAGATGCTTTGAGTAGAAAAGCAAGTTTGGCCAGACTAATGATCAGAGAGTGGAAAGCCTTAGAAGAATTGAGTTTTTGGAATCCTGAAATAACATGTACACATCTTTTATGTGCTAACCTATCAGTAAGACCAACCTTGTTGGAAGAAATAAGGGTGTCACAAGAGAAAGATCTCAAGTTCCAGAAATTAAAAGAGAAAATTGTGCAAGGAAATAGACCTGAATTTAGCATAGGGAATGATGGAATCATACGATTTGGAAATCGAGTATGTATACCCAACGACGAAACTTTGAAGAAAGAGATCCTTGCTGAAGCTCATCGCTCGAGGTATACAATTCATCCAGGTGGAAACAAGATGTACAATGACTTGAAGCAACATTTTTGGTGGGCAAATATTAAGAATCAAGTTGCTGAATATGTTTCAAGGTGTCTAACTTGTCAACAGGTGAATGCTGAACATCAACGACCTTCTGGGCTCCTACAGCCTCTACCAATACCAGAATGGAAATGGGAATATATAACTATGGATTTCGTTACGGATATGCCTCGAACTAGAAGTAGTCACGATGCAATTTGGGTAATAGTTGATAAAGCTTACCAAATCGGCGCATTTCCTTCCTATTAGAAAGACAGATAGTCTCCATAAACTCGGCTCATATATACATTCACGAGATTGTGAGACTACACGGTATACCTACTAACATTGTCTCTACGATAGAGATCCAAGATTCGTATCCCGATTCTCGGGAAAAGCCTACATGAAGCATTGGGAACTAAGCTAAGCTTTAGATCGCCGCTCATCCTCAAACCGACGGACAATTTGAGAGGATTATCCAAATACTTGAAGATATGTTGAGAGCATGTTCGTTAGATTTTCAAGGAAACTAGATTCTCATTTGGCTCTAGCAGACTTGCGTACAACAATAGTTATCAAGCAACAATCGGGATGGCGCCTTATGAAGCTCTATACGGAAGGAAGTGTAGATCACCCGCTCATTAGGAGATTGATGATAAATGGACTCTAAGAAGAAAAGTACTATGTCGTCACCGTTTCCCAAGCTCGATCTAGTGCAAGAAGCTATCGACAAAGTTCAAATAATCCGAGAACGAATCCGCACAGCTCAAAGCCGCGGAAGAAAAAGCTACGCAGATCAAAGAAGAAAATATCTAGAGTTTGCAATCGGTGATGAAGTATTCATGAGATTGTCTCCACGAAAGGGTGTGATTCATTCCAAGAAAGGCGGAAATTAAGTCCGGATACATCGCCCTTTTAAAATACTTGAAAGAATAGGGACGGTAGCTTATCGTTTAGAGAGCCGCCAAAACTTGCAGGAATGCACAACGTCTTTCACGTCTCAAGACTAAAGAAATATCATCCCGATCCGAGCACATAATCAAGGACAATATTCCTCAAGTAATGGAGAATTTGACCTACTAGGAGAAACCGTTGCGAATAATAGATCGTCATGTTCGAGAGTTGAGAAACAAAAATATTCCCCTTGGTTAAAGTAGTATGGCAAAATCACGATAAGTTAGAAGAAGCCACTTGGGAAACGAAGAAGAAAGAAGAAATGCAAAGCACTACCTTAACTATTTCAAGAAGAGAATTTGGAGACCAAATTCTTTTAAGGAAGGAAGAATGTAGACCCGAAATTTTGACTACTTGTAATATAATAAATTTTGTATATGGATTTATTTTGCATGATATTTTCTTACGATATTATGTTGGAGTGTAGTCAGGACAAATTATATAATTTCGTGAAATTTACCTAATTAGTACTTTGGTCCACATTAAAATGTAAAATTTATCAAATATTTTATGTTATTATAGCCCACGTACTTAGAGGTTAATGTATAGCAAATATATATAATATATACATAGACAAGCACTAATAGAGCTAAAGATTAGGTAGCAAACCTTTCACCCCATGCATGATAGTCTCTTGACAAAGAGACTACTTCACCTTTACACTAAGAGAAGGAATAAGAAGGCCACGTATGTTAATCTATAGATTGGGAAATGAAATGAGTACTTAGACTTTTTATTTATTTAAGAAGAGACACTATGATTAATGAGAAGAAAAAAAAAGCTAGAACAAGAGGGAATCAAATAGCAACGTCGGATCCTAAATCAAAGTGAGTGATTTCTTTCTCAATATTTCATAGTTGTGCTTTCAAAAAAAAAATAAATAAAAACATTAAAAAAATAACTATTAAGGAAAAGCTTATCTTTGTTCATGTTGAACCTTCAATTATGCTTAATATATGTATTAGTTATCATGTTATTGAATGCTTTGGCATAATATTGAAAGCCTTTTGGGTGAAGACATTTGCTCAAATCCTAGTGATCGATATTGAAAATAGAACTATTTAGGTATAATGTTTTTTTCCATATCCTGCAATTGTAAGATAGTAAAACAACCTCACTATCTAGTTGAGAACTTGCCACCTCCATTAGTTTGATTATCTCCTTTTATATTCACGGTTAAATGATGAAGTGGGTTTAATTAGGAACCCTTTAATCATTAATTAGATAAACCCATTAATATATTATCCATCTCCTGTTTCCCTAATCTAATTACTTTATTGTATAACAATCATATTCCATCGCACACTATATTATCATATTTTGCATGATCTAATGATTATTAAATCATGGTTAATCAAGGCTTAAATTTAACATATGTTACTCTCAGAACTTTTGAACTTGATCAAATTTTCTTAAATTCCATGCAATTGTTTTGGTCCATGCATGTTCTCAAAGTTATAAAGGAAGGAAAAAAAGGAAAAAGAAGATTTATTGATAAACGAATGAACTTCGTTAATCGCATTCAAAAATAAAAAAAAAAATTAATAAGGGAATACTAAATTACGTTAGTTAAAGTGTTAAATTTTATCTCTTAGTTGAATTACTTTAGCTATAATAAATTAATTGTACCTTATGAGAATAAATTGATTTAACTTGATTGTATTGCTCGAGGACTTCATTGAAAATGCTATTACTAATGTACTATCCGAATTTATGCGGTTGAATTATAAATTATTAGATTGTGGTCACATTTGTATGACAAATTTATTTGGTTTATTTCGTGCATTTGACGTGCATTTTATGTTTACTATACGAGCATAAATATACAAGGAAAAGTCTCATTACACCTTAAGAGTTATAGTACATTGTTATTTGGTAAGTGTCGGCCCTAGTGTGGTGTGGATAGTCTTTGAGTTCGGCCGGTCGTGCAAGGGTCATGCCTTAAAAGGTTCTACGCTATCCACAACCAAATCCCACCGCCTAAAGACGGAGTGTTCTAAGGGTTGAAGTGGGTCGTAGGATCGGTATATTAGGAATATGACTTCTCCGAGCCGCGAGCCCGGTGGGAGAGTCGAGCCGTAGTGTGGTGCAATAAGGGGGTAAGGCTTTACGCCAACGCAATAAAGGAGTGATAAGGGAGAACGGGGTCACCTACCGTTAATGAACGGTCCCTCCGTTAATGTGACATTTGAATTAATTGTGTTACGATTGATAGAGTGCATCTTGCTATTGAATCGATAACGATTTCACTTATAAAAATTAATCGAATCTTTCTTAACATTAAATTTTTCTAAAATGCCACACCGCACACCGCACCTACTCACGGAGGATTTTCCCTCACGTATATATTTTCCTAAAAAAAAATATTTTGGTGATCATCCGGCGACAACGAAGAAGTTGAGGATTTCCTAAACCGATTAGCTAGTGCGGCGGGCGTTTTGCTATAGGCCTTGACGACATCCTTGTACATATATATATATATATATATATATATATATATATGATGTGTTTTAGTTAGAATAATGATTGTAACAATAGTCTTATTTATAGGAGTTGGGGACTTGGTCAGCTTTTTCTTCTTTCTTCTAATTTTGTTACGATGTACGTTTGGCTTGTAATAACAATATGAATATTACGCTATTTTGTTAATAGATAATATATTTTGATTATTATAGTAACGTAAGTTCGGGCGTGACACTTCTTCCGAGTGAGCGCATATTATGCCGTAAAAGATATGGTCGAATATACAAGATGATGCATTAGGGCATGTCTTTTTCGCATGGTGTAATTTTTCTTTTGGGGTACTCTTTTTCCTATCAAAGGTTTTTCCAAATGGCTTTTGCTTTGATAGGTTTTAACAAGGCCCCATTTTTAGCTAGTTGTTTGGCTTGTAAGCGCCTACTTTTACTCGTTTCGCATTATTTCTTATCTTTTGTTTGGCAAAGTGTAAACAACACATACTTTTTGTTTTTATATATATTTTCATATTTATCAAAAAACATGATGCAACTCCATATCCCATTTGCTTGTCTCTGTCGATCTCATCTCTTCCTATTTTTTGTTCTTCTCCTAAAATCAATTTCTCCCTCAAAATAATCTCTAGACTTCCATAGTGAACTCAAATCAAACCCCTCAACTACATCCGCCCATCACACACTCTTCTCTATATTTCCGGTTTTTTTTCATCACTCATCAATCCCTCTACCTCCCCTCTTTCACATGCACACCCCAACGATGGTTCACATGAGGCAATTAGTATTGCAACTTGTGGCTTGGTTTGGTTTCAGCAATTTTAGCCGGTGATGATAGTGGTGACTTGAGACGGAGGATATGGACTAAGCTATTTGATTTGGTGGTTTGATGTTGAATAATTTATATGCGCTAAGTTTGATAGAAATCTAAACATTTTGAAGGTTTTTACCTTTCATGTGAGAATGTTGAACTATGGCTTCCACATTTGAATCGGTCATAGAAGAAAGAAAGTTGTTATGCTATATTTTTTTTTTTTTATGAATTTCGAGATTTGTATGTGTATGTGCTATAAGTATAGGTTAAAAGTCCCATCAGTCATGTATTACGTCTAGTTTATTCGATATGCTTGAAAATATTTAACTCTATCGGACATTGAATGAAATATGGATTCTAAATTTGATAAGAAAAGTATTGCATATTTTTAAATCAAATAAAATACACACATGGGGTTTACCAAAGTGGGCTTATAAAATGGTCCTATCAAATATAATAATTCATGGACTTATAATAACTAAACAGAATTTCTACAATGGACCAAAATTAAAATCCTAAAAGTCCAAAATCACTAATTCAAAATAAAATTATTTATGAGGTGTTACAATTCTACCCCCTCAAAAGAATTTCTTCCTCGAAATCGATTATATACCTTCATTAAAGAAAACGGGATACTTGGATTTGATTTCTCTTCTTGCTCCCATGTTGCCATTTCTCCCATGTCTACTCCATTGTATCTTAATGAGAGACATGTCCTTGTTTCTAAGCTTGTGTACTTTTCTCTCCAAAATAGCTATAGGTACCTCTTCATAAGACAAATTGCTACCAATGTCTAGATCCTTTTAGTTAACAATGTGATCATGGTCATACACATACTTACTTAGCATCGAGACGTGAAACACATTATGTACCCATTACAAGTCTTGTAGCAAAGTGCCAAATGGTAAGTTAAGTCCCCAATCCTTTCTTGTATCTAAAAAACCCCAATATTCTCCGAGGTCAGCTTTTTCCTTTTACCGAATCTTATAATTTCCTTCATCGGAGCCACTTTCAAAATTACAAGATCTCCAACTTCAAACGTATATCCTTCCTACGCTTAGGACTTATGTCTATCTTGGACGGTCTTAATTCTCTCTCGGATCTCGTAATCTTTTCCACTATTTGTTCATTTAACTCCAAATCCACAATATTTTTCTTTCACCATCTTTACTCCAATATAACAATGATCTACATTTTCTCCCATATAAGGCTTAAATGCGGAGCCATCTTAATTGTCGCTGGTAGCAATCGTTATTATAAGCAAATTCTACTAATGGCAATATTGCTTCCCAACTATCTTCAATATCAGTACACACGCTCTTAGCAAATCCTCTAGTGTTTTAATAGTTTTCTCGATCGTCCGTCGGTCTTTGGGTGACAAGTTGTTGAATTTTAATTTTGGTCCCAAAGCAACCTACAAACCCCTCCAAAACTTGGATGTGAACCACAAATCTTCTATCCGACCTGATAAGCATCAACACCCCAGTGTAATCTCACAATCTATTTGATGTTGTTTCTAGCATATTGATCCATATTGAATGTCATTGTTATTGGTAGAAAATGTGTAGTCCGATCACAAAGTTCATAGTTATGTACTCCCACTTCCACTCGGGGATCTCCAAATGACTTAAGTAAACCCGATGGTCATTGATGTTCCGCCTTAACTTGTTGGAAAACCAAACACTTCTTTACAAAATACCCAATGTCTCGTTTCACACTTCTCCACCAAAAGAACTTCTTCAAGTCGTGATACTTTCTTGTTCCTCTGGATGAGCCGTGCAAGGGCTCCTATACGCCTCTTCCGAATTTCCTTTCAAAGAGCCTCATTCTTAGGAACACAACCCTTCCTCATATGTTAAAACATCATGATTTGCTACCTTAAATACATTGATATCCCCAGCTTGTGCGCGTTGTCTCATCTTCCACAAAAACTTATCTTGTGGTTGAGCCTATTTGATCTTGTCTCTCAATGTTGGTTGCACTACCGACGATGCTAGGATCACGCCCGTACTATTTGGTGGCTTAACAACCTCATTTTCCATGAGTAAACAATTCAACTCTCCTTTGCCCGAATGATAGTAGATGGTACGCCAGGTCATAGTCCCTCACTAGTTCTACTCATCTTCTCTATCTAATCTTCAACCTCTTATGTGTGAAAAGATATTTAAGATTTTTACGGTCTGTAAATATTTCACACCTTCCTCCGTATAGATAGTGTCACCATATCTTCAATGCATGCACTATGATTTCTAACTCCAAATCGTGAGTGGGGTAATTCAACTCATGCAAAGATTAGTTCTATCGAGGAGTAAGCCACCATTTTCTTTGTGTTGCATCAAATCACATCCCAAATCTTGCTTCGATGCGTAACTATAGATGACAAATCTCTCTTGTCGGATCAGGATTTGTCAACGATGGTGCATATGTTAGTCTTTTTTTAACTCCTGGAAACTTTCTTCGCACTCTCCGAGTCCATTCAAACTTCTCACCTTTCCTAGTTAATCATATCATAGGCATGGCTATCTTCGAAAACCCATCGATGAACCATCTCTAATAGCTTACTAGGCCTAGAAAATCGAACTTCACTCGTATTTCTAGGCATGCTCCAACCACTCATCGCTTCAACCTTGTCAAGGGTCAAGTTTGATTCTTATGAAGTGACCACATGTCCAGAAACACAACTCTGTCTAACCAAAATTCATATTTCTTAAATTTTGTGCACAACTTCTCTATGCGAAGTATCTCTAGTACTATCTTGAGATGCTCTTCTTGTTTTTCTTTATTCCTTGAATACATCAAGATATCATCCATAAAAACTATGACGAATTGATCCAAATACTGGTGAAACACCCTAGTCATTAAATCCATAAAACCCGTTTCGGTGCATTACTTCTAACAAAAGACATCAACACAAACTCGTAGTGCCCATAGTGGGTTTTGAATGTCTTTGTCTTGAGGATGTCACTCTCTTTAATATCCATTTGGTGATACCGACCTCAAATCAATCTTTGAAAATATGTTGGCTCTCCTTAATTGATAAAACAGATCTTCGATTCTGGGTGACAGATACTTGTTCTTCATTGTAAGTCATTCAACTCCCTATAATCATGCTTATTAATCTATGTGATATGTCTTTCTTTTTCACTAATAGGATTGGCGCGCCTTAAGGTGATACACTTGGGCGAATAAACCCTATCTCCAACAACTTTTCTATTTGCACCTTCAACTCCCCGCAATTCTTTTGGCGCCATTTTATAAGGTGTTTTGAATACTGGTCTTTGCTTTCCGGTACTAGATCAATGGAAAACTCTACTTGTTGATTGGGTGATACTCGCCAATCCGTTAGAGTAGTGCCTGCGAGGCAAACAGAGGCGAGCCTTTTATACTCTTGTAAAGACAATCTTATTCATAATGTTTATTAATAAAGGCATTTACCTTTATCATTAATCTGTTTTGTCAATGGATAAAGTCCCTAGATCACATTTAGCTACGAGACGTGGTTATGCATTTGATGGTAATCATGGAATGGCGTCTATATAGATGTGGTCTTAAATTATGTTCGAGTCATTGAGATGGGACATCAATAAGCCCAAGAGACTCACACATACGATATGTTAGATAAATGTTTTTATCGTAATTTTGATGATTTCATATAATTGAGTTTTATACCAAAACAATGTCTCCAAATGTTGTCCAAATATTTCAAAACATTTTAAATGTTTTTTTACTAATGTTTTGGATTATTTTGTGAAATTTAATTTTTACAAAATTCGGACAAACCTCTCGCATTTACTTAGGGTCAACGAGTCGCCCTATAAGGCACCGTGCACGAAAGTTGTGCAAAAGCAGAGAACAACCTATTTGCTCAAAATGGGGAGGTCGGCCGGTCCACCTAGAGACGACCAATGTGGTCCACCGATCGACCGAGAGGGCGAACGGTGCCTGGAGTTATTTTTCCTTTCGTTTCTCTTTGTTTTGGGGAACTAATCGAACCCCGGAGACCGGTCCAAACCATGGTGGACTAATCCAACCCCTTGGTCCACTCCCACCCCTGTGGTAACCCTGTTTAAATATTCTCAACGCCCTTTTATTATTAGAGGTCAATCATGATCGATCTAAGGTTTTATCGTAAACTATCCGTTGAAGGCGGATAACTTTTCCCAAATTATGGGATTGATTTCTAACAATTTGTTTTCTTCACTTGATTGGAATTTTTCTGATTTCACTCTCGGGAGGAGCCTATGTTGGTATTCAAATCAAGGAGCTCTTTTATAAATACTTGGAGGCTTGAAGGATCAACAAAATAACACAAGCATACAAAGAACAAGCAAAAATCGAGAAAACTTCTTTGTTTTCACTTTCAACATACTTGTTGTATTTAACCTATGCTTTATACTTGCACATCTTGAGTATTAGCTTCATTCTAGATTACACTTGCACTTCAAAGTTGTATACTTCATTTGAGTTGTAATCTTGAATTGGTTTAAATCATCCAAAACAAGACATCTTTGTTAGTGTTTTTGTGGTAAGAACACACTTGGTTGATTCTAGGTGTTGAAGAGTATGGTGCTCTTTCTTTGTTGTAATAAAATTGTGGTAATCTTCATAATGCGTGAGGGTGAAGGAATTTCAAAAATGGTGGAAAGGCTAGAAAACATTGTCAATCCCCTATTGGCGCTTGGAAAGGTCATCTCGGAGGAAGATAAGGTAACCAAAGTATAAATGTTCTTCCCGCTGATGGTCAGAAAAGGTGACGGCTTATAACCGAAGCATAAAACCTTGGGACTCTCAAGTTTGATGAATTCATTGGAAATCTTCTCATCTATGAAGTCTATCTCAAGGAAAGAAAGAACTCCAAACCATCCACCTCACAATCGTATGCAATCTACTCTTTAGGGTCTTACTTCAAATAATTCTTATTATGCTAGTGATGAGGATGATGAGAAAACCCCCTTTCTTCAAAATTTATCAAGTTTGTTAATAAAAATAAGGCAAGAAAGCCTAGAGACAACTCGTGTTTTGAATGCAGAAACCCGAAATTTTATAGTCGATTGCCCAAAATTGCGCGAAGAGGAACAAAACAAGAAAAAGTCTTTTCGAGAAAAAGAAGGCTTTAAATGCGGATGTCAAAATATGGGATGAACTTCTTGCCAAAACCGATGAGGAAGAGGAAACCGAACATGGTCTTATGGCCATAGATGATGAAAACAATAAGGGGACGCCTAACTCTTCTATCTTCTTCTTTAATTGATGATATTCAATGTGATTATGATGATTTACAAAAGGAGTTGAGAGACATGATTTGCAAATACAAGATTTTGAAAAAGGAGTATAAGGAGTTAAGATTTGAGAACGATAAATTATTTACTTCTAGTCTCGATTCGAAAAACCATTGCTCACTAACGAAATTGAGAATTTAAAAGAATGTGAAATGTTTTAATTTGAGTATGGATGAGGTCACAAAATCCTTGGTGCACAAAGAAGTGAGCAATCTAAACCAGGACTTGGTTACAAACCTTTTCAAACCGTTTATAAGAAAAATGATCAAGCTCCAACTTTCATACATGCTAGTAGTCCTAAAATTATTACTTGTTATTATTGTGGTAAAAATAGACATTTTGCAAGTACATATAAACTTAGAAATAACAATAGTAATTTTTGGAGACCCAAAGGTCTCAAGTGCTAACCACCATGACCCCAAAATTTTAGGGTACCTAAAAATAATTTATTTGTAGGTACTAGGGGCTATAACAATCACGTAAGATTTGAAATGGCTCGTGGATAGCGGATGTTCACGACACATGACCGAAAGAAAGAACCTTTACCAACATTAAGCTCCAAGAATGAATGGTCATGTTTGGGAATGGCAAAGGCAAAAGTCTTGGCAATAGAGACATTGGTAATTCTTCTTTCTCTCTTAGTAATGTTTTATAAGTAGAAGGGCTTAAATTCAATTTGACAAGTGAGGTAACATTGTGACTCAAATTTTAATAAAGAAAAATGTCTTATTCTCAAAATGGTAAAATTATTTGTGAAGCATGTAGAAAAGGCAATCTTTATAAAATTTGTACAAGTGATTTGGTTAGTCAAAATGTTTCTTGTCTTGTCGCCAATAATGATTTAACTAGTTTATGGTATAGGCGACTTGGACATGTTGGATACAAAATTTACAAAAGATTTACAAAAACCAATATTTTAAAGGACTACCAAAATTAAATTTTGGAAATTTTGGCTTATGTGATACTTGTCAAAAGAACAAATTAGTTAAAAGTAGTTCTTGTGAAGCCCGATAGTTCCAAACATATAATTGATTCTTTTGACGTCTATGTATTGATCGACTATTTTACCGCATCACTTTTGACAGGTAATTATTAATAATATATGTATTTTGTATTTTATTTCATTTTATTTAATTACTTATGATCATGATCATCATTAATTTATTTCACATTTATGATCACTTGATTGATCATTATTACTATTTTTTTGTATTTATTAGTCACCTTAGAATTTTAGGGACTATTTACTTTAGAGACTTTTACCTTATAGAATCAAGAATTTGATTTAGTATAAGTGATCATGAGACTTATAAGTGATCAAGGAAATCACTAATTATTTTGGAGATTGATATATTTCATCTATTATTATCAAATTTGGGACAAAAAAATATTTGGAATTACCATATTACCCCTATAGTTGTGGCATTGGTGATGATTTTGGAGTAGAAACATCATCCAACTCTTGTACACTTACACCTTATATTAGTCATCTTGTGTATAATTATACCATTAATTCAAACATTATACACATCATCTCATATATAAATTCTTTATTATTAAACTTCCCAACATGTTGGAGTCTTCCCAACATTCCTTCTCTTCCCATACCTTGCCCATACCTTTGACCACCCTTTAATCTCCATGCAAGAGACAATTTGCAAGACACAAAATTAAACAAAAAAATTCCTCTCCTCTCTCCCCATTTGGACGGCCAAAATGGCATTTTTACAAAAAAATCATTTTTCATCCGACACATTTTAATTCTCAAGCAAATTCTCCTCCTTCTCTCTAATCTCTCTCTAAAATCATTCACATATTCAAATCTTCAAACACAAAATCATTCACATCTTCAAACCATCAAACACCAACTCTTCACATCTTCAAATCTTCAACATAAGTTCTTCATATAAAATTTTAATATATTTTTAAGAGTCACATTATAACCCCTTCCGGTTTGTGAGTTCCGATTATTTTGAACTTAAGGTCCAATTGGCAATTTCAACAAATTTGGGTCCAATTTGAGAATTTTATAAAATCTCGACCTCAAAAATTTAGAAAACTGAATCTCTCGGACAATTTGGAGAATTTAGAAACGACCTCATAATTGTTCAAGGTTGGGATTTTTATTTATTCAATTTTTAATCCCAAACGTTTTGGTTTTTACAAAACGGGGCTAAATTTTAATCTTTCTTTTATAAAGGACCTAACTCCAATTATTTTCTCTTTTACTAAAATAGCCCTGGACCCTCGACTTGAGATTTAATTAAAGTATCTTATTTTCTCAAAAACCTTTGACTTATCGGACCGATTAATACCCGATCGCGGAGCAACTTCCTCGCTTTGCGATTTTGAATCTATAACGGACTTATGTTCCACCTAATCTTTCAAGATATCGAAGGTTGCTTATCCTTCCGATAATTGTCTTCATCCAAATAACTCCACCAACGCCATATTGCTACTCGTAAATTTTCAAATTTTTTCTGAATCCGCTTCCCCGAATCAATAATACTCGATTGCACAGTTGACTACCTGTACTTGTATTTACTTTCTGCCGAGTCAACTTGGTGTGTCGAGCTCACGATCGGAATGGATACGTCGGGGATGGACTGGCGGCTCGGCCGCTATTCCACTCTTCCGGCCCCATCGTCATAATCCCCAGAATCGAGGGACGGAGTGTCAAGGAAGCGGGACGTAGTATTTGAGGTATAATAATGATTATGACAAACCGAGCCTTGCAACCACTGTGGATTTTGTCTTTGTCTCACGGAGCGATAAGGTGATGGTCTTTGACCATCTTGTCCGGGAGTTACAAGGAAGAACGAAGGAATTGTTGTCTAATCGACCACGATTCCGGAGTTATCGACCCGTTTGGTTGGCGCTACAAACCGCACGCAACCGCTTACGTGTTTTGCATTGGTTGGCGCTACAAACCGACGCAATCATTATTTGTCTTACATGGGATTGGCGTTACATTCCGCACGCAATCCTACCTATCTCGCCCGAATCACATAGTGCCTGTGTGACCACGAAATGTTTTCTTGAACCGTATCGTATATTACTTAAATATATTTATCACGACGCTTATGACTATGTGTGAATTCATGCATCATATGTCACGCGTTTTCATATAACTTTTTTCTCGCATTAACTATATATATCGCCACACTTGCACACGATCACCCCATCCACCGAGATTTTGTCTCATCCCCACCTGTTTTCTAACCTTAGACGAGGACTTCGTTGAAGATCTTGAACCGACTACGGATTGAGCCCTTGTACTCCACTTGTTGGATTTACTATCTTTTGTTGTTGATGTCATTTGAACTTGTTACTATTATTTCTTTGTTGGACTTACTACTTCTTGTTGTTGTTGTTGGATTCTTTTCTTGTGTTTGTTGTTGGACTCTTGTATTTCTTTTCATTCCGGTTTTTGTAAATCGAAGGGCGTAGGACCCTTTGACTTTTAAGTTGTTATCTTTAGATCATATCGGGATGTAATTTGTATTATGGATATTATGATCGTAAGTTGTAACGTGTTTCTTTATTTCCATTTGCTATTTAGACTCTGTTCCATTGGGTTTTGATGATATTCGTCTAGAATGTTTGGTTTACTTGTATTTAAGTTGTGGATCGTCGCCGTGTCCCGCTTGGGGTGTGACAATTAGAGTAGTATACTTACACCGAGCTAACTAGGATAGAACCGTCTTATTGATGTTTGAACTAAGTTGGAACGCATATTTGGAGATACCATAGTCATACTTGTCTTGACTTAGTTGATTCTTGACCTGACTTTCTTTGTTCATTCTTTCCTTATTCCCTCCTTATATTTCCTTTGCCCTTGACTAATCTGCCTTAGTTTTGTTTGGTCGAGGATGGAGCCGCCACCTACTTGGTGGGACGTTTATTCGACCCATGCCGAGCGGGAGTACTACTCGGGCACTCGGGATTCACCGCACCGGAGAGTATTCGAGCGACCTCGAGCTATCCAGGAGCGCCGGCGTAATAGGGACTTGACACGCCGCGTTTGGCAAGGAGCCAAGATGAAAAGAGCGAGTTGACCATTATCATTAAGGACCGCGATAACACCATACGGGCGCGGGAGGATCAAATGATTATCCAGAGCGCTGGATAATGTGCGAGAGAAAATGAAGAGTGCAAGTGACGGCCGCCATAAATGGGAGATTAACGCCCGCTTTATCTCGCGACGCGCCGTTGAGCGCTTGGAGACCTCATCAAGCGGATGACAAAGTGATAGAGGACCTTACAGGCCCTAGCTCAAAGAGACGCCGCTCTCGTAGTCGCTGGCGGCTAATGCACGCACGCCCATTGCCACCACCCGAGGTGGAGCCCGTGCCCCGTCCGAGGAGGACCCCGAGGAGGACCCAAGGAGGACCGAGGATGATCCGATGAGGATCCGTCGAGGTCGGAGAGCCCGAGGCACTTGAGGCTACTCCACTTGATGATGCATGCGGATTCGGCGGTGGTTGGATTTCGTTGATTGGCCGAGGTCGAGACGCACCTCACCGACGACCAGGCCCTGATTATGGACGTAGCGACTAGTGACGATGATGGCGATCTCACCGATTAGCTAGCTTGATTGTCGATTTGTACTTTTGTTGTTGTAGACACTTATTCGATGTTGTACCTTACTTTCTATTGTATTAGATTGATTTGTATTTTGGTTCGGGATGTATCTTTGACTCGGTGTGACTCTTTGTTGTACTATAGGTGTATTCAAGTTTTACATTAATGGATATGCCTTTTGCTACTTATTCGTGTCTTGTGTTTGTTGTCACTTTCCTACGATATAACTTGATTTACGCAAATAATTATTGTATCATTTACTCGTGGATCGCAACTAACACTTCAAGATACGAGAATGGCCGAACATCGTGGACATGGGAGACCTCGCCACGTTCCCGAGGGGATGACGACGCACCTGGGGACCGGTACCCTCCCCGAATTACCACCGCCTCCTCCCGCCGCAGAGACAACTTGATCACGCGCAGCCTTACGACACATCTTGGTTTTCATGAGGCAACAAGCGAGCCTCAACACCGTGCCCCGAACCCACTAGAGAGAGCGTAACGGTCGCACATTGGAGCGATTTCTATGGTTGAACCACCAGCTTTCTTAGAAGATCCGGATGATTTAAAGCGAGAAGAATGGATAGAGAAATTGGAGAATAACTTCAATGCTCTCCAATATTGGATGAGCGTAAAGTCACACTCGCCGTATTTAAATGCCTGAATCTGGCCGCAGAGATCAGTGGAGGGATTGAAAGAAGGTGGGAATAGGAGGGTAGCGAGAACATTGGGAAATTTCTTGGCCGAGTTCAATGAACAAAGTACATTCCACGGAGTTGTGAAAGAGGCGCGTCGGGATGAATTCCCACAGTTGAGGCGGGGAACATGAGCGTAGCTCAAGTCTGAGTTCAATTTCATCGATTGTCCAAATATGCTCAGGGACAATCGATCAAGAGGATAAGCTTACAAGTTCACTCGAGGATTGAAACTAGAACTTAAAACAACTGTTGATCGTTGAATTGACAACCTACTCGGCCAGCGTTAAAGGCGACTCTCCGCATTGAGTCGGGGATCGAACCGTATTGGATAGAGTCAACAGAGTAGGCCATCAAAATCCGTCTAAAGATAATACTGTGGGATGTGGGACGATCATCTAAACCTTTGCTATGTTTCGAAGGGACCGATTAATAAGAATTATAAGGGAAAAAGACCGGTCAAGGAAAGCTAGGATCAAGTGTGTGCACATTGCGTAAAAGCGGGACATATCGCCAATGATTGGCGTAAACAAGGAAGGTGTTTTGCGTGGTAGTAATTAGCACCGGTGAAAGATTGCCAAGTACGATGACCGAACCAAGCACGCGACCCACGAAGCGGGAAATGGTTAGGGTAATCGGGCGAGGATGCCCGCTTGAGCATTTGCACTAGCCGGGACAAGAGCTCGGAGGCAACAAACGTGGTGGAAGGTACGCTTCTAGATTCTAACCACTACGGTAAAATATTGTTCGACCCTGGATCAACGATTCATTTGTTGCACCGCATTTTGTACACAAACCGCATGCATGCATGGAACATATGCCTATATGTCAGAAGTGTCAACTCCTATGGGTGCAAGTCGGATAACATATATTATCTATAATGCTGCGAAGTTAACATTGGTGAGATAAACTTTCCGCCAATTTGATCTTATTACCTATATCCGAATACGACGTGATATTGGGAATGAATCGTTATCTGCACACCATGCACAAATGGACCGCCATAACAAGTCCATTAAGCTATGTGAACTTAGGAAAACCGAAGTGGAATTTTCGGAAGGGCACGAGTTAAGATTGCCCCAATCATTTCAAAGAATGAAAGCGGGAAAGCGATCACTAGAGGGGCTCGAGGGTACTTGGCATTTGTAATTAACAAACCCACGGTTGAGACACAAATTAACCAAGTACCTATAGTATCGTAATACACGGATGTATTTCCACAATAACTCACCACTTGTCCCTCTAGATAGGAAAGTCGAGTTCACCATCGAGGTGTAACGGGGACCGCCGATCGCTAGAACAACGTATAGAATGGCTCCTCTTGAGTTGCAAGAGTTGAAAATGCAATTACGTAAATGGATGGATGGATTTATCCGTCCGAGCACGCGTCTCCGTGGGGAGCACTGTCTTGTTTGTCAAGAAGAAATATGGCACATTAAGACCGTGTATAGATTATCGTGGTCTTAATAGCGTGACCATCAAGAACAAATATCCCCTCCCGAGGATAGATGAACTATTTGATCAACTTCAAGGAGCGACGGTGTACTTTCAAGTTTGATTTACAACAAGGATATTACCAATCAAGATCCGTGAAGAAGACATTTCAAAAGCGCATTCAAATCCGATATGGACACTACGAGTTTGTAGTGATGCCTTTTCTATTCGACAAATGCACAAAGATCATTTATGGACCGATGCATCGAGTCTTTCAACCTTATTTGGATCAATTCGTAGTGATATTCATTGATGACATTCTCGTATACTCTAAGCCCCAAAGAAGAGCATGAACGTCATCGGAAATCATTTTGGAGACACTACGAGAGCATAAGTTGTATGCCAAATTCAGCAAGTGCGAATTTTGGTTTAGTGAAGTCGCATTCTTGGGACATATAGATCCAAGACCTTTGGGATCGCCGTAGATCCTTCGAAGGTACAAACGGTGGTTGAATGGAAACAACCCGACTCGTAACGGAGATCGGGAGTTTCCTATGATAAGGTGGATATTATCTAAGATTTATCTAGGACTTCTCCAAGATAGCCGGACCGTTCACTCGACTAACCTGAAGCAATTCAAGTTTGAGTGGAATGACAAGTCTGCGAAGCTAGTTTTCAAGAGTCAAGAAACGACTTACTACGACTCGATCTTAGCTCTTCCAAAGGGAACCGAAAACTTTGTCGTCAAAGTGATGCATCAAAGAAGGACTAGGAGCGGTGCTCATGTAGGAAGGAAAGGTCATCGCTTACGCATCACGAAAGCTCAAGCCGTATGAAGCCAATTATCCAACGCATGACTTGGAATTGGCGCGATAGTGTTTGCTTTAAAAGAAATGGAGATACTATCTCTGAGCAAAATTCACGGTTTTCACGGATCATAAAAGCTTGAAGTATTTATTCTCCCGAGAAAGACCTCAATCGAGGCAAGCGGAGATGGATGGAGTTAATTGAGGACTATCACTTTGATATTCAATACCATCCGGAAAGCTAATGTCATAGCAGGCGATTTAGGCGTAAAGGCGAGCTTAGCCATGCTTATGATTCGAGAGTGGGAATCATTAGAAGAACTTAGCAATTGGAATCGACAAGGACCAATATCGATTTCATGTGCTAATATTTCGGTTAAACCTGATCTGCTGAATGAGATCAAATAAGCACAAGGTAAAGATGCACATCTTCAAAAATCGAAGGAGAAGATACTTAAAGGAGAGAGATCGAATTCTCGGTACACGAAGATGGGGTTATCGATTCCTTAATCGAGTGTGTGTACCAAAAGACGAGTAGATTAAGAATAAAATCTTTGAGAGGCACACCGTTCAAAATACACTATACATCCCGCAGAAACACGATGTATAAGGATTTAAAACGGAGTTATTGGTGGGTAAATGTTAGCCTTATTTTTAGCTTCACCGCAAGTATACGGTGTAGTTTATAGAATAGGGTAAGCAAGGTCGTATCCACGGAGACTAATAAATTAATGCGCTAAGTATTGAACTAAGATAGCCTTATTTTTATTTAAACGATCGAAATTGAATGATTGTTGTGGAAGAAAAGATAACAAAAACACAAGATGAAAATAATAGTGGAATTACCAAGGGAAATGAAATGGATTCGGGTTATGATTTCAATTAATATTCCTCTTATTTTACGATTTAATCAAAGCCAAAGTTATTATCACTACACCTATAAGACGATCACAACGGTATTTTATCCTCCCTCTTGAGATGTATATAAAGTGTAGATTGAAATATCTATGCTAGTATCTCTACTCAACATAAGATACACAACTCCCAAATGCACAAAAGATCAAATATCCTCACAAATATTCACAAACCTCTCGATTATGCAAATATTCATGTCAAGTACTCAAGATCTAATATTGAAACTCATCTCTCGAATTATGAATCAATATATCAAACATGTTAAACCATTGGCCAAATGATAAAACAAGAATAAGAACAAAGTACTCAAATAGGCTTCAAGACAATAACTTCAATTAAGATTAAAACAATCAACAAGAGTTCAATTAATCTATTTCCAAAACCGAGAAATCACAAGAAGTTTAGCTACCCATTATAAATAAACAACTCATAGACAAATTGTCCATCTTCATAAGAAGCTAAAATGAAAGATTAAAGCACAAAGAATGAGAAAACTTAGGGAAATGGATAATCTCTCGATTAATCTTCAATCCTCAAGCTCCGATTCGACCCGATTCTTCCCTTGATTCTTCCTTGATGAAATTGATGTGTTTCTTGTGTTCTTGGGTGTATCCCCAAGTGTCCTCCATGCCCTAGATGAAGCCTCCCATGTATCTATTTATAGTATCCTCCTTTTAGATCCAAAAATCGGACTTTCATTGTTTTGTCCGCCCCATGAGCTTTGTCAGCGCTCAAAATGGGCGCAGCAGCCAAAACACAAACCCACACTGCCCACTTTTTGACCCTGGCGCTGCAGCGCCAAGGAGGGCGCTGCAGCGCCCGTAGAACACTCCCCAGGCTGCAAGGGCGCTCGTTTTAGGCGCTGCGGCGTTGTTGCGCTGCAGCGCCTCTTATTCGCGCTGTAGCGCCATCCAAACGTCCGAATTTGCTTTTTGTGTCTTCATAAGAGTTGTAGCCCTATCTCTTAGCTTTCCATAGCCACTTGAATCATCTCAATATCAGTTTTGTAGAGAGAGTTATGGCCAAAATACGAAACGCTGCCAGTGATGGAAATTTCTGACGCGTTTGGACGTTTCTTCAAATCAATCTCTCGTTGTTTGCTCGTTTGTACTTATTTTGATACACGATTCATTACTATGACTATAAACTCAATATAATTGGCTCTCAACATGGCTTGGCTACTCAAATGACTCAAAATACTCAAAAACAACACAAAACTCAAGTCTAGGAAGCCCAAATCATTGGTATAAAACCAAGTGAACAAATACCCCCAAACTTAAACTGTTGGCCGTCCCGGTCAACACTTTTAAAAACAAGACAAAACATGACTGGGAGTAATGAAAAGTAAAACGCACAACAACTCCATAAAATTCGTATTGTTCATCATATGTGTCAAACAACGAATCAACCAAGCCTCAAACATCTAACATAGAGCATACATCAAAGAAACCATGGTAAATGCTAAGAATCACGTCTCTCAAAGATCAAGTGTATACTCTCATCTACATTACCATAGGCTTGAAATTACCATAGGCTTGCAATTCGTCTCATATCTCCGCCACTAGAATGTATGCAATTTGTGAATCAAAAAGGACTTTTTTCTTTGGTTGTAATGAAGGTTCTTTGGTTAGGGTAGGAAAATATGGATAGAGTGACTCAAACTCGAGCGTATAGACCGGTGAGCATATAAATCATCTACATTAAGGCTCAATATGCTACTCAAATCATCTCTCATTTTCATCAACTCCTCTTATCTCCATCTCCTTTCTTTCTTTTGAGAATCACCTCAAATTACAATCCTTAGCCCCCAAGTTCATTTAAATGAAACTCATTTACAAAGTCGGTTTTTTTTTTTTTTTGACATTTATACGAGTTTTCAACACTTCATTTCTCCTCCTTTTCTTCCCATCAACCAACTCTAACACCATCTTCTAAAATTTTGATTTTACCCATTCACCCTTATTCAATCCCTTTACTCAATGCTATACGCTCAAGTTTTGGGTAAAAGATTTATCAAGTTAAGGCTTAAATTGTGGCTATCAAAAATTAGGCAATAGGCTCAAGTTGGCTAACTAGGGATTTCAATATTATCATTAGGTAAGCAAAAGGCTTGAAGGGCTAACAAAAATGGCCTTTGATCATTTTCACATTTCGCATACAACATGTGACCTTGACGAGAGATACGAGCAACTTCTAGAATTCTAACAACATGAATGATACACTCAAATTAACACAAGACCGCATATGATGAAACAAAAAAGGCTCAAAAGCTCATAGGCTTGCAAATACGTAATTCAAAGCATCAAACCATGTTCTCAATATCCACATGCTCAATATCATCTATTCATGGCTCAATCAACTCATACTCAACACCCAATTAAAACAATACAAATTTTTTCAAAAATATAAGCATCAAGTCTCGCCGCACATGGTCAACTCACTCAAAATCTATGAAAATAATAAACGTGCTTCTAATGCAAATGCAACCTAAAATGCTTTACATGCAACTATATGGAAACACACAAAATGCACATTTTTTTTTCAATCCACACACACATTTCATATCAAAATAACTATCTCTCCCCAAACATAAATGAAATTATATAAACGTAGAGAGGATAGAATTTCAATATAAACCTGTGTGGATTGGACTGATTTATTGTGGGGGTGGCGGCGGTTCGTGGCCTCCTCGGGCGTCTCCTCCGCACGGGTTGCCGTGTGTGGGGCCGTAGCAATATCTCCAATTCCTCAATCATGCACGGATCGTGCGTTTACGCATGCCCCGCCTGTGTGTGGTGCAAAGTAAAATCGAGGTAATTTTCTTTTTTTTTATAAAGGAAACGAAAAGAAAAAAAAAAATCACATCACAAACAAATTGTTGGGTTGCCTCCCAACAAGCGCTATATTTAACGTCTTTAGCTCGACGCTTTGTTAATTTCAATTTGTACCACCTTTGAATGCATATATTAGCCGCTTGGGTCGTGGTCGAGAATCGTTTTTGCATTGTTTGCATCTAGTAATGCATAATTAGGATTTCCAAGAAAGTAGTGAAGTCCTGGTGTTGGAACACTTTGATCCGGGTTATGATCATGTTGTCCGTGCGTGTACGCATATTCCGTGCTTGTCTCATTATGAAATAGTTTTCTTATATCATGCACGCAATGCACGGGTGTACACACATGGTTCGTGTGTTCCTTGTCCTGTTTTTGCTCCTTTTCGGTACCACACATGGGCTGAAAGTGCAAAAACACACAATCCGTGTTTGGTTCCGAACTTTCTTGCTTTTCCAGGATCTTCATCTTCTCGTATTCGGTACCACTCATTTGATGAATGGCACTAGATTGTTCCTTCGAGAGTTGGCTTGGTGGTGCTTAAAAATCGCTCTTTTGATGTTGCCCACCAACTATTGTAACTAATTGGTCCATTTAAGTCTCGAGATTTTTCAATTGTGAATCCATAGTATTGGCCAATTGTGTCAATTGCAACTTTATCTTGTCCATCTTTGCTTCGTTTTTGGTAAGGTTATTTCTCATTTCCCTCATGAATAAATTTATTTGACTCATAAATGAAGTCGTTTGATTCATGAATGAAATGAGGGCGTCTTCCAAAGATGGTTTTGCCTCTTCCATCCGAATAGGTGCACCTATACCAATTCAAAGAAACAAATCAAGCATTGTAGAAGTAGAATTTACAAAAGAAAAATAAAAAAAATAAAAAAATGTCTAAATTAAGAATAATTCTATCTATCGCAATATTAGCACCAAAAATTGTATTAGTCCCCAAACAACGACGCTTAAAAACTTGTTAGCCTTATTTTTAGCTTCACCGCAAGTATACGGTGTAGTTTATAGAATAGGGTAAGCAAGGTCGTATCCACGGAGACTAATAAATTAATGCGCTAAGTATTGAACTAAGATAGCCTTATTTTTATTTAGACGATCGAAATTGAATGATTGTTGTGGAAGAAAAGATAACAAAAACACAAGATGAAAATAATAGTGGAATTACCAAGGGAAATGAAATGGATTCCCGGGTTATGATTTCAATTAATATTCCTCTTATTTTACGATTTAATCAAAGCCAAAGTTATTATCACTACACCTATAAGACGATCACAACGGTATTTTATCCTCCCTCTTGAGATGTATATAAAGTGTAGATTGAAATATCTATGCTAGTATCTCTACTCAACATAAGATACACAACTCCCAAATGCACAAAAGATCAAATATCCTCACAAATATTCACAAACCTCTCGATTATGCAAATATTCATGTCAAGTACTCAAGATCTAATATTGAAACTCATCTCTCGAATTATGAATCAATATATCAAACATGTTAAACCATTGGCCAAATTATAAAACAAGAATATGAACAAAGTACTCAAATAGACTTCAAGACAATAACTTCAATTAAGATTAAAACAATCAACAAGAGTTCAATTAATCTACTTCCAAAACCCGGAAATCACAAGAAGTTTAGCTACCCATTATAAATAAACAACTCATAGACAAATTGTCCATCTTCATAAGAAGCTAAAATGAAAGATTAAAGCACAAAGAATGAGAAAACTTAGGAAATGGATAATCTCTCGATTAATCTTCAATCCTCAAGCTCCGATTTGACCCGATTCTTCCCTTGATTCTTCCTTGATGAAATTGATGTGTTTCTTGTGTTCTTGGGTGTATCCCCAAGTGTTCTCCTTGCCCTAGATGAAGCCTCCCATGTATCTATTTATAGTATCCTCCTTTTAGATCCAAAAATCGGACTTTCATTGTTTTGTCCGCCCCGAGGCCGCAGCGCCCAAAATGGGGCTGCAGCGCCAAAACACAAACCCACACTGCCCACTTTTTGACCCGGCGCTGCAGCGCTAAGGAGGGGCGCTGCAGCGCCCGTAGAACACTCCCGGCGCTGCGGCGCTCGTTTTTTTTGGCGGGCGGCATTTTGTTGCAGCTGCAGCGCCTCTTATTCGCGTTGTAGCGCCATCCAAACGTCCGAATTTGCTTTTTGTGTATTCATAAGAGTTGTAGCCCTATCTCTTAGCTTTCCATAGCCACTTGAATCATCTCAATATCAGGTTTGTAGAGAGTTATGGCCAATATACGAAACGCTGCCAGTGATGGAAATTTCTGACGCGTTTGGGCGTTTCTTCAAATCAATCTCGTTGTTTGCTCGTTTGTACTTATTTTGATACACGATTCATTACTATGACTATAAACTCAATATAATTGGCTCTCAACATGGCTTGGCTACTCAAATGACTCAAAATACTCAAAAACAACACAAAACTCAAGTCTAGGAAGCCCAAATCATTGGTATAAAACCAAGTGAACAAATACCCCCAAACTTAAATCGTTGGCCATCCCGGTCAACACTTTTAAAAACAAGACAAAACATGACGGGAGTAATGAAAAGTAAAACGCACAACAACTCCATAAAATTCATATTGTTCATCATATGTGTCAAACAACGAATCAACCAAGCCTCAAACATCTAACATAGAGCATACATCAAAGAAACCATGGTAAATGCTAAGAATCACGTCTCTCAAAGATCAAGTGTATACTCTCATCTCAAATGAATATAGGACGTGTTTACGCTCAAATCAATTCAATGTCGCAAAATTACCATAGGCTTGCAATTCGTTTCATATCTCTCGCCACTAGAATGTATGCAATTTGTGAATCAAAAATGACTTTTTCTTTGGTTGTAATGAAGGTTCTTTGGTTAGGGTAGGAAAATATGGATAGAGTGACTCAAACTCGAGCGTATAGACCGGTGAGCATATAAATCATCTACATTAAGGCTCAATATGCTACTCAAATCATCTCTCATTTTCATCAACTCCTCTTATCTCCATCTCCTTTCTTTCTTTTGAGAATCACCTCAAATTACAATCCTTAGCCCCCAAGTTCATTTAAATGAAACTCATTTACAAAGTCGATTTTTTTTTTGACATTTATACGAGTTTTCAACACTTCATTTCTCCTCCTTTTCTTCCCATCAACCAACTCTAACACCATCTTCTAAAATTTTGATTTTACCCATTCACCCTTATTCAATCCCTTTACTCAATGCTATACGCTCAAGTTTTGGGTAAAAGATTTATCAAGTTAAGAGCTTAAATTGTGGCTATCAAAAATTAGGCAATAGGCTCAAGTTGGCTAACTAGGGATTTCAATATTATCATTAGGTAAGCAAAAGGCTTGAAGGGCTAACAAAAATGGCCTTTGATCATTTTCACATTTCGCATACAACATGTGACCTTGACAGAGATACCGAGCAAGTTCTAGAATTCTAACAACATGAATGATACACTCAAATTAACACAAGATCGCATATGATGAAAAGCAAGAAAGGCTCAAAAGCTCATAGGCTTGCAAATACGTAATTCAAAGCATCAAACCATGTTCTCAATATCCACATGCTCGATATCATCTATTCATGTCTCAATCAACTCATACTCAACACCCAATTAAAACAATACAAATTTTTCAAAAATATAAGCATCAAGTCTCATCGCACATGGTCAACTCACTCAAAATCTATGAAAATAATAAACGTGCTTCTAATGCAAATGCAACCTAAAATGCTTTACATGCAACTATATGGAAACACACAAAATGCACATTTTTTTTTTCAATCCACACACACATTTCATATCAAAATAACTATCTCTCCCCCCAAACTTAAATGAAATTATATCGTACGTAAGAGAGGATAGAATTTCAATATAAACCTGTGTGGATTGGACCTGATTTATTGTGGGGGTGGCGGCGGTTCGTGGCCCTCCTTGGGCGTCTCCTCCGCACGGGTTGCCCGTGTGTGGGGCCGTAGCAATATCTCCAATTCCTCAATCATGCACGGATCGTGCGTTTACGCATGCCCTGCCCGTGTGTGGCTGCGAAGTAAAATCAGGTAATTTTCTTTTTTTTTATAAAGAAAACGAAAAAAAAAAAACAAAAATCACACCACAAATTGTTGGGTTGCCTCCCAACAAGCGCTATATTTAACGTCTTTAGCTCGGCTGTTAATTTCAATTTGTACCACCTTTGAATGCATATATTAGCCTGCTTTGGGTGGTGTGAGAACTATTTTTGCATTGTTTGCATCTAGTAATGCATAATTAGGATTTCCAAGAAAGTAGTGAAGTCCTGGTGTTGGAACACTTTGATGCAGGTTATGATCATGTTGTCCGTGCGTGTACGCATATTCCGTGCTTGTCTCATTATGAAATAGTTTTCTTATATCATGCACGCAATGCACGGGTGTACACACATGGTTCGTGTGTTCCTTGTCTGTTTTTGCTCCTTTTCGGTACCCACACATGGTGAAAGTGCAAAAACACACAATCCGTGTTTGGTTCGAACTTTCTTGCTTTTCCAGGATCTTTATCTTCTCGTATTCGGTACCACTCATTTGATGAATGGCACTAGATTGTTCCTTCGAGTTGGCTTGATGTGGTGCTTAAAAATGGCTCTTTTGATGTTGCCCACCAACTATTGTAACTAATTGGTCCATTTGAGTCTCGAGATTTTTCAATTGTGAATCCATAGTATTGGCCAATTGTGTCAATTGCAACTTCATCTTGTCCATCTTTGCTTCGTTTTTGGTAAGGCTATTTCTCATTTCCCTCACGAATAAATTTATTTGACTCATAAATGAAGTCGTTTGATTCATGAATGAAATGAGGGCGTCTTCCAAAGATGGTTTTGCCTCTTCCATCCGAATAGGTGCACCTATACCAATTCAAAGAAACAAATCAAGCATTGTAGAAGTAGAATTTACAAAAGAAAAATGAAAAAAATAAAAAAATGTCTAAATTAAGAATAATTCTATCTATCGCAATATTAGCACCAAAAATTGTATTAGTCCCCGGCAACGGCGCCAAAAACTTGTTAGCCTTATTTTTAGCTTCACCGCAAGTATACGGTGTAGTTTATAGAATAGGGTAAGCAAGGTCGTATCACGGAGACTAATAAATTAATGCGCTAAGTATTGAACTAAGATAGCCTTATTTTTATTTAGACGATCGAAATTGAATGATTGTTGTGGAAGAAAAGATAACAAAAACACAAGATGAAAATAATAGTGGAATTACCAAGGAAATGAAATGGATTCCGGGTTATGATTTCAATTAATATTCCTCTTATTTTACGATTTAATCAAAGCCAAAGTTATTATCACTACACCTATAAGACGATCACAACGGTATTTTATCCTCCCTCTTGAGATGTATATAAAGTGTAGATTGAAATATCTATGCTAGTATCTCTACTCAACATAAGATACACAACTCCCAAATGCACAAAAGATCAAATATCCTCACAAATATTCACAAACCTCTCGATTATGCAAATATTCATGTCAAGTACTCAAGATCTAATATTGAAACTCATCTCGAATTATGAATCAATATATCAAACATGTTAAACCATTGGCCAAATGATAAAACAAGAATAAGAACAAAGTACTCAAATAGCTTAAAGACAATAACTTCAATTAAGATTAAAACAATCAACAAGAGTTCAATTAATCTACTTCCAAAACCCGGAAATCACAAGAAGTTTAGCTACCCATTATAAATAAACAACTCATAGACAAATTGTTCATCTTCATAAGAAGCTAAAATGAAAGATTAAAGCACAAAGAATGAGAAAACTTAGGGAAATGGATAATCTCTCGATTAATCTTCAATCCTCAAGCTCCGATTTGACCCGATTCTTCCCTTGATTCTTCCTTGATGAAATTGATGTGTTTCTTGTGTTCTTGGGTGTATCCCCAAGTGTCCTCCATGCCCTAGATGAAGCCTCCCATGTATCTATTTATAGTATCCTCCTTTTAGATCCAAAAATCGGACTTTCATTGTTTTGTCCACCCAAGGCGCTGCAGCGCTCCAAAATGGGCGCTGCAACGCCAAAACACAAACCCACACTGCCCACGTTTTGTTTTGCGCTGCAGCGCCAAGGAGGGCGCTGCGGCGCTTCGTTTTGGGCTGGCTATTGCTAGCTGTTGTTAGCTGCAGCGCCTCTTATTCGTGCTGTAGCGCCATCCAAACGTCCGAATTTGCTTTTTGTGTATTCATAAGAGTTGTAGCCCTATCTCTTAGCTTTCCATAGCCACTTGAATCTTCTCAATATCAGTTTTGTAGAGAGAGTTATGGCGAAAATACAAAACTCTGCCAGTGATGGAAATTTCTCGACGCGTTTGGACGTTTCTTCAAATCAATCTCTCGTTGTTTGCTCGTTTGTACTTATTTTGATACACGATTCATTACTATGACTATAAACTCAATATAATTGGCTCTCAACATGGCTTGGCTACTCAAATGACTCAAAATACTCAAAAACAACACAAAACTCAAGTCTAGGAAGCCCAAATCATTGGTATAAAACCAAGTGAACAAAGAAACATAAAGAACCAGGTAGCGGAGTTCGTTGCGAGATGTTTGACTTGTCAACGAGTAAAAAGCGAGAACACCAACGACCATCCGGTTTACTACAACCATTGAGAATTCGAGTGGAATTGGGGACACATAACGATGGACTTCGTGATGGATCTACCAAGGACCGAGAGGTGGCCATGATGCTATTTAGGTAGTTGTAGACCGACTCACGAAATCTACACACTTTTTACCCATCAAGAAAACTCGATGGCTTGCGAAACTTGCATGCATTTATATTCGAGAGATCATTCAATTGGATGGAGTACCGATCGACATAGTATCGAGATAGAGACCCGAGGTTTGTCTCTAGATTCTCGGAAGTGCTTAAACGAGGAATTGGGTACCTCGCTAAGTTTCAAAGACAAAGAACACATACACAAACCGATGGACGAGCGACGACGATTCAAACCACGGAACTCGCACATTGGATTTCCAAGGAAGTTGGGATTCGCACTTACCATTAGCCGAGTTCGCCTACAATAACAATTATCGAGGCCACGCTTGGGAGATTGATGACCAATGGACTCGAAAGAGAAATGAAAGTCGCCCGGATTCCAAAGGTCGACTTAGTTCAGAGGCCATGGAGAAGGTCAAGCGATCAAGGAGCGGATTCGCACAACTCGAGCCGCCAAAAGAGTTACGCGGACAAGAGAAGAAAGGATTTGGAATTTGAAGTCGGAGATGAAGTATTTCTCGAGACTCTCACCACGGAAAGGATTGATCAATCCGAAGATAGGAGGCAAGTTGAGTCCGAGATATGTTGGACCTTACAATATTTTACAAAGGATCGGAAGTTAGCCTACCGGCTCGAGTTACCAAAGACACCATATGCAGGAATGGATGATGTATTCCACGTGTCGAGATCGAAGAAGTATCAACCGATCCCGAACATATCATTGCTTGTGATACTCCTCCTCTAATGGAAAATTTATCTTACACCGAGAGGCCGATCCGGATCATTGATCGGCCAGATCGACGATTGCGTAAGAGAGAAATTCGATGGTTAAAATGGTATGGCGAGAACCACAATCGAGACGAAAACGCAACGTGGGAGATGGAATAAGACATGAGGAATCAATATCCAGAACTATTCGAGGAGAATTTGGGGACCAAATTCTTTAAGGAGGGGAAGATCGAAGCCCCGATTTTTCCGAACATATAATTGATTATTTTTGACGTCTATGTATTGATCGACTATTTTACGCGTAACTTTGACGGGTAATTATTAATAATATATATATTTTGTATTTTATTTCATTTTATTTAATTACTTATGATCATGATCATCATTAATTTTATTTCACATTTATGATTACTTGATTGACCATTATTACTATTTTTTTGTATTTATTAGTCACCTTAGAATTTTAAGGGACTATTTACTTTAGAGACTTTTACCTCATAGAATTAAGAATTTGATTTAGTATAAGTGATCATGAGACTTATAAGTGATCAAGGAAATCACTAATTATTTTGGAGATTGATATATTTAATCTATTATCATCAAATTTGAGACAAAAAAAAATATTTGGAATTACCATATTACCCTATAGTGGACGGCATTGGTGATGATTTTGGAGTAGAAACATCATCCAACTCTTGTACACTTACACCTTATATTAGTCATCTTGTGTATAATTATACCATTAATTCAAACATTATACACATTATCTCATATATAAATTCCTTATTATTAAACTTCCCAACATGTTGAAGTGTTCCCAACATTCCTTCTCTTCCCATACCTTGCCCATACCTTTGACCACCCTTTTGTCTCCATGCAAGAGACAATTTGCAAGACACAAAATTAAAAAAAATTCTGTCCCTCTCTCCCCATTTGGACGGCCAAAATGGCATTTTTACACAAAACAATTCATTTTTCATCCAACACATTTTAATTATCAAGCAAATTCTCCTCCTTCTCTCTAACCTCTCTCTAAAAATCATTCACATCTTCAAATCTTCAAACACAAAATCATTCACATCTTCAAACCTTCAAACACCAACTCTTCACATCTTCAAATCTTCAACATAAGTTCTTCATATCTTCAAGTACCCTTCTTCACATCTTCAAATATTCAAACACAAGTCTTTCACATCTTCAAACCCATCTTCATATCTTCAAGAACATCTTCTTCCTAACATCAAACATACTTTCTTTCTTCAAACATCTAAACCAAAACAAACAATCTTACCACTTAAACACCAAAAATTCGAACACCCCTATCTCAAGGTAAGAAATTTCACTCCTCAATTCAACTTAAATTCTTACTAATCTTCACCTTCTCTTTTTAATATAAGTTTGAATTTTGGATTTTGAGGTACTTAGAAGACCACTTGTAGACATGCATGCATGGTGGCCTAATTAGAAGACTTGAAGAATAACTAGTAGAGAATTTGGACTACTAGGTAAGAATTGGACACTAGAGTTCTTCTTTCTTCTTCTTCTATTTGTTTTCAAATTTTAACACCCCTTTTTCATTTTTGAGAAATAAGGGCTGACCTTAGGTGATTTTGGAGTTGAACCAAAATTTCCAAATTTGAAGCTTCAACGAGTTTCAAATCACCTACTACACAAGGTAAAGTGTAGTCTTTCCAATTTTCTTATCTCCTTCTTTTTCTCCTTAATTTTTCTCTCATTTTTCTAATTCCAATTTTTTGATATTTCTTGACTTAGGGGCTGACCTAAGTGACCTCATCAAAGTTGTGAAAATTTCCTTTTTATTTCACAACTTTCCAATTTAAGGTGGGTGGAAAAACTCTTTCAAACTTCTAGGTGCTTTTATTAAAATGCATGTAGAATTTTGATCATGAGCCCTTGATATATATAATCTATGTATTGCATGTCAATTCTATGTATCAAATCATGAAAATTCTCAAGAGTTTGCTCAAAATTGCTATTTATTGAACTTTAGGTGCATGCATGTACAATTTAATGTTCTATTTGATGAATTCTTGTATGAATTGGACATCCATGTGTATGATCTTTGAAATCCATATTTTGGATGATTTATAACCTGGACAAGTCGAGCATAATTGATTAAATTTCAATTTTGGACTTAAAAATGCAAAAATAGAAAATTGGTGGACTAAATTGCAAGAAAATGAAAGTTAAAGGACCCCTCTGCAAATTTCAATTTTTGGTACTGTACTCAGGTTCAAAAATTACTTTTAGACATTTTAATATTATTTTAAGAGTTTTAAGATAAATAAAATCAACCTTTAAAAGACCAAGGACTATATTGTAAAATTTTGAAAGTTTACGGGATACTTTGCAAATTTTGAAACTGTACCAGACCTTAATTTTAAAATTTGAAATTTTTACTCTTAAGGTACTGGAAATGACATATTTTAAATGTATTCCAAAAATCCAAAAGTTTAGGGCTTGGAAAGTAATTTTTCTAAAATTGAGGGACTAAAGTGTAAAAGACTAAACTTGAGTACCCAAATAAAATTTCCAGGACTTATGCATCCCATGCACCTGGAAATACTAACTTAACTGTAACATAATTATATTTTGGACCCAAGGTTCAAATTTCATAACAATTGGACCCTAAAAAGCCTTTAAAGGCAATTATTTCAAAATGGGACAAGAATGAGATTTTCAAAAGTTAAAGGACCTACACTTATTTATTTTAAAAAACTTCTTTTGTCCCAATATCATACTAACCTTAGTGACATTTTCCAACAGGAATCACATTAAAAGCCCTTCCGGTTTGTGAGTTCCGATTATTTTAAATTTAAGGTCGGAATTGGCAATTTCAACAAATTTGGGGCCAATGTGAGAATTTTATAAAAACTTGACCTCAAAACTTTAGAAAACCTGAATCTCTGGACAATTTGGAGAATTTAGGAACTGACCTCATAATTGTTCAAGGTAGGGATATTTATTTATTCAATTTTTAACCCCAAAAGTTTTGGTTTTTACAAAACGGGGCTAAATTGTAATCTTTCTTTTATAAAGGACCTAACTCAAATTATTTTCCCTTTTACTAAAATAGCCCTGGACCCTGTGACTTGCAGATTTAATTAAAGTATCTTATTTTCTCAAAAACCCTTGACTTATCGCACCGATTTGACCGATTAATACCCGATTGCGGAGCGACTTACTCGCGCTTTTGCGATTTTGAATCTATAACAGGACTTATGTTCCACCTAATCTTTCAAGATATCAAAGGTTGCTTATCCTTCCGATAATTGTCTTCATCCAAATACCTCCACCAACGCCATATTGCTACTCTTGAATTTTCAAAATTTTTCCTAAATGCTTCCCTGAATCAATAATACTCATTGTCCAGGTTTTTGCACTGTACTTGTTTTTACTTTCTGCTGAGTCAACTTGGTGTGTCGAGCTCACGGTCGGAATGGATACGTTGGGGATGGACCGGGCAGCTCGGCTGCTATTCCACTCCTCCGGCCCCATCGCCCTAATCCACCGAGGGACAGAGTGTCAAGGGAAGCGGGTCGTAGTACTTGAGGTATAATCATGATTATGACAAATCCGAGCCTTGCAACCACTTTGTGGATTTTGTCTTTGCCTATGGAGCGATAAGGTGACAGGTCTTGGACCATCTTGCCGGGAGTTACAAGGAAGAATGCGGGAATCACTGTCTAATCCAGGCGATTCGGAGTTATCGACCCGTTTGGTTGGCGCTACAAATTAAACGCAACCGCTACGTGTTTTGCATTGGTTGGCGCTACAAATCCGTACGCAACCATTATTTGTCTTACATGGGATTAGCGTTACATTTAAACGCAATCCTACTGTCTTGCCTGAATCACATAGTGCCTGTGTGACCACGAACTGTTTTCTTGAACCGTATACGTATATTACTTAAATATATTTATCACGACTCTTGTGGACTATGTGTGAATTCATGCATCATATGTCATGCGTTTTCATATAATGTTTACTCGCATTAACTATATATATCGCCACACTTGCACACGAATACCCCATCCATCGAGATTTCTGTCTCATCCCCACCTGTTTTCTAACCTTAGATGAGGACTTCGTTGAAGATCTTTGAACCGACTACGGATTGAGCCTTGTACTCCGCTTGTTGGATTTACTATCATTTGTTGTTGATGTTCTTTGGACTTGTTACTATTATTTCTTTGTTGCACTTACTACTTCTTGTTGTTGTTGTTGGATTCTTTTCTTGTGTTTGTTGTTGGACTCTTGTATTTCTTTTCATTCGGTTTTAAATCGAAGGGCGTAGAACCCTTTGACTTTTAAGTTGTTATCTTTAGATCATATCGGGGATGTAATTTGGATTATGGATATTATGATTTGTAAGTTGTAACGTGCTTCTTTATTTCCGCTGCTATTTAGGCTCTGTTCCATTGGGTTTTGATGATATTCGTCTAGAATGTTTGGTTTACTTGTATTTAAGTTGTCGATCGTCGTCGTGTCCCGCTTGGGCGTGACGTGTGATTAGAGTGGTATCGAGCTCGGCTAGTAAGATGGAAACTTACACCGAGCTAACCTAAGATAGGACCCTTGGTCTGTGTTGGGTAATCCGCGACTTGACCAATTAAGTGTGAAATCGATTTCAAATTGGCATAAAATCATCTTATTGATGTTTGAACTTAGTTGAACGCATATTTGGAGATACCATAGTCATACTTGTCTTGACTTAGTTGATTCTTGAGTGACTTTCTTTGTTCATTCTTTCCTTATTCTCTCTTTGTCTTTCCTTTGCCCTTGACTGATCCGCCATAGTTTTGTTTGGTCGGGATGGAGCCGGGGCCACCTACTTGGTGGGGCGTTTATTCGACCCATGCCGAGCGGGAGTACTACCAGGGCACTCACGATTCACTGGCACGGGAGAGTATTCGGCGACCTCGAGCTATCCGGGAGCGCTAGCGTAATAGGGACTTGACACGATTGCTTGGCAAGGAGCTAAGATGAAAAAGAGCGAGCTGACCATTATCATTAAGAACGCGACAACACCATACGGGCGCGGGAGGATCAAATCAGATTATCAGGAGCGCTAGATAATGTGCGAGAGAAAATGAAGAGTGCAAGTGACGGCCGCGAAATGGGATATTGACGCCCGCTATCTCGCGATTGTTGTTGAGCGCTTTGAGGAGACCTCATCAAGCACATGACAGTGATAGAGGACCTTACACATGCTCTAGCTCGGAGAGATCTTGCTCTTCGGAGGCTGCTCTGGCGGCTAATGCACGGCCATTGCCACCACACGAGGTGGAGCCCGTACCCGATGGTGAGGAGGACCCTAAGGAGGACCCGAGGAGGATCTGAGGAGGATCGGTCGAGGTCGAGAGCCACGAGGCACTTGCGGCTGCTCCACTTGATGATGCACAGGATTCGGCGGTGGTTGGATTTCATTGATTGGCCGAGGTCGAGACGCGCACCTCGGCGACCGCCCCTTGATTATGGAGGTAGCGACTAGTGAGCGATGATGGCGATCTTCTTGATTAGCTAGCTTGATTATCGGTTTGTACTATGGTTGTTGTAAACGCTTATTCCAATGTTTTACCTTACTTTCTATTGTATTAGATTGATTTGTATTTTGGTTCGGATGTATCTTTTACTCAGTGTTACTCTTTGTTGTACTATGGGTGTATTCAAGTTTTACATTAATGGATATGCCTTTTGCTACTTATTCACTGTCTTGTGTTTGTTGTCACTTTCCCTACGATATAACTTGCTTTACGTAAATAATTATTGTATCATTTACTCATGGATCGCAACTAACACTTCAAGATACAGAATGGCCGAACATCGTGGACGTGGGAGACCTTGCCGCGTTCCCAGGGGATGATGACGTACCCAGGGTCGGGTACCCTCCCCTGAATTACGACCACCTCCTCCACTGCTGGGAGACAACTTGACTGCGCAGGCCTTACAACAAATCTTTGGTTTTCATGAGGCAACAAGCAAAGCCTCAACACCGTGCCCCGAACCTGCTAAAGAGGCGAACGATCGCACGTTGGAGCGATTTCTACGGTTCGAACCACCGGCTTTCTTAGGAGAGCCGAGGATGATTTAAAGCGAGAATAATGGATAGAGAAATTGGAGAATATCTTCAATGCTCTCCAATATTGAGATGAGCAGAAAGTCACACTCATTTGTATTTCATCCGGAATCGATTTGCTAGACACACTGGTGGGGCGGTTGAAAGAAGGTGGGAACAGGACCGGGTAGCAGAACATGGGGAAATTTCTTGGCCTAGTTCAATGAACAGTACATTCCACAGGTTGTGAAACAGCGCTGGCTGGGATGAATTCCACAGATTGAGGTAGGGGAACATGATCTGTAGCTCGTCGAGTCTTCATCGATTGTCCAAATATGCTCTGGGGACAATCGATGCAGAAGAGGATAAGCTTTACAAGTTCACTCGAGGATTGAAACTAGAACTTAAAAACAAGCTGTTGTGATTGAATTGACAACCTACTCGGCCAGCGGTAAAGACACTCTCGCGTCGAGTCGGCCTGGACTGAACCGTATTGGACAGATTCAACATAGTAGGCCATCAAACAGTCTCAAGAGAACAGCTGTGGGACAGTCATCTAAACACTTTGCTATGTTTGAAGAAGGACCGATTAATAAGACAGATAAAGGAAAAAGACCAGTCTTTAGGAAAGCGGGTCAAGTGTGCACATTGCCGTAAACCGGGACATATCGCCGATGACGTTGGCGTAAACAAGGAAGGTGTTTCTTATTTGTGGTAATGTCGCACCTGGTGAAAAGATTGCCCGAAATACGATGATCGAACCAACCAGACGCAGCCCGCAAAAGCCGGAAATGGCCAGGGTAATCGGGCAAGGATGCCCGCTCGAGCATTTGCACTAGCCGGACGGGGAGGCTCGGAGGCAACGAGGCGTGGTGGAAGGTACGCTTCTAGTATCTAACCACTACGCTAAAATATTGTTCGACCTTGGATCAACGAATTCATTTGTTGCACCGCATTTTGTACACAAACCGCATGCATGCATGAAACATATGCCTGTATGTCTAGAAGTGTCAACTCCTATGGGTGCAAGTCGGATAACGGATATTATGTATATTGCCTGCGAAGTTAAGATTGATGAGATAAACTTTCCTGCCGATTTGATCTTATTACCTATATCCGAATACGACGTGATATTGGGAATGAAAGTTATCGCACACCATGCACAAATAGGCCGCCATAACAAGTCCATTAAGCTATGTGAACCGGAAAACCCGAAGTGAAAATTTCGGGAAGGGCACGAGTTAAGATTGCCCCAATCATTTCAAACAATGAAAGCGAGGAAGCGATCACTAGAGGGGCTCGAGGGTACTTGGCGTTTGTAATTAACAAACCCACGGTTGAGACACAAATTAACCAAGTACCTATAGTATCGAGAATACACGGATGTATTTTCCACAAGAACTCACCACTGTCCCTCCGGATAGGAAGTCGAGTTCACCATCGAGTGTGTAATAGGGGACCGCCCGATCACTAGAACAACATATAGAATGGCTCCTCTTGATTTGCAAGAGTTGAAAATGCAATTACGTAAACGATGGATGTGGGATTTATCCGTCCGAGTACGTCTCGTGGGAGCACTGTCTATTTGTCAAGAATAAAGATGGCACACATTAAGGATCGTGTATAGATTATCGTGGTATTAATAGTATGACCATCAAGAACAAATATCCCCTCCCAGGGATAGGCGAACTATATGATCAACTTCAAGGAGCGTGTGTACTCGAAGTTTGATTTACAACAAGGATATTACCAATGAAGATCTGCGAAGAAGACATTTCCAAAGCGCATTTCAAATCCGATATTGACACTACGAGTTTGTAGTGATGCCTTTGATCGACAAATGCACCGGCATTTATGGACACGATGCATCGAGTCTTTCAACCTTATTTGGATCAATTCGTAGTGATATTCATTGATGACATACTCGTATACTCTAAGCCTAGAGAAGAGCATGAACGTCATCCGAAAATCATTTTGGAGACACTACGAGAGCATAAGTGTATGCCAAATTCAAGACAAGTGCGAATTTTGGCTTAGTGAAGTCGCGTTCTTGGGACATATAGTATCCAAAGGATCATCGTAGATCCTTGAAGGTACGACGGTGGATGAATGGAAACAACCAGTGCAGAACGGAGATTAGGAGTTTCTAGGACTAGTGGATATTATCGAAGATTTATCCAGGACTTCTCCAAGATAGCCGGACCGCTCACTCGACTAACCTGCATGGAAGCAAGTCAAGTTTGAGTGGAATGACAAGTGCGAAGCTAGTTTTCAAGAGCTGAAGAAACGACTTACTACAGCTCCAGTCTTAGCTCTTCCAAAGGGACCGAAAACTTTGTCGTCTCGGTGATGCATCAAAAGAAGGACTAGGAGCGGTGCTCATGCGGGGAAGGAAAGGTCATCGCTTATGCATCACGAAAGCTCAAGCCGTATGAAGCCAATTATCCAACGCATGACTTGGAATTGGCGTGATAGTGTTTGCTTTAAAGAAATGGAGACACTATCTCTACGGAGCAACATTCACGATTTTCACGGATCATAAAAGCTTGAAGTATTTATTCTCCCGGAAGACCTCAATCGAGGCAACGCGGAGATGGATGGAGTTAATTGAGGACTATCACCTTGATATTCAATACCATCCGGAAAGCTAATGTCGTAGCAGGCGCGTTAAGTAGAAAGGCGAGCTTAGCCAAGCTTATGATTCGAGAGTGGGAATCATTAGAAGAAGCGAGCAATTGGAATCGACAAGGACCAATACTTAGATTTCATGTGCTAATATTTCGGTTAAACCGATATCTTGAATGAGATCAAAGAAGCACAAAGGAAAGATGCACATCTTCAAAAATCGAAGGAGAAGATACTTAAAGGAGAGAGATCGAATTCTCGGTACACGAAGATGGGGTTATCGATTCGAGAATCGAGTGTGTGTACCAAATGACGAGCGATTAAGAATAAAATCCTTGAGGAGGCACACCGTTCAAAATACACTATACATCTGCGGGAAACAAGATGTATAAGGATTTGAAACGGAGTTATTGGTGGGTAAACATAAAGAACCGGGTAGCGGAGTTCGTTGTGAGATGTTTGACTTGTCAACTAGTAAAAGCGAGAACACCAACGACCATCGGTTTACTACAACCATTGAGAATTCCGAGTGGAAATGGGGACACATAATGATGGACTTCGTGACGGATCTACCAAGGACCGAGAGGAGGCCATGATGCTATTTGGGTAGTTGTGGGCCGACTCACGAAATCTGCACACTTTTTACCCATCAAGAAAAGCGATGGCTTGCAGAAACTTGCACGCATTTATATCCAGAAAGATCATTATTGCATGGAGTACTGTTGACATAGTATCGAGACGAGAGACCCGAGGTTTGTCTCCGGTTGGAAGTGCTTTTACAAGGAATTGGGTACCTCACTAAGTTTGAAGATAAAGAACACATCCACAAATTGATGGGATGATCTGAGTGAGTGAGCGATTCAAAACCCGAAAGATATGTTGCGAGCTTTGCACATTGGATTTCCAAGGAAGTTGGGATTTGCACTTTCCATTAGCCGAGTTCGCCTATAATAACAATTATCAGGCCACGATTGGGATGGCACCCTACGAGGCATTATATGGGCGAAAAAGTAGATCCCCACTACTTTGGGAGATTGATGACCAATGGACTCCGAAGAGAAAGCGAAAGTCGCCTCGAATCAAAGGTCGACTTAGTTCGGAGGCCATGGAGAAGTCAAGCGATCAAGGAGCGGATTCGCACACGGCTCGAGACGCCAAAAGAGTTACGCGGACAAGAGAAGAAAGGATTTGGAATTTGAAGTCGAGGAGATAAAGTATTACTCGGACTCTCACCACGGAAAGGATTGATCAATCAGAAGAAAGGAGGCAAGTTGAGTCGAGATATGTTTGACCTTACAAGATTGATCAATCCTAACTTCCCGATCCTCTGTAAAATCTTGTAAGGTCCAACATATCTTGGACTCAACTTGCCTCCTTTCTTGATTGATCAATCCTTTCCGTGGTGAGAGTCCGAGAAATACTTCATCTCCGACTTCCAATTCCAAATCATTTCTTCTCTTGTCGTGTAACTCTTTTGGCGGCTACGAGTGTGCGAATCGCTCCTTGATCGCTTGACCTTCTCCATGGCCTCCGAACTAAGTCGACCTTTGGAATCGGCGACTTTTGTTTCTCTTTTCGAGTCCATTGGTCATTAATCTCCCAGTGTAGTGGGGATCTACATTTTTGCCCATATAATGCCTCGTAGGGTGCCATCACAATAGTGGCCACGATAGCGGGGTATTGTAGGCGAACTCCGGCTAATGGTAAGTGGGAAACCTAACTTCCTTGGAAATCTAATGTGCGAGGCTCGCAAGTATCTTCCAGGGTTTGAATCCTTCGCTCGATGTCCATCGTTTGTGGATGTCTTGCTATCTTTGAAACTTGGTAAGGTACCCAATTCTTCGTGCAAGCACTTCCGAATCCGGAGACAAACCTCGGGTCTGTCGATACTATGTCACAGTACTCCATGCGGTCGAAGGATCTCTCGGATACAAATCGCGCAAGTTTTCGCAAGCTATCGGTTTCCTTGATGGGTAAGAAGTGTGCGATTTCATGAGTCGATCTACAACTACCCAAACAAGCAGCATGGCCTCCTCTCGTTCCTTGGTAGATCCGTCACGAAGGCCATCGTTATGTGTTCCCATTTCCACTCGGGAATTCTCAAGCGGTTGTAGTAAACCGGATGGTCGTTGGTGTTCTCGCTTTTACTCGTTGACAAGTCAAACATCTCGCAACGAACTCCGCTACCTGGTTCTTCATGTTCACCCACTAATAACTTCGTTTCAAATTCTTATCCATCTTGTTTCCTCCAGGATGTATAGTGTATTTTGAACGGCGTGCCTCTGCGAGGATTCTATTCCTAATCGCTGTCGTCACTCGACACAAACGGATTCGAAATCGATAACCCCATCTTCACGCACGAGAATTTCGATCTCTCTCCTTTAAGTATCTTCGCCCGATTTTTAAGATGCACATCATCTGTCCCTGTGCTTCCATGATCTCATTCACAGTCGGGTTTAACTAAAATGTTAGCACATGAAATCGAGTATTGGTTCTCGTCGATTCCAATTGCTTAGCTCTTCTAATGATTCCCACTCTCGAATAATAAGTCGGCTAAGCTCGCCTTTCGCTCAAAGCGTCCTACTCGTTAGCTTTCCGGGATGGTATTAAATTTCAAAGTGATAGTCCTCAATCAACTCCATCCATCTCCTTTGCCTCATTGCGATCTTTCCGGGAGAATAGATATTTTAAGCTCTTATGATCTGTGAAAACCGTGATTGTTGCTCGTAGAGATAGTGTCTCCATTTCTTTAATGCGAACACTATCGCATTTTTGCCAATTCAAGTCATGCGTTGGATAATTGGCTTCATACGGCTTGAGCTTTCATGATGCATAAGCGATGACCTTTCCTTCCCGCATGAGCATCGCTTCTAGTTCTTCCTTTGATGCATTGTAAGACGACAAAGTTTTTGTTCCCTTTGGAAGAGCTAAGACTGAGCCGTAGTAAGTCGTGTCTTGACTCTTGGAATCTAGCCTCGCACTTGTCATTCCACTCAAACTTGACTTTCCAGGTTAGTCGAGTGAGCGGTTCGCTATCTTGGAGAAGTCTGGATAAATCTTCGATAATATCCGCTAGTCCTAGGAAAATCCACGATCTCCGTCACGCACTCACGGTTGTTTCCATTCAACCCTTTGTTTGTACCTTTGAAGGATCTACGGTGATCCGGTCTGCGGATACTATGTGTCCCAAGAACGCGACTTCACTAAATTGCGGATAAATCTTCGATAATATCCACCTAGCCAAAATTCGCACTTCTTTGAATTTGGCATACATCATATGTTCTCATAGTGTCTCCAAAACAATTTTGAGATGACCTTCAAGCTCTTCTCTAGACTTAGAGTATACGAGTATGTCATCAATGAATATCACTATGAATTGATCCAAATAAGGTTGAAAGACTCGATGTATCCGATCCATAAATGTTGTCGGTGCGTTCGTGGACCGAAAGGCATCACCACAAACTCGTAGTATCTATATCTAGTTTGAAATGCGAGTTTGGAAATGTCTTCTTCGCGGATCTTTAGTTGGTAATATCCTTGTTGTAAATCAAACTTGAGTACAATCGCTCCTTGAAGTTGATCAAATAGTTCGGCTATCTCGGGAGGGGATATTTGTTCTTGATGGTCACACTATTAAGACCACGATAATCTATACACGTCTTAATGTGCCATTCTTCTTTTTGACAAATAGTACCGGTGCTCCCCACGGAGACGTACTCGTTCGGATAAATCCCACATCCATCAGCTTCTGTAATTGCGTCTTCAACTCTTGCAACTCAAGAGGAGCCATTCTATACGGTGTTCTGGCAATCGGGGCGGTTCCTGGTAATACCTCGATGGTAAACTCGACTTCCCTATCCGGAGGGACAAAGTGGTGAGTTCTTGTGGAAATACATCCGTGTATTCGATACTATAGGTACTTGGTTAATTTGTGTCTCAACCTTGGGTTTGTTAATTACAAACGACAAGTACCCTTGTGCCCTCTAGTGATAGCCTTCATCGCTTTCGTTGTTGAAATGATTGGTGCAATCTTAACTCGTGCCCTTCCCAAAATTTCCACTTTGGGTTTTCGGGTTCACATAGCTTAATGGACGTGTTATGGCAGTCCATTTATGCATGGTGTGCGGACAACAAGTTCATTCCGAATATCACGTCGTATTCGGATATAGGTAATAAGATCGAATCGGCAGAAACTTTATCTCATCAATCTTAACTTCGCATGCGTTATAGATAATATATGTTATCGCTCGCGCCCATAGGAGTTGACACTTCTAAACATATGGGCATATGTTCCATGCATGCATCTTTGTTTGTGTACAAAATGCGGTGCGACAAATGAATGCGTTGATCCAGGGTCAAATAGTATTTTAGCGAGTGGTTAGATACTAGAAGCGTACCTTCCACCACGCCGTCTGTTGCCTCGAGCCTCATGTCCGCGAGTGCAAATGCTCGGCGGGCCTCATTGCCCGATTACCCTGGCCATTGCCTGGCTTCCGAGGCCGCACTGTTTGGTTCGGTCTTCGTATTTCGGGCAATCTTTCGGTGGTGCTAGTTACTACCACAAAGACAAACACTTTCCCTGTTAACGCAATGATCATTCGCGGTATGTCGGTTTATGGCAATGTGCACACACTTGACCCGACTTTCTTATCTTGGTCCCTTCCTTTATCTGTCTTATTAATGGTCCTTCGAAACTTAGCAGTGTTAAGATGGCTATCCCCATTTGTCCCTTGAGACTGTTTGATGGCCTACTCGATTGAATACATCCAATACTGTTCGATCCCACTCGATGCGAGAGCGCTTTTGGTGGCCGGAGTTGTCATTTCAACGATCAAAAAGTTGTTTTGAAGTTCGGCTTGATCCTCGTGTGAAATTGTAAAGTTTGTCCTCTTACTCATCGATTGTCCCCAGAGCATACTTGGACAATCGATGAAATTCGGACTCATCTTGAGCTACGAGACATGTTCCCCCGCCTCAACCTATGGAATTCATCTGGCGCACCTCTTTCACAACTTTGTGGAATGTACTATTCATTGAACTCGGCAAGAAATTTCCCCATGTTCTAGCTACTCGGTCTGTTCCCACCTTCTCTCAACTGCCCTCCACCGGTTTTTAGCGACCAATTCTAGACGAAATACGGTGAGTGTGACTTTTTGCTCATCCGAATATTGGAGAGCATTGAAGATATTTTCAGATTATCTATCCATTCTTCTACCTTTAAGTCATCGGCTCTCCTAAGAAAGCCGGTGGGTCGAACCGTAAGAAACGATCCAAAGTGCGATCGCCTCTCACAGTGGGTTCGGGAGCACGGTGTTGAGGCTCGCTTGTTGCCTCATGAAAACTAATATTTGTTGTAGAGCCTGTGCGTCAAGTTGTCTCCCCGGTGGTGGAGGAGGCGGTGGTAATTTAGCGAAGGGTACCGGTCCCTGGGTACATCGTCATTCCCTTGGAGAACTTCGGCGAGGTCTCCAATGTCCACGATGTTCGGTCATTCGTATTTTTGAGTGTTAGTTGCGATCCACGAGTAAACGAGTACATTAATTATTCGCGTAAAACAAGTTATATCGCAGGAAAGTAACAACAAAACACAAAACACCGAATAAATAGAAAAGGCATATCCATTAATGTAAAACTTGAATACACCCATGAAGTACAACAATAGTAATACTAGGAGTCAAAGATACATCCGAATTAAAATGCAAATCAATCTAATACAATAGAAAGCAAGGTACAACATGGTGGAATAAGTGTCTACAACAACTAGAGCACAATCTAACAATCAAGCTAACTACTCGGTGAGGTCGCCATCATCGTCATTAGCAGCTACATCTATAATCGGGGCTGGTCGGGCCGAGGTGGCGCTAGACCTCGGCCAATCGTCAAAATCCCGGCTTTGCTTGAATCCCCGTGCATCATCAAGCAAAGCGCCTCAAGTGCCTCGGGCTCTCCGACCTCTACTTGGATCCTCCTTGGGGTCCTCATCGGGAGTCCTCTCGGCGTCGGTCACGGGCTCCACCTCGGGTGGTGGCAATGGCGTGCATTAGCCGCCAGAGAGCGACCTCCAAAGCATCATCTCGCTTGGCTAGAGCACTGTGTAAGATCCTCTATCACCGTCATCCGCTTGATGAGGGTCTCCTCCAAGTGCTCAATGGTGTCTCGATACATGTGGGCGTCCATCTTCCACTTGCGGCCGTCACTCGCTCTCTTCATTTTCTCTCGCACATTATCCAAGCGCTCCTGGATAATCTGTATCTGATCCTCCCGCGCCCGTATAGTGTTGTCGCGGTCCTTAATAATGATGGTCAACTCGTTCTCTTCGTCTTGGCTCCTTGCCAGGTGTTGTGTCAAGTCCCTCATTTATGATGGCGCTCCTCGGACAACTCTAAGGTAGCTCGAATACTCTCTTGGTGCCGGTGAATCGTAAGTGCCGGAAGTAATCCCGCTCGGCACGCAGGCCTCAAAACATCCCACCAAGTAGGTAACGCCGGCTCCATCCCGATCAAACAAAACTAAGATGGATCAATCAAAGGTAAATAAAAGATAAGGAGGGAAAGGAAAGAATGAACAAAGAAAGTCAATCAAGAGTCAACTAAGTCAAGACAAGTATGACTATGGAACCTCAAAATATACGTTCTAACTTAGTTTCAATCTCAATAATATGGTTCTATGCCAAATTGAAATCGATTTCACACTAATTAGTCAAGTCGCGGTACTACCCAAAACACGACCGAGGGTCCTATCCTTGGTCGCCTCGGTGTAAGTTTCCATCTTACTAGCCGAGAGATCGATACCACTCTAATCGTCACGCCCTGCAGGCGAGGACGCGACGATGATCCACAACTTAAATATAAATAAACCAAACGATCTAGATGAATATCAACGAAAACCCAATGAAATAGAGTCGAATAGCAGGAAATAAAGAACAAGTACGAGTTACAACTTACGGTCAACAAACATCCAAATTACATCCCCAAAATCAACTAAAGGTAACAAGTTAATAGTAGAAGGGTCCTACACCCTTGATTATAAACGGAATGAAAAGAGAATAAAAGAGTCCAACAGGAAATACAAGAAATAAATCCAAAGAACAACAACAACAACAACAGTAGTAAGTCCAACAAGCGAGCACGGGAGCTCGGTCCGTGGTAGGTTCCACATCTTCAACAAAGTCCTCATCTAAAGGTTAGAAAATAGGAGGTGATGAGACAAAATCTCGGTGGATGGGGTGATCGTGCGCGCAAGTGTGGCGATATATAGTTAATATGAGAACCGATTTGTATGAAACGCGTGAGATATGATGCATGAATTCACGCATACGATCCACAAGTGTCGTGATAAAATATTTAAGTAATATACTTATACGAGTTTAAGAAAATAGTTCGTGGTCACAAAAACACTATGTGATTCAGGCAAGACAGTAGGATTGCGTGCGAATGTAACGCCAATCCTATGCAAGACAATTAACGGTTGCATATGGATTTGTAGCGCCAACCAATGCAATACAAGTAGCGGTTGCGTATGGATCTGTAGCGCCAACCAAACGAGTCGACTAACTCCAAAATCGTGTGGATCGACGGCGATTCCTTCATTCTTCCTTGTAACTCCCGAGCAAGATGGTCCAAGACTGTCACCTTATCAATCCATAAGGCAAAGACAAAATCCACAAATGGAGCTAGCAAGGCTCGGATTTGTCATAATCATGATTATACCTCAAATCTTTGCGACCCGCTTCCCTTGGACAAACTTCGTCCCTTAGTTGTGGGATTAGGGACGATTGGGCGGAAGAGTGGAATAGCAGCCGAGCTGCCGGTTCCATCCCCGACGTATCCATTCCAATGTGAGCTTGACACGACAAGTTGACTTAGGCAAGAAAGTAAAAACAAGTTCGGGTAGTCAACCAGGCAATGAGTATTATTGATTCGGGAAGCGATTCAGAAAATTTTCAAAATCGCGAGTGGCAATTATGGCGTTGGTGGAGTTATTGGGATAAAGATGATTATCGGGAGGATAAGCAATCTTCGATATCTTGAAAGATTAGGTAGAACATAAGTCCCGTAATAGATTCAAAATCGCAAGACGAGGAAGTCGCCCGCGATCGGGTATTAATCTGTCAAGACGATTCGATAAGTCAAGGGATTTTTGAGAAAATACAATATTTTAATTAATAATTAAAGTCAGAGGTTCAGGGCTGTTTTAGTAAAAGGAAAATAATTTGAGTTAGGTCTTTGATAAAAAGGAAATTTGCAATTAGCCCCGTTTTGTGAAAATCAATACTTTTGGGGTTAACAATTGAATAACTAAATATCCCTACCTTGGAAAATTATGAGGTCAGTTCCTAAATTCTCTAAATTGTTCAGAGATTCAGGTTTTTAAAGTTTTGAGGTCGAGTTTTTATAGAATTCTCCTATTGGCCCTAAATTTGTTAAAATTGTCATTTCGGGCCTTAAGTTTAAAATAATTGGAACTCACAAACCGGAAGGGCTTTTAATGTGATTCCAGTTGAAAAATGTCACTAAGGATAGTGGGATATTGGGACAGAAGCAGTTTTAAAAAGAAATAAGTGTAGGTCCTTTAACTATTGAAAATCTCATTTTTGTCCCAATTTGAAATAATTGCTTTTAAGGCTTTTAGGGGTCCAATGTTATGAAATTTGAACCCTGGGTCCAAAATATAATTAAGTTATAGTTATATTAGTAATTCCAGGTACATGGGCTGTATAAGTCCTGGAAATTTCATTTGGGTCCTCAAGTTTCATATTTTACAATTTAGTCCCTCAATTTTAGTAAAATTACTTTCCAAGCTCTAAACACTTGGATTTTTGGAATACATTTAAAATATGTATTTCCAGTCCCTTAATAGTTAAAATTTCAAATTTTGAAATTAAGGTCTGTTACAGTTTCAGAAATTGCAAAGTAGCCCTTAAACTTCTAAAATTTTACAATCTAGTCCTTGGCTTTTAAAGGTTGATTTTATTTATCTTAAAACTGTTAAAACTTTATCAAAATGTCCAAAAGTCATTGTTGAACCTGAATACAGTCCCAAAATTCGAAATTGCAGAGGGGTCCCTTAAGTTTTATTTTCTTGCAATTAAGTCCACCAACTTTCTATTTTTGCATTTTAAGTCCAAAATTGAAATTTAATCAATTATGCTCGAATTTTCCAGGTTATAAGTCATACAAAATATGTATTTCAATACAAGAATTTGTACATGCAAGAATTCATCAAATAGAACATTAATTTGTACATGCATGCACCTATATTTCAATAAATAGCATTTTTGGGCAACACTTGATTAATTTCACAACTTGGTACATGAAATTAACATGCAATACATAAAATATACATATCTCAAGTGCTCATTATCAAAACACTACATGCATTTAACAAAAATCCCTAGAAGTTGAAAGCATTTTTCCACCCACCTTAAATTTGGAGAGTTGTGAAATAAAAAGGATAAATTTCACAACTTGGTATGAGGTCATTTAGGTCACCCCTAAGTCAAGAAATATAAAAATTTAGAGTTAGGAAAATGAGTGAAAATTAGGAAAAAAGAAGAAGATAAGAAAATTGGAAATACTACACTTTACCTTGTGTAGTAAGTGATTTGGAACTAGTTGAAGCTTCAAATTTTGAATTTTTGGTTCACCTTCTAAATCACCTAAGGTCAGCCCCTATTTCTCAAAAAAGAAAAAGGGGTGTTACAATTTGAAGAAAATAGGAAGAAGAAGAGAGAAGGGCTCTAGTGTCCAAATCTTACCTTGTAGTCCAATTTCTCTAACAATTATTCTTCAAGTCTTCTAAATTGACCACCATGCATGCATGTCTTCAAGTAGTTTTCTAAGTACCTCAAAATCAAAATTTCAGACTTAAGTTAAGAAGAGAAGGTGGGGAGTTGTAGGATATCAAGTTGAATTGAGGAATGAAATTTCTTACCTTTGAGATAGGGGTTCGAATTTTTGGATTTGAGTAGGAAGAATGTTTGTTTTTGTTTAGATGTTTGAAGAAAGGAGTGTTTCATGATATTAAGAAGATGTTCTTGAAGGTATGAAGGTATGCTTGAAGGTGTGAAGGACTTGTGTTTGAAGATTTGAAGATGTGAAGAAATGGTTCTTGAAGGTTTGAATATATGAAGAATTGGTGTTTGAAGATTTAAAGATATGAAGAATTGGTGTTTGAAGATTTGAAGATATGAAGGATTCTTAGAGAGAGATTAGAGAGAAGGAGGAGAATAAGTTAGAAGATTAAAATGTGTTGGATGAAATGAACAAATTTTGTTCATTTTGGCCATCTTGGCCATCCACTTTGAGAGGAGAGGGGGAGAAATTTTTGTGTTTAATTTGTGTCTTGAATTTTGCTTCTTGCATGGGAGACATTTTGGTAGTCGAGGTATGGGCATGAGATGGGTTTGAATGGAATGTTGGGAAAACTCCAACATGTTGGAAGATTTAATATTAAAAAATTTATGTATAAGATAATGTGTATAATATTTGAATTAATGGTGTAATTATACACAAGATGACTAATATAAGGTGTAAGTGTACAAGAGTTGGGAGATATTTCGCACCAAAAATCCCATGTTGGCCGTCCACTATAGGGTTATTTGGTAATTCCATATATATTTTTTTGTCCCAAATTTGATGATAATAGATGAATAATATCAATCTCCAAATTAATTATTGATTTCCTTGATCACTTATAATTCCCATGATCACTTAATCTAAACCAAATTCTTAATTCTATAAGGTAAAAGTCTCTAAAATAAATAGTCTCCTAAAATTCTAAGGTGACTAATAAATACAAAAATAGTAATAATGATCACTCAAGTGATCATAAATGCGAAATAGAATTAGTAAATGATCATGATCACAAGTAATAAATAAAAATAAAATTAAATGCAAAATATATATTATTAATATTTAACCGTCAAAGTGACGCGGTAAAATAGTCGATCAAATACAAAGACGACAAAAGGATTAATTACATGATCGGAAAATCGGGGCTTCACATAAGGAGTGACCGAGAAGGTGAATTTGTTGGTGATTTTAGAATATTGTGTGAAACCAAGGGGTATGCACATAATTTTTCTCTCCAAGAACTCCACAACAAAATGGTGTTCTTTGAGAGGAAAAATCGAACTCTTCAAGAAATGTGTCGGTTCATGCTCAACGAATTTTCACTTCCAAAATATTTTTTTTGGGCAAGCCGTCAACACCGTTTGTTATGTCATAAATGGATATATCTTCGTCCCAAGTTGAATAAAACACCTTATGAGTTTTAGAAAGAAAGAACTCCAAATATTAGCTATTTCAAAATATTTGGTTGTAAGTGTTTTATTTTGAACACCAAACATCAATTGGACAAGCTTGATCCTAAAGCCAACGAGGGATATTTATGGGGTACTCAACTAAGAATACTCAATGATGAAAGTGATGAAGAAGATGAAGTTGGACCAATTGTTCCAAATAATACTCAAAGTGATCAACCTTCCACATCAAATGATCAACCTTCAACTTCAAATGTTCAACAAGAGGATAAAGGTGATAATTCGGATCTTCCCATGGCATTGAAATTCAAAGTAGATCATCCAAAAGATCTTATAATCTGGGGATCCTCTGACAAAGTAATGACTAGAAAGAAATTTGCCGAAAAAGCTAAAATATCCCAAAAAGAGCCTAAAAATGCTAGGAATCCATTGAAGATGAAGACTGGTTTCTTGAAATGCAAGAAGAATTGAATCAATTTGAAAGGAATGATGATTGGGAATTAGTACCTTGTCCTCCATCACAAACGGTTATGGCACAAAATGAGTATTTGAAACAAACTCGATGATCAAGTTAACATAATCAGAAATAAAGCAAGGTTTGTAGCTCAAGGGTATTTTCAAGAAGAATGTATTGATTATGATGAAACATTTGCACCGTAGCACGTTTAGAAGCTATTCGTATTTTACTTGCCTACTCTTGATTTAAAAATTTCAAACTTTACCAAGTGGATGTTAAATCCGCTTTTCTAAATGGTTTTTATTCAAGAAGAAGTCTACGTAAAACAACCTCCAGGTTTGAAAATTTTTCAAGGCCAAACGATGTTTATAAACTTAAAAGACCTTATATTGTTTAAAACAAGCACCTTTGACTTGGTATGTTGGACTTAGTTCTTTTCTCTTGCCAAATGGTTTTTCAAGAGGTAAAGTTGATATTACTCTTTTTGTTTTTGAAAAAGGGCAAGATTGCTTATTAGTACAAATTTATGTTAATGATATAATTTTTGGTGCTACTAATGAGTCTCTATGCAAGAAATTTTTAAGCTTATGCAAGGTGAATTTGAGATGAGTGTGATGGGAGAACTAAATTTCTTATTTGGGCTTCAAATAAAGCAATGCCAAGAAGGTATTTATATATCTCAATCCAAGTATACCAAAGAGTTTCTAAAGAAGTTCGAATTGAAGAAGGAAGGACCGTTGCTACTCCTATGGCAACAAATATCAAGCTTGACAAAGATGAAAAAGGAAACTCGGTTGATGAATCAAAATATTGAGGTATGATTGGTAGTTTACTTTATTTAACCGCAAGTAGACCCGATATTCTTCATGTCGTATGCATATGTGCTCGATTTCAAAGCAATCCCAAAGAATCTCATATGAGTGTTGTTAAAAGAATTTTCGATATTTGAAAGGTACTCATTTCATATGGCTTGTTTTATCCAAAGAATGAAAATGTTTCTTTAAAAGGATATAGTGATTGACTATGCAGAAATATTGATGATCACAAAAGTACTTTCGGATCATGTATTTGTGTGATTCTTGTATTTTTGTGATGGAAATTATGTATGTTGATGATATATGATTGTAGAATTAGGATTGGTGTTGATGTTTTGCGAATGATTGAATATACCAATGTCATATACAACTTTGATTTTATCATATGCATGCCAAGTGTTTGATAAAATGCCTCAATGAAAATTTTATCTTTTGCATGACTCTCTTGATTTTCATTGTCTTATATCTTTTTGGAGATCATGTTTTATCCATCAAATGAGCTTCTGTATACTTTCTCCTAAAAATTGCCCTTACATTTGGAATTCTAAGCTTTTCCCTAAATGGCATCATATTGATTTGATTCAATGCGCATTTTGATGTTTATTTATGATGTTTTTATCGTGCTAACATTCTTTTTGATGATTCGAAAGGGGAAGAAAATTGAATGAGCTCATAAGATTATGTTAAAAACAATTGAGCTAGAAAAAGCTCATGAGAAAAAGTTATAAGTCGCAAATGGAAAAACCATAAGTTGTGGATGGACTTTGGTCTAATGATTGCATAATGGACTATTATTTATGAATAATGTCTTATTTTTGATAGGGGAGCTTTTAAGCTCTTGAATTTCAAGTTATATTTGCAAAAAGCCGAGCTTTTAGCTTTTAATTGATTACTTCGTGCTTCTTAAAATGGGAGTTCATTTTGACTGGAAAATTATATTTCATTTCTAAAATCGATCTCCTAAAATTATTTTGGTTTTGTAATCATTAAAAAAGGGGAGTTTGTTAGATAAATGTTTTTATCATAATTTTGATGATTTCATATATTTGAGTTTTATACCAAAAAAATGTCCCCAAATATTGTTTTTTATTAATCTTTTGGAGTATTTCGTGAACGTTATTTTTACAAAATTCGGACAACCTCTCTATACTTAGGTTGACCGATCGCTCTATCGAGCAACCCATACCTGAAAGCTATACAAAACAGGGAACAACTCTGTTTGCTGAAAATTGGGAGGTCGATCGGTTCACCTAGAGGGCGACCAGTGTGGTCAACCGATGGACCTAGAGGGCGACCGGTGCCTGGAGTTATTTTTCCATATGTTTCTCTCTGTTTCGAGGGGAACTGGTCGAACCCAAGGGAGACCGGTCCAACCCATGGTCGACCGGTCCAACCCCCTAGTCCACAGGTCCACCCCCAGGGCAGCCCGTGTTTAAATATTCTTAATGTCTTCTTATTAGAGTTCAATCGGTCGATCTATGGTTTTATCAGCAGAAACTATTCGTTGCAGCATACAATTTTTCATGAAATTGTGGGATTGATTTCTAACAGCTATTTTCTTCAATTGATTGGCATTTTTTTAAAAGATTTCACTCTCCTAAGAGGAGCCTATGTTGATATTCAAATCACGGAGCTCTTCTATAAATACTTGAATGATTGAAGGATCAACATAATAACACAAGCATAAAAACAACAAGCAAAAATCAGAAAACTTCTTGTTCTTCACTTTCAACATACTTGTTGTATTTAGCCTAAGCTTTACACTTGCACATCTTGAGTATTAGGCTTCATTATTGATTACACTTTCACTTCAAAGTTGTATACTTCATTTGAGTTGTAATCTTGAATTGGTTTAAATCATCCAAAACAAGACATCCTTGTTAGTGTTCTTGCGGTAAGAACACACTTGGTTGATTCTAGGTGTTGAAGAGTGTGGTGCTCTTCATTGTTGTAAGAAGATTGTGGTAATCTTCATAGGTGGTGGTGTAATAAGAGTGTGATATTCTTCAAGGAAAAGGTTGTAATAGTTTGGTATCTATTAATATACTTTTTCCTTTTCGAAATCCATTCGGACATACTGGGTGGTAGAGCATTAGGCCCTAGGTGGGTTTAAGCTCTATATATCATTGTGTGTTATTTATATTTCTGCACTTTTATTTGCTCATCATCTTCATATTCAAAAAAGAGAGCGTAAATCAGAAAATCGTGAAAATCTATTCACCTTCTCTAGATTTTCGTAGCCACTTGAACTAACATGATGCATGCTCGAAAGGAGAAATATCTCATTCCGTAGATATTAGCATGGGGATACTAGTGCATGTATGTGGGTGCTTATCGGGGAACAAGTACACTGAACATCCCAGTGGAAATTCTTAGTGGAATTTTATGTCGAATAAAGAATTTCCTAATTTATGATAGTGCTTTAATTAGCACTTAGACTTGAGGACCATAATAGTCTTGTGCATAACACTATGCACTTTTGACGTATTTCGGTTGATTGACAATCGTAAAGGGATTTACGTTGGGTGCCTTTATGTATGGGGACTAATGAGTCGCCAATAAAGAATCTGCCACATATGGACTAGGTCATTCTCCTATGTTTTCATAGTCATTGATCCAAACAAGACATTGGCCAAGGCAATGATAAATAGTGATTCACGAAAGGATCAAAGTGACTTGAAATGAGATCATAGCTATTAAATCTACAAAGGGTTTCTACTTTTACCATACCTTTGACTTAATCGGGATATTAGATGGTATGGGATCGTATATCGCATGGCATTCGTATAATGAATAGGTTCGCTTGTTATTCGTCCTAAGACTATGTAATAAAGATGCACTTGCTAAGTGCTTCCCTTGATTTGCGAGGTTCTTGAATTTAAGGAGTTAATTTCAATCGGATTAATTAATTGGAATAATTAATCGAAATATATATGATATTTATAAGTTGCAAATGTTGCAAGTCCTTTGCTAGTTTAGTTTCTAATATTGGATTGATTCAAAGAGTTGAACTGTTTAATTAATATAGATTAATTAAATGTGGTTTTAATTTAATTTAATTGATAGATTAAATATTTATATAAATACTAAGATTATTTAATTGAACTTAGTAAATATTAGGAAACCCAAGTTGTAGTGAAATAATTAATTAATATGGTTAATTAATTATAAAAAATCTAAATTAATTTAATAGTTGAATTAATTTAGTCAATTAAATAATTAGATTACTTAATTGAGCTTGATGGAATTAATTGATTGATATCAATTAAATTAAATGGGCCTATTTAATTAATTGGAGAATTAATTAATGGACCTTTAATTAAAATTAAATGGTATCGCCCAATTTAATTAGCCACTGTGAGGAGGCCCATCAAGCAATTGTATAATGTACAAGTTTCCTAATTTCATTAGGAAATTAAATTATGGAAGAGTTAGACTCCTACCATAAGTTGTATTACTTTGTTAGCAAGAAAAAGGATTTGAATTAGGAATAAGATTCCAATTAAATCCTAAATAATGTCCAAGTGGCGCCCCTCTCATCCAAGTCTTATTTTGCTTTTACATCAATTCATAAACACTCCATACAATAAGATTAGAAAATCAAGTAGAATTGCTAGCGAAATTCTACTTGAAGGTTTCATTCATTCGAGTGGACAAACTCGTTCGTGCGATCGAGGAGTTGAAGGAAGGTTGCGAGCATTCACCCTTTGGTAGGAATTCGATTCCTTCTATCCCAGTGCTACCCGAGAAAAGGAGTTTTCGTAAAGGTAAGATTTCATAGTTTTAATTTTATTAAAAGGTAATTCGAAATGCCATCCGAAAATTTGGACTAAATACCGGGATTAGATATACATTGTTATATGCATGTTTACTTTTACGCAAAATTTTTAATTTCCACTGTGTTTGCCCATCCTTGATTCATGAAACCCAACAATTCCTACGGGAAAACATCAACAAATTGGCGTCAACTCAACTATTGGGGTTCCAACCATATTCACCAAATATCCTTGACACTTTCTTTTCTTTAGCATGTTAGGAAATTTATTGTATATATTTTGATAATTCTTAGAAAACATTGTATTAGGAAGTTGTCACCCCATTTAATGTTGTACAAGTGTAATAGATAGGATTTAGGCTGACTTGAAAAGTTGCCAAGTAGAATTGCATTAGACTTGCTGAAGAAATAATCAGAAGATTCGCAGGTGAGTGGTCAGAAGAAGCAACTGACTTACAGCTGAGTGAACATCAGAAAACTCTCATCGGAGTTCGACATCCAAGTCTTTCAGAAGACTGACATTAGAGTATATCAAAAGATTAACTCAGAAGACCCAAACTTAGAGAAAAAGAGTTGAAGGACTAAGACAACTTGAGAAGTCCATTGCACCAAGTCCATCAAAGTTACTTATTTTAGTAATAAGGACATACCCGAAACATTAAACTACTCAAGCACTAAGAATGCAAAAGGAATAGACAAATGACAAGCTCGTAGAAGCTGACACCTTTTCAGAAAACCTGTAGAAAGCCTGAGTACAAGGACGGGTCAACATCAAAAGCTGCGAAACAAGACAAGCCGACGAACACAAAGTAGGGTTTGAATTTTTGTTTATATCTTAAATGGATAAAATTTAAACTCCTACTATAAAAGCTAAGGAATTTTCAGAGATCAGATATATGAGATATATGAAACACAAGAGAATCAAAGCAATACGCTGTGAACAACCAAAAGTATTGAAACTCTCTCAAGCTTAATTGCATATCATCAAGCTCATTAAATGACACTTCATCCAACATACACTGTGAAAGATTGAAGTTGTAAGTGAAAACAAACAAGGGGTCTACAGTGCCAAGGATTGAAGAAGTGTAGTAGGTTCAAGGTCGAACCATATTCTGGATTGTGGGACGGTTGTGTGAACAAATCCAGCAGATTCGAGAGTCAAGTAGCTAGCAAAAATTTGTCTAGTGAAGAAGCGAGTCCCAAGAATAGCTAGTTGTGTGACCAAGGTTATTTGGAATGTACTTTTGTAACTAAAGTTAAGCTGTTGCATTAGTAGATTTCTCCGGAGTAGAACAAGAGTAGAGTAGAGGAATTACTCCATCCTCAAACCACTATAAATTGTTGTGTCTTTACATAATTGCTTTTAAATTTCAGTATTTTATCTTTCGGTATATATTTTCTATTTTTCTATCCAATCAACTATATAACTCTGTAAAACACTAAATGTTGATAACCAAAACTCAAAAGGGTGTAAGTCTTCTGCTGACTAAAAAGAAACTTAATTTTGTAAAACAATTGACTATCTTGATTGAGTTACATGTCAACAACTCTTTAGGAGATCTGTTAAGTGGTTAACTCTCCCGCTGATTCTCAACCTAGTATCGAGAAGGACTAAATTTTCTTAAAATTCTAATTCGAAAAATCAAAATTGTAAAGTCTATTCAACCCCTTCTAGACTTTACTACCGACACCCTTGGGACCTATAATGCGTTCATTGCGGATATAACCCTAGGTGTAGTTCTACTCTTAGTCCCATAAAATATTATTTCTCTATCACCGGTATGTGAAATTTACCTCTTTTTCTTGACATTAAATATCAACTCCATACTTATAAAGGAGTCCATGCCTAAAATTGTATCGAAGTCATTCATACCAATCACATATAAATTAGATTTAAGATCCCTTCCACCTATGTCAACATGTACATCCTTAATGACCGAATTAGTGAAAATCATCTTACCAGAGGGCAGACTAACCTCTAGTGGTTCGTCGACCCTAACGTCATTATGTCTAGTCACATTGTGAAATTTCAAAGACCTAAATGAGTGTGTGGAACCTCTATCAAACAATATAAAAATAGGTATTCCAAATACTATTAACATACATAACAAGTGCCCGAATTCTGATCGGCTTCACTTTGAGTCATAGCATAAACTTGGGTCTGTCCTCCAGAGCCTTGCCTTTTTATCCCCTGTCCTTTGTTCTGAGAGGGACAATTCCATGATGAATGGCCTGGCATCTTGCACCAATAGGATTTATCCTGTCCCAAAACACACTCCCTATTGTGATTCTTTCCAGAATTGGTGCACACTGGTTTAATAGTCTCAGATCTGGATCCAGACCGCACTTTAGTTCTCGTTTGCTTGCTTTGATTCCCTTTATTAACTTGATTGCCACCCAATTTTGTTTTCCCAAATTCACCATCTATTGGCAATTTAATTGTTGACTTGCGGCAATATCTTGTGCTCGAAAAAATATCCCATCGTATGATAATAACCCATGAATCCCCACAATTTGATCCGTCCCCCAAGCGTAAGCCCGCTCAAAACCTCAACGCCCGCTTACGGTTGGTGTCCATCATGTGCTCTACAAAAAAGCCCATTTGATTGAATTTCCTCTCGTACTCGTAATCACCATCCCTTCTTATTTTAAATCCTAAAACTCACGTTCCATTTGTTCTGATGATCTTTGTTGGGGACAATACTTCTCCATCAATATCTCTCTAAACCCTTCCCAAGTCAAGGTTGTTCGTTCATCGTGAGGCTTCAATCGCCAAAAACTCATCAACCATCGACCAACATCTTGTACGTTGATACGGGCACAAACAATGTGTTGTGCCTTAGTACATCCAATTAATTCAAATGTGCGTTGAAGGAAAGTGAGCCCCTCATCTACAAAAAGCAGTCCTTCTTGTCCGTTAAATACTTGGGGTGAAAATCGAAATCGTTCCACCACCTGGGCCTGGCTAGTTGCGTGTAGGGATGTAAGAGAATCGAATCGAGTTAAATATCAAAATATTATATTCTTATTAGGCTTATTTAAAGAATATTCTTATTCGTACTCTTTTAATGTTCGAATACAAAAAATAATTATTTGTCTTGTTTTAAAGTATATTCGAATATCAACGAATCAATTCGAATATTCGTATTCAAATCCTACCAATATTTATCATTTTTTCATGACAATATCTCGATCATATTGCAATAACAATTAAAATCTAAATAATAACTTTGGGTCATGTAATTGTTAAATACATAAACAACATATTAATCACCAAATATATCACCAAAAAGAATTTATTGTCAAGTGCATTAAGAATATACTATAATAAGATCGGGTTTGCATTCACATCATGCAATTGAATATCAACTATTCTTCATCCTCCTATGCAAAAATAAGCAAATTAGAGACCAAAGTGTATTTTTCTAAACATGAAAATACATTCGAATGAGCCTCTAATGTCACTTTGTGTTGATAGGATTAACTAAAATATCATGAGTCAATTTCGACAAAATGCATGATGGGCTTTAATTATATTTATACTTACTAGATTAGGCCTTTTATAAGTGAAAATATGGTTTATTATATATTAGAAATTTACATAAATAAATATATATTATATGTATAAAGGTTATATATAAGTGTTTTGTATAAATATAAATGCAAAAATATATATAACATTATTCGAATACTCGAATAGAATATAATGAAATTCACATTCGCATAATATGTGGATATGAATAAATATTCTTATTTTGAATTTGTATTCTAATTTTTGAATTTGAATGTCAATATAAGACTTGAATCTTGAATCGAGTCAAAAAGGCTTTTTTTGCATCCCTATGTGCAAGTTCTTGGTTGAATGCGAGTTCATTCTCAAAATTCCTTGAGTTCCTTGTCGACACTAGGTTCGTCTAAATATTCTAGTTCATCTACATCCTCGAATCATTTTTCTATATTCATATGCATAATGCTTCTTACTCTAAGTAAATCACCATATATTATTGATTATTATCTTACTAGTGGTGCAAACACTAATTAATATGGATGTACTCTTATCATTGGTAACTTCTATAAGCCATAAGTAACAAAATTTATTAACATATTGTTTCAATCATCTTTCTTACAATTCGAATCTAATAAGTCTTGACTATCTAGGTTCATGTAATTAAGCTCGAATGGTTTTATCATGAAATTTTGTTTGATATAAAACAAGGTAACTCTTGAAGACATATATCACATTGTAACAATAAAACATGATTTTTCATAGTACATGACATTAATATAAAGCTCATGGATCAACATGATGATAAGCTGAATAAATGGTTCGTGCATGACGTTAACATAAAGCTCATAATTCATATCTTGATATGATTATTGGCGTAAAAAAATGGATACCTTGGAGTCGACGTGGTACATCGTAGGCGGATGATCATAAACATTTTCAAATATTTGACTCTTTTGTTCTAAAATAATTTCTTTTTCCTTTTAACAAGTCTACAAAACCGTATACCGCTCCTGCAAACACAAATGTATCACCTTAATTTTATAAGAGTACAACCATGAATATATTTTTCGCTAATTAAAAAGGTTTAGAAACATTTCTGATTAAAGAAAAAGACTACTAAATTTAACTTGTGCTAACAAAAATATTAACTTATCATCCATGTGTGCAAAGGAATAATTTAAAACAATAATCATTATCCGGACAACTCTCAATAATTATAATAAAATTCCAAAAAAAAATGCATTTTGTAATCACATCCACCAACCACGTGTCACGTCGGAGTCATAACACGAAAATATTTGAAATGAAGGCGGTGAGTATACAACAACTCGGTGGGGATACATTGTCTAATTCAAATACGCAAGTATAATCATCATTATATACACACCTATGGTTTTTATAGTTTGATCAAATAAGCCTAGAGGTTAAGCGTGGGTGTACAAGTAAGTACGCTCACATTTGTACGATTAAGTACCTTTGTGTTTGTACAATTAAGTACCTTCCTTACATGTCATGTTTAATGTGCCTACATATATAACAATCATTACAATGAGGTATTTGCAATAAACAAAAGCAATATACCCCACCTTAATATGCACCGCATGAACTTGGACAATTATGAAATTTCTTGAGCTTGAAAATCCCGGACCTCGAAAATATTGTTTCTAAACAAAAAAAAAACTTAACTTAATACATGACTTTGAGAAAAATTCGTATCCAAATAAAATGAAAATAAGAATGATAATAAATTCGAATTGGGTCAAAATTCAGGTCAACTCTCTCAACCAATAGGTCCAGGGACAGGTTTTACAAAAGCTTAGAAATCGAGGAGGGTCATTTTATGATTCGAAAAATAGGTGGGCTAAAATTCCCAAACCAATTAGAATGTCATGAATCGTTTTTCTAAATCCTTAGATTACATCTTTGCAACTACAAATCCCATTTGCTCGTCTCTCTCGATCTCGTCTCTTCGTCATTTTTTGTTCTTCTCCTAAAATCAATTTCTCCCTCAAAATAATCTCTAAACTTCCATATTGAACTCAATTTATTGGGAAAGTTATTTGTATAGTTTTTGATGATGCATGTAAAACTTAGATTAGAAAGTTGGCACTCCATTTTCTCATTTGTAATTCAAATATGTAATAGATAGGAAATATGTTTGAGTAAAGAAGCATCCAAGTTTAAGATCGCGAAGTTGGTGAAGGATGTAGTGAAGAAGCGGATGAGTTGCAATCGAGTATCAAAGAAATGTATCGATCAAGAAAAGAAGTTGTGTTTGTTAACATACTAACAATGAACCATCCAAAATATATTGATAAAACTCAATAAAGGGGTAAAGCGCTTAAGGACTCAAAGAAAGATGAACAAGTCCATTGGAATGAAAAGTCAAGAACTTACCCAAAATGGTAACTGCAGAGTTTTAGGCATCTGTGAGCATTGAATTGAGGAAGGGTCAACATCAAAAGTTGCACAACAAGACAAGGCAATGATCAAGAAGTGAAGTTTGAAAAATGTCTATCTCTTCAATGACACTTTTCAAATTGTCCCTATAAAAGGTGAGGAATATTTGTGAGAGGGTACCAAGACACATATGAGCAAAAACGTAAACACAAACAACCTGAGTAAAGTAATCAAAATACTCTCAAGCCATTAATTCTAATCCTAAAGCCTATTTTCGAACTGAATCTATCCAACACACTCATTGAACGAAGAAAAACTTCAACTGGGTTGAAGAGGAAAAATTGTTTTAAAGAACAAAGGAGTCTTCACATCCACGAAATGAAGGAAGTGTTATGAGGTTCAAGTTAGAACTGCTTTGAATCCATCGGAGGACTACGTGATCAAGTCCGAAGGGTTTGAAGGAGGAGAAGTAGTGAGGCGTTTTGCCTTACGAAAAAGCCAAGTCCTATGAATAGAGCCAATTGTGTGGTCAAGGCCTACTTGGACTGTTGTATCCATTTCATACAGCTAATACATTAGTGGATTACCCCCATGAGTTAGAGAAGAGTAGAGTAGAGAAATTACCCCATCATCGAACCAATATAAAATTTCCTTGTGTCTTCTTATTTTTTAGCACTTTAATTACGCATATTTTATTCGTTGATTTATATTTGCTTGACTCAATGATAACAACTTAAACTAAAACAAGAGTTGTAAAACCATTTTACAAAAAGTGTATGTAAGTCTTCCATTTGTAAATACCAATTAAGCGAGTATTTTTAACAGAGCTTACTTCACTCAATTTGAGTTACTATATCAACAAACTCAATCGAAAGTCATTGAGTGGTTAACTCTCTTGTTGAGGTTGAACCATGTTGTCTTTAAGGACTAAGTTGTTTACTTGTGTAAAAACTCCGATTTAATATCAAATCAAAAAATTGTTTGACCTACAAGTGATATCAGAGCGGTTGGTTCACGTAACCTTCCTCACTAGTTCTTGAACTAGATCTCAATCTTTCAAAGATCAACACTTGATTTGTATTCAAATTTTCTTCATAAGAAAGTTATTATCATGGAAGAAAATTTATCTCGCATTCCCATGTTCATTGTGGAAGAGTTTGGTGATTGGAAAATTCGCATGCAGGCATATCTCTCAAAGATGCATGATGAAATATGGTTCGTTATAGAAGATAGACCCATACAAATCACAAAAGTGAACACAACGGCAAGGGCATGTTGAGGATCTTCTTGAAAGACCTACCGATGTTGAAAAACCCGAAGCGAATGGTCTAATAAGGATCGAAAGAAATATAAATTGGGTAATATGGCCAAGGATATTTTATATAAGACTCTTCACAAAGCAATGTTTAATAAATTTTAATTTTGCGGGATTGCTCGTGAGATATGGGAAAAGTGACTTTGATCCGTGAAGGCTCAGAGCGGATAAAGGAGAACAAGTTGATTGTTGTTGTACGAAGTTTGAGAACTTGAAAATGCTTTCAGGTGAAACATTGGATGTTGGATGCATTCACGAGATTACAAATGAGCTTTCACTGGGGAAAGAATATACACAAAAGGAATTGTGTATGAAAATTCTAAGGCCACTCCCAACCGAGTGGGAAATGAAGGTGATGGCCCTTAGGCATTCTATGGACTTAACAAGGATTTCCAACCATGAGCTATTCTCGATTTAAAGGCTTATGAATTTGAAAGGAGAAATATGAGATAGTTGTGCCCAAGCAATTTGCTCTGTTGGTGGAGAATCAAAAGGTACAGAATCCAAGGACATCATAGACAAAGAGGAAATAGGCATGATGGTTAAGATTCAACAAATTCTTCAATAAGAACTATAAGAGAAACAAGGGTGAATCCTCCAGAAAACACTCAACACCTTCAAAAGGTAAGGAAGAAAGATCCCCCAAGAGAGTTGAAAATAAGAGAGTTGAATACAAGAAAGCTAAAGACTGTCTTTGGAACTACAGATTGCCAAGACACTTTATTCGTTGACTTGCCTCTATCCACCAATCAACAAATACGAGAAATGAAGAGGAAAGGAAAATCTTGAGAGAAAGAGGACATGAAAGAAAGAAAGTCGTCATGGCTATTGAACCCGACATAGCCAAGTGAAAGGAGACATTGAGTCGGACAATGTGAAGCAAAATACTGACGATACAAAAGAAGAGGCATTGATATGCCTCATGGCTATGGAACATGAAGATGAGGAAAATTCTAACTCATCTAGCTCACATTCTCATGATAGTGATAGTGATAGTGACACACACACTTCATCACCCAAAGATCTTTATGATTCATTAGGCAAAATGATGAAAGACTTTGAGCATATGAAATCCTCACACACACTTTTAAATGAGGAAAACAACCAACTCAAAAGCCAAACTCACGGTTCTTCAAGAGTCGAATACTATTAGTCACATAGCGTGGATGAGAACAAAGAGTGGAGGCCGAGATAGCTAAGGTCAAAATCGACATATACGAAAGAGAAAAGATTGAAAAAGAATTTAAAAATGTGATTGCATCACTCAGCAAGTCATCCAAAACATTGGATGAATTGATGAAGATCTGAAAATAAATTGGAGATACTGATAAGCTTAGGATCTAATTGATTTGTCAATGCACAAACTTCTAGAGTGGTTCCTCAATCAATGGGGGAACCCAAAAGCCAAAACCACCATATTATTAGATAAATGTTTTTATCATGATTTTGATGATTTTATTTTTACACCAAAACAATGTTTTTAAATGTTGTCGAAATAATCCTAAATAATTTAAAATGTTTTTACTAATTTTTCGGAGTATTTCTTAAAGTTTATTTTCAAACAAAAAAGTTGGACAACACTTTTGATAATTTTATGTTAATGTATTTTTACTCCAAAACAATGTTTCTAAATGTTGTCCAAATACTTCCGATCGATCTAAAATGTTTTTACTATTTTTTGGAGTATTTCCTAAAGTTTATTTTCGATAAAAATTAGACAATACTTATGTCTTGTGTTCAATGGTTGACCTATATGTCCGAAAGTTGAGTTTTGAAACAGAAAGGAGATGTTTGAATAACCCCGGAGATCGAGCGGTCGCACAAAGGGAGACCAGTGCTCGGGAAATTACGGAGACTCAGATCTCTAAAAAACAAGGAGGGTGACGGGTCCACATAGGGGGTGACCGGTCCAACCCTATGGTGACTCGGTCCAACCCCTGGATCGGTCCCCATGTGTAACTTTTTCTGTGTATTCTCAATTTCTATATTAGAGCGCGACCCAGTCGCCATACCGTTTTGATAGCAAATTCTAACTGTTGTGCAGTGAGCAGACAACTTTTCCTCAATTTATGGTGTTGATCTCTAACAACTATATTCTTCAATTGTCTTGCAATTTTTACAGATTTTAATCTCCTAGGAGGAGTTTATCAAGTTCAAGACATTCTCTATAAATAGATGAAGAATTGAAGCAACATGACAAGAGAGAATACTACAACACAACAAGAAACATTCAAGCAAACCCTTTGTTCTTATATTATCTATATTCTTGTTGTAATAGCCTAAGTTCTTACACTTTCACATCATGAGGTCTTGGCTTAATTCTTGATTACACTTGCACTCAAAATTGTATTATTCATTATCGAGTTGTAATCTTGAATTTGTTGTCATCGTTCAACACAAGACATCTTTATGAGTGTTCTTGTGGTAAGAACACACTTAGGTCATCTTAGGTGTTAGGAGATTGTGGTAATCTTCTTATTGAAGAGTTTAGTCTGTTTGAGGTGTTGAAGAATTTAGTGTTCTTCAAGGTGGAAGATTATGGTAATCTTCAAGGGATATTGTGGTAATCTACAAAGAGGTGTTGTAAGGTGATGTTGTACTAATTGTGGTAATTAATAAAATTGTTTTTTTAAATCCATCCAGGAGATCTTGGGGTGGTAGAGGATTAGGCCCTAAGGGAGTTGAACATCTATAAATCGACGCGTGTTGTTTACTTCCGCACTTCCACTCTTGTCTTGGCTTATTACATTCGAAAAAGAGGGCATAATCGAGAAAATGGGCATAATATATTCACCCCCTCTAGATATTGTAGCCACTTGGACTTACAAGTGGTATTAGAGACAAACTCTTGGCAAGCTCGTTCCACATCGCGAGTAAAAAGAGGAACGATCATTGGCTACGAATGAAGTCCATATTACCGGCGCCTCCACCAATAAGCCACCACTATTTACAAAGTTGCGAGTTTGATATTTGGAACACGGTCGTTAATGGAGAATCCATCCCGATGAAAGATGGACTACTCACCTACAAATTACTCAAGGAGCTCAATGATGAAGACAAGGAAATTCTCTCCTTAAACGGTAAAGCTCTAAATATTCTTCATTGTTCACTTACCTCTAGGTAATACGGTCATATTCGAGGGATACGATCGGCACATGAAGCTTGGGAAAAATTAGAAGATATCTATGAAGTATATGCAAATGAAAGGAGCAATTCAAAAACATCTACCTCTCAAATGGATACAACATCAACTCCAACAACATGGGATGAGCTTCTTACAACTTCCGATGATGAAGAAGACGAGCAATGTTTAATGGGCATCGACAAAGACAATGAGGTACGCTCAAACTCCTCTATTTCTTTTAGTAATGAAATGCATGATGATAATGTTGATTTGAAAAATGATTTCGATGAACTTCAAAATGAATTCCAAAGCTTTCTTGTTAAATACAAAAATTTGAAAAAGGAATTCAATGTTTTGAAAAATGATACGGATAACTTATTTACTTCCTATGAATCACTTTCATGTGCTCACACTACCACACTTGATAAGGTTAGAAACCTTGAAAAGGATAATGAATCTCTTGTGAAGGATATTAATTGCATGAAAAATTATTTGACTAAGTTTAATTTGAGTACCAATAAAATGACCAAAATACTTGATGTTCATGGTTGTGATAATTTGAAACTAGGACTTGGTTATAAGCCTAATGTTATTAATGATATGAAAAAGAACCAAGTCTCTATGCATGTTGGTCATTATGCTCCTAAAATTATTATTTGCTTCTATTGTGGTAAAAAGGGTCACACGGCAAATACTTGTCGGGCTAGAAAATAGCTCTAATTATTATTGGAGACCTAAAAGTCTCAAAGCTAATCCCGAAGGACCCAAACATTTAAGGGTACCACAAGGAAATTTTATGATAGGTACTTGGCGCAACAAAAACTAAAGAAAATTCAAATTGTCAAATCGACAACAAACATTTGCGCCACTTGATCAAAGGAGAAGATATTATCAACAAAATCAAATTCCAAGAAGAAACTATAATCAACAATGGGAAGGACATAATCCTTTGAATTGGCAAAATTGGAGAAGACATCATCAACAAGATGATTTCCCAAGAAAGAATATACTATTAACAAAGGAAAGACACAACCCATGGAAATGGCATAATTAGAAAATCGTATATTCTTATTTAAATACGCATATTTTGTTTGTTATTATGTATGCTTGTATTTTTGCCTTAATTATCAAAATGATTTCTCTAATATTTATATTAATAATAAGGTCTTCAATAAATATTGGTTAAATCTTTTTGACAAGAAGACCTTGTATAATGCTCTTCTATGTGTGTATTTCCTAGAATTTGTATGTGTATTATATCATATGGATTTATAAAGCATAGTATACTTGTGTTATCTTTTATTGCTTTAGCTTACACTTTTATTACTATGTTTTGTGCAAGATTTGTTTAAGAATTGTGTAGGATATATATATATATCATAAATTTGCTGTGTATTCTCAATTTTTGTATTAGAGTGCGGCCGTAATCGGCCGCCATACCGTTTTGACAAAGAAATTTTAACTGTTGTGCAGTAGACAACTTTTCCTCAATTTATGGTGTTGATCTATAACAGCTATATTCTTCAATTGTCTTGCAATTTTTTACATATTTCAATCTCCTAGGAGGAGCCTATCAAGTTCAAGACATCCTCTATAAATAGATGAAGAATTGAAGCAACACAACAAGAGAGAATACTACAACACAACAAGAAACATTCAAGCAAACACTTTGTTCTTCTATAATCTATATTCTTGTTGTAATAGCCTAAGGTATTACACTTTCACATCTTGAGGTCCAGGCTTAATTCTTGATTACACTTGTACTCAAAATTGTATTATTCATTATCGAGTTGTAATCTTGAATTTGTTGTCATCATTCAACACAAGATATCCTTCTGAGTGTTCTTGTGGTAAGAACACAATTGGGTGATCTTAGGTGTTAGGTGTTAGAAGATTGTAATCTTCTTATTGGAGTGTTTGGTGCTCTTTGAGGTGTTGAAGAATTTGGTGTTCTTCAAAGTGGAAGATTGTGGTAATCTTCACAAGGTGCAGCAGAAGATTGTGGTAATCTTCAAGGGAGATTATGGTAATCTCCAAAGAGGTGTTGTAAGGTGATGTTGTATTAATTGTAGTAGTTAATAAAATCTTTTTTCTTTGGAAATCCACCCCGGAGATACTGGGGTGGTAGAGAATTAGGCCCTAGGTGGGTTGAACCTCTATAAATCGATGCGTGTTTTTACTTCCCGCACTTCCACTCTTGTCTTGGCTTATTACATTTGAAAAACAGGTATAATCGAGAAATTGTGCATAATATATTCACCTCCCTCTAGATTATCGTAGCTACTTGGACTTACACATATGTTGCACCAACATACAATCACAGCACACACATGCTGGCCTAGGTTACAAAGGCAAAGGTAAGAAGCCGATTGAGTTTGTTGAGAGGGGTCTTTGAAACTAAATTGAGAAGAATCTATGAGTAGACTCCAAACGAAAGTATTCGTGAAATCAAAGCGAGAACTACCAAAAGCCCCCGAGATTTCACCAAAACAAACCATATGGAGGGAATGGTAAAAATTACCCTACACGTCTTTGGGCCGAACCATCAAATGAAATATTAGCCAAGTCCTATGGAAGACAAGCCCAAGTGGCAAAGACCTCAGATCGAATATAGGTCATTGCCAAGGCAAAGAAATCAAGTATAAGAATACTTATGCACCCAAGCACAATGCCTATAATGCACATACGTTTCCATATTATCCAAAGAAAGCAAATGCACCAACACACTCACATGCATACATACAAAATAGACAGTTGTATGTTCCTAAAGCTCCTAAGCAATTTGCTAAGATTCATTATGATTATGGAGCGCAAGGTGGCAACCTCTTTTGTTAGATCATTTGGCTATAGGCTGGTTGGATCACCTTATAGTGCTAACCCCTCATGACGCAGATGGTTTGGGTGCCTAAACTTGATTTCCTTGATTGCGAGGTTCAGGGAACAAGTGAGTGCCAAGGAACCTAGTACATGAATAGTGGTTGTTCCGGACATATGATTTGGGAATAAAAAGAATTATCCAACTTCAAGGAGTCAAGAGGATCAAAAGTCATATTTGGAGGGAATGAATCTCAAGGGAAATCAAAGGTATTGGATGCAAAAAGAAAAATGGATTGGAGATCACGAGATGTAACTTATGTTGAAGGGCTTAATTTCGATCCGCTAAGTATCACCAACTCTATGATAAAGGCTACAACGTAGGATTCAACATGGGTATCTACCAAACCAAGGACACGAATCGGATGGAGTTGTGCTATCGGAACAAAAAACAAAAATATGTATGTAGTGGATTGGACTACTACTACACCACGTATGTGTCTGTAGCAAAAAGCACAATCAGTCAAGTTGACTTTGGCACAAGAAGTTGAGTCAATCGATTTTCAAGATAATCAACAAACTTGCATGGAGCCATCTAGTTGAAGGATTTTCGGACTTAATGTACAAGAAAGAGAGCATATGTGATGCAAAAGCAAATCAAATCTTCATTCAAGACAATCAACAAGCTTAAAAGGAGTCTTTATTGCATATGGATCTATTTTGTCTGTTGAACCATCAAGTATAATCGGAAAGAAATACTCCTTAGTGGTGGTGGATAATTATTCAAGATACACACGGATCATTTTTATGTGCAAAACGAAGGAAACTTTGCGAGAAGCTTCCATGACTTATGAAAAGAGTTCAAAATGAGAACAACTAAACCATTATCAAGATAAGGCCTGACAGAGGAACCGAGTTTGTCAATGGGATTATAACTCAATATTGCACAGAGAATGGTATTGCTCATGAGTTATCGATGCATGAACTCTACAATGCAGTAACGGTGTAAGCGAAAGAATGAATATAACCCACAAGGAAGATGCAAGGACCATGTTAGGTCAAGTCGGATTGCCTAAGAGATTTTGGGCTAAAGCCATTAACACTATGAAATTTGGATAAGAAGAAATCCAAATGTTGGTTATATTCATATCTTTAGAAGCCTTTGATGCTAAAGTTGATAAATGTATCTTCTTAGGATACTCGGTGAGAGTAAAGCTTCGAGTGTTGAATAAGAGGACTATTGTCACGAGAAGAGTTTATCCATGTGGTTTTTCATGAACCAAATGTGAATGGAGAAGACTTTGATGAGTTAGTTGGAAAGTTGAATCAACCGACTATTGAAGAGTCCCTATACTAAAGTAGATGTCGAAGACTCGATCGATGAGGATGAGATAGTTGAATCTCAAATTGGAAGGCTTGCAATCGAATCATAAAGATCAAGAAGAAGTTGTTCAAGACAACTTATCCGCAAGAAGAATCAACCCAACAAACTTACTCCAACCAATGTGAGATGGCCGAGAGACCATCCACCGAGTTAGTCATTGGAGATGTAAGAGAAGAAGTAAGAACCATATCCAGGACTCAACATGAAGCCATGTTTACTTTGTTTCATTTCTCAAATTGAATCAAAGTATGTGTCACAAGTATTGGATGAAATTCATTGGATTCTAGCTATGCGGGAAGAGTGAATCAATTTGAAAGGAATAATGTTTGGGAATTGGTTCAAAGCCCTACTCACCAAAATGTTATTGGCACTAAGTGGGTATTTAGAAACAAGATGAATGAGGAAGGATCCGTTGTGAGAAATAAAGCGAGATTTGTTAGAAAATTTATTTGATAGATTTTGATGATACCAAGTAAAAACTTAAACTAGGAGTTGGCACCCCATTTTCCTTGTAATTTGTATTGTAATATACTGGTTTGAAAAAAGTTGAATCAAGTCGACTATGTCAAATATAACAAGAAGTCAATGCAGACTATGTGAAGACTCAGTGTGTGTGTCAGTGAGTAAGGCCATGAAGGAAGTCAAAGACTGATGAAGAATAGTTAATGAGGAATAGTTTGAGAAGTATCGATCAAGTCAAATCAAGAAGTCAAGTCTACAAGTTGAAGTGACGGTTGAGTCAATCCAATGATTGGAGCGATTCAAGTCACCTGGGGTAAAGGCAAAGTCAAGACAAGCGACTTAGATCTCATTGATTAAAGTCAAGAATATTATTCCATATAGTAATATGTCAGTGCCTGGTCTAAAAGTGGTTTTCCTGAATTGTGCAAAAGGAATGAATCAATGGGAAACACTGCACCTTGTGTCGATGCCCGCAATCTTTGAAATGCCATTAATACAAGGAAAGGTCAACATCACCAAGTTGCGAGACCAAGAAAAGACAAGCCAACGAACACTAGGTGACATTCGAAATCAGCCTATCTCTTTAACGGGCAAAATTTCAAATGGGCACTATAAAAGGTGAGGAAGGAAGCTATTGAGAAAAGGTTATCTCGAACCACGAACAAGCAAGCAATATTCAAGCAATTAACTGAAATATTCTCATAGCAATTCAAGTAATTCCTCAAGCCTCAAACTCGAACAAACTCGTTCCAACACAAGTTGTCAAAGAGAGATAACTTCCACCCGTTGAAGAGGAAGTAGGGCTTCATGATCAAATCCAAGAACTTGAGAAGTGAGTGAAAATAGCAAGGCGACTACCTGTGAAGAAGTTGAGTCACAAGAGAAGCCAACTGTGTGATCAAAGGCCGTCTCGGATCGATAATCGCTTGTAAACTTTCATTACATAGTGGATTCTTCGGGGAGTTGGAGAAGAGAGGATTAGAAGAATTACCCCATCTTGAACCTCTATAAAATATTTGTGTCATTTACTTTCAAAGCAAACTTACTTTCTGCATATTTATTTTATATATCGATGTTAGTATCATATTTGCTATCCAAGCGATAAATAATCAAGTGCTAAAAATAAAGAGTTAAAAACAAAATAAAAACAAAACAAAGGGTGTTAAGTCTTACGCTATTAAAAACCAAACCAAATTTAGTTAAGTATTTGGCTTAAAATGTAGGAGTTACACTATTAGCAAACTCTATCGAGTTTGTTGAGTGGGTAACTCGGTGAAAAGCCAACTTAGCCGTCCCTCAAAGACACATGACTTTTTGAGTCAACTATGTTGTATATTTTAAAAAGGACTAAATCGAAAATTTGGTAATGTTTATTTAACCCCCTTCTAAACCTTACACCACACCCCTTGGGACATACAAGATTGGTAGCCCAAGGGTATTGCCAAGAAGAAGGAATATATTTTAATGAAACATTTGGTCATATTGCTGGACTAGAGGCAATAAAGATGTTTATTGCTTATGCGGGACACAAGAACTTCACAGTCTACAAATGGATGTGAAGAGTGAATTTTTTAATGGACTTTTGGAAGAAGAAGTCGATGCAGAACAACTCCAAGGTTTTGAGCAGAAAACTATTGGAGACAAGGTCTACAAGCTCAAGAAAGGTTTGTATTATTTGATGCAAGCACCAAGAGCATGGTATGATACATTGTCTCAGTTTATTACAGACAATGGATTCACCAATGGAAAAGTTGACAGAACACTCTTCAGAATTCAAGATGGAGAGAGTGTACTACGTGTTCAAATTTGTGTGGATGATATCTTCTTTGGATCCACAAACAAAGAGCTATGTGACAAATTCTCAAACCTTATGCAAGGGAAGTTTGAGATGAGTATGATGGGAGAGCTAACTTTCTTCCTAGGTCTTCAAGTCAAGCAAATGAAGGATGGAACCTTCATAAGTCAAACTAAATATACCAGAGATTTAATAAAGAAATTTGGTATGGAAGAGAAGTCATCTGTAAAGATTCCCATGGATATTTCTATAAAGAGTGATATGGATGCAGAAGAAGATTCAGTTGATAAGACAAGATACAAAACACTTATTGGATCATTGCTCTACTTGACTGCAAGCAGACCAGACATCACCTTTGTTGTAGGTGCATGTGTCAGATTTCAGTCTACTCCAAAAGAAAGTCATATGACTGCAACTAAGAGAATTCTGAGATATTTGAAGGGTAGCTGATCAATGAATTCTTACCGCAAGCGTACGGTGTCAAGTTTTAGTATAGTTTTAGAAGTGGGGTTATCGTCTCCATAGGGATTGGTATCAAATCTTATACAAAGTACTGTAATTATAATAGCTTAATTCTATCCAAATAATTAAAGAGATGGATTTTTGTTAAACTAAAAAGAAAACTAAAGTTAAACTAACAAATTGGTTGAGACAAATTATCAAACACGTAAGAGATGAATTCTAGAGGGTTAATTTACCTAGTTATCCACTACGTTCTCAATCTAGATCATTAGTCACACGTTGTTAATCTATAAAGCCTAATATTCCTACCGTTTATCACTTCCTCTCTCGAGTGCCAAGTTATTCTAGGTTACAATTATGATTTCGATATCTCTATACAAATCATAAATTAAACCCTAATGTGCTCGATGAATAATCTATCACAGGCTTCAAAATATTCATAAACCTTTCGGTTCTATGAAACCCTAGGTTATGCTATTCTATGGTCAAGCGTTCAATTACCTCTTGCGAGTGTCAAATCAAACACGCCAAACAATCTAAATTATTGATCAGATAATCCAGATGCAATTAAATCAAATAGCACAAACAGACTAAATAACATGCGAATCTCATAAACTGGAAATCAAAACATAGGTTCAAACGTAAGTTACATCAATTCCCTAAAAAGATAGGTTTAGCTCATATTGGATGCACAAGAACTCATGAAAATGTAAGTATACATCGCAAGGGTTCAACAAAGATACTAGAAAAATAATTCAGAATAATCAAATAAAGAATCCTCTCTGTTTCCAGAAGATAGATACCTTCAAATCTCGACCCGAACTCTTTCTCCCTGCTCAAAGTCGTCCCGTGTTCTTTCAAAAATGTCCAACCCTTGTTTTGTGTGTCATTCGTTGTATTTATAGGCCCAAAATCCGTCAAAAAGCCCAAAAAGAACAAAATACAGCATATTTCCACCCGGACGCGTGCCATGGCGCTCGGAAAAAGCGGCCGCTGCACCGAAGCTCTCGCGCACCGCCCGCAGGCGCTATGGCGCCCTCGTTGGGTGTTGCGGTGCGGCCCAAATTTCCGCCCTGTAACAATTTGGACCCCTGCGCTGTGGCGTGGGGGTGGTAGTGCTGCGGTGCTAAGCCTTAAGCGCCCGTTTCTCCATTTTCTATTCTTCAAAAAAACCTTTTTTTTCTAGCAACATTTTTTCATCGTTTTTGACCAATTTTGGCTACTAAAACCTGTACCGACTCTCTAATGACAACTAATGACATAAAATAGTCTCAAACGACACTATAACACCCGAAAACAGCGCAAAATCCTAGTATAGAATACTTAATACATTGGTATAAAACCAACTTCACAGTAGCCAAGAAGTTGTCTTATGGTATCCAAAAGAAGGTGGATTTACGTTGATTGGATAATCAGAATCAGTCTGTGTTGGATGTAGAGTTGACAGAAAAAGTACATCTGGTATTTGTCAAATGCTTGGAAATAGATTGGTTTCTTGATTCATTAAGAATCAAAATTCAATAGCTACATCCACAGCTGAAGCACAATATATTGCTACAGGCAGCTGTTGTGCCCAAGTTTTATAGATGAGGCAATAGCTGAGAGATTATGACATAGAAGAAAAAGAAATTCCAATTATGTGTGATAACACAAGTGCCATTGCAATTACTTAAATCCAGTATTGCACTCAAGAATAAAGCACATTGATGTCTGGTATCATATATTTCATAAGAGACCATGTTGAAAAGAAATACATCACATTGGAATACATATCAACTGAGAAGCAGTTAGCTGATATATTCACAAAGCCCTTGTGTGAATCAAGATTTGAAGAACTAAAGAATGAGCTTGGATTGATTGAGCTATATTAAAAAGCTTAGAAGACTCATTCAGCAGAGTAAAAGATGGGAAATTGCATATCAGAAGGTTTCACTCATCCAGCCAAGTCAAACAACTTTTATAGTTGTTCAGCAGAAACAAGTTGGATGGAGAGCTGAGTCTCATTCAGTCGAATCGAAGAAAGAGAGAAGCAGAGTCAAGTCATAAATGAAAAACAATTTACTCATTTATGTACTAAGTGACAAAACGAGGTTGTTTGCAATCAAGTGGGAATGTTTTTCACTTGACGTCAGCATCATTAAATGTTCGATAGTAAAAAAACTGCGACGATTTACTTATGATTAGATATAAATGATGTTGCATTAAATACGACGTGATTAATACTTTTTGAAAGATTTGATCTCAGCCGTTGATCAACTTTCAAACCTTTGAGATTTAGAAATCGTCCTTTCAAGTCTCATATATATCAAAATTTCATTTCTCTCTCGTCATTTTCACTCTCAGCCTTTCAAAATACTCAAGCATTTTCTCTCATGGATTTTGAAGGCCTTGTCAACTTGATCGAAGGACAAGGTGTTGGCTGAAAAGATCGGTCGTCATTTGGGGAAATCTGGGCTCAAGAGATTTCTCTCGCTAGAGATGACGCAGACCTTCCAAGAGGAGGTTGCAACGTTTTATGTGAATACGCCTGTTCACGATGATGGAAGCCATTCCTCAGTGAATGGAAAAGAGATTAAGTTGGTTGCGGCTGACTTGGCGAAACATTTGTACCTTCCATCCAGCAGACTCAAGGAACTAACTGGAGAAGAGTTCGACCTGGTAAAGGCCTGGAAGGAGATTGCTAAGCCAGAGTTAGCTGGTAAAGTGAACTAGTATGCCCTCAAGAAGGCCATCAAAGAAGAGTACCACAAGCTGATGGACGTGGTAGCCAAATGTGTTTACATGAAGTTTGGGTCATTCAATCAGTTATCCCAAAATAAGCTGATTGTTATGGCTGCTATTATAGAGGAGGTCAAGGTGAACTAGAGCGAGTTCATCTTTGGAAAATTGTGCCAGAACGTCCATAATGTGAAGTTCTTTGGAAGGGGAGCTTGTGCATTCCCTGGGATATGGTCTAGCTCTAGGCTATTTGATAGAGAGGAAGGGCGTACCCCTTCACAAGGGAAAACCCTTCCATGCTAACAAGAGAACGTTCAAGGCCAACCTGTCACCGCTTTCGAGAAGAGGGCACATGCAAAGAAGACGCCACTTCCGAGGGGGAATAAGCTAAACACGTTCGAGGATACTGTTGCCTCCGCCTGATCCCCCTCTGGAACCTATTGTCATTGCTCCTAAAGTGACGAAGCAAAGGAGGACAGTGCTCCCGTAAGATAGTCTGTCAAGAAGCAAAAGACTCAAACTGTGGTGAGTCGGCCATCATGGTCAAGAACCTAAACAGAGGAGGAGGAAGAAGTCCCCTAGGAGATGTGCTCCAAGAGACGACTTGTGAAGAAGTTTGTTGCAGCAGAGATCAAGACATTGCAGTGGTCATAGTTGAAGCACCCAGCCCCAAGAGATCGAGAGGAAGGTAAAAAGGTCATATCTAAGGATAACAATGGGACAAAAATAGGTGAACGAAGCACCATCAAGAAACTCAAAATAGCTCAAAGAATCGACCCACAAAAATGGGTGAACAAACGAAGTCGAAGAAGCTCAAAATAGCGCAGTTGTCAGTCCTCGAGGGCAAAATGGTTGATCTCGAGGCAAATGATGGGACAAAGGAAAGCGACATTGAAGAACCTTACCGGATGCCATCATTGATGAAAGCCACGAATCCACCTGCATATCCGACTTTGAATAAACATTGCGCGCATGGAGACTATGGCACTTTAAAGCAAAGAAAGCATCATTCCATTGCCTCCATTTCCGTGCACATGGCTCAAAACGCTTTCGAAAGTCAGTTTCTTTAGGCGAAAAATCCTCGGGTAGGAGTGATTCAAAATCATTGCAAAGGGACGATTTTCAAAACATCAAGAGCCGGAATTCAGCCTAGATCAATTTGAACATGAAATCGCGGCTTCCTCCGCATTATCATCTTCAAGCGGAACTTCATCAACAAATGGGAACTCCAATTCATAAAGGCCAATAGGTGCTGATGAAGGTTCCACTCCTCCTTCGGGAGCACTTCTCTAATTACCCTAGCTAGCAGCTCTTTGTGCGTCAGCTGTTTGAGCTTCATCGACAGTCATAGTTGTGCAAGCCTGTTGAGCTGACTGAGCCTCAGCTGTCTTAATAGCTTCATTGACAATAGTTCAATCATCCTTTTGAGGTATATTTGCCTCAATTGCCTTAGAAACATCATGAGCAGGTGATATAACTATGGAGGGTGGTCCACCAACGAACAAATCTTTTGGAAGCTTTCAAATGGGCCTCCTTCATACTGGGATTCCAATTCCATGTCTTCTGGATCAGACTCAGCTAGGTTATTAGAGTTTTCAAAATCTAGTATTTCATCATCTGAGTCATGTAGAGCATCAATTTCTTCAAGATCAGTTGACTCAGATTCGGGCAATTTGGGAAGAGCCTCGTGTACAACCACATTTCCCTTGGAAGTCTCAACCTTCATACGGTCTTCAGTTACCTTAGCAGAAGTCTCAAATGCTGCAAGGCCTTCAACAATCCTTTCTGCAAACTCAGTTGCAGTTGGGTCTTCGATGTTGGCATCCTTTAAGGTCTTAACCTCTAAGATTACACTTTCAAGACCAAAGAATGTCAATCGCCATGGTCCTCCTCATTCCATCTTGTGCCTCGATTCATCGGAAGTTGGACATTTGTAAATTCGATGGCCTTCAATGCTATTAACTCCTCAAATTGAAATAGTCTTAACACTTTCAACATCAAAGTGATAGAAACAATGTCTTGTTCAAGAGACTCACTATTGCTCCAAACACCAAATTTTCTTTGTCTCCTCGTAGCCTCTTCCAACCTGGCCGCATTGTGATCACTTCCCCTCCATTTGGCTCACGGCTAATTTATTAGCGGTGGGGTTAGCTGTCCTGGAGACTTGGCTATTTCACTTGATTTTTCAATCAAAATGGGCAGTTGTCTCAAAGAACTTCTGCAGGCGTGGCTCCGTTGGGTTACCCTAAACCACTTCTATAATCCCAATATCATCACCAGCCTCCCTAGTCACTTGTCCCTCAGAGTGAGCTGCTGAGGTAGATTGATCAATGGTCCTCACAATGTCAATGATTGCAGGTGTTGAAGAGATAGAGATGGATGATTCTCCAACACCCCTAAGCATAGATTGCTCGTGCAGCTCACAGGACTTATGCAGGGCCTGTTCCTGCTGAGCCTTCTCCACAGGATCAACTCCTTCAATGATTTCAACGTCATTGTTGCTGCTTTCAGCTGGCTTACCGGCTTCTTTCCTTTCTCAAGGGCATTGGCCTTCTCAGCATCCGTTTTCTCATATAGAATGGCAGTGCAATAGGGGGCATCCAGGCCAAAACGGACAGGAGCATTGTCCAAAAACCCATGGAGATAATCCTCCTCATCGATCATCCCCGACCTCTAAAACTGGACTCATTTCCTCAAGCCTATTTTTGAAGTGAATCTATCCAACACACAAAGTGAAGGAAGAAAACTTCAACAAGTTGAAGAGGAAAAATTGTTTTAAAGAATAAAGGGGTCTACACATCCACGAAGTGAAGGAAGTGCAGTGAGGTTCAAGTTAGAACCCGCTTGAATCCATCAGTGAAGAGTTTAAAAGAGCTCGCTACACTTAGCTTAGTTACACTATCAACAACTCAATCGAGTCTGTTGAGTGGTTAACTCTCTTGTTGAGGTTGAACCCAATTGTCTTTAAGCAATAAGTTGTTTACTTATGTAAAAACTCCGATTTAATATCAAAATCAAAAAATTGGTTAAGTCTATTCAACCCCCTCTTCTAGACTTAACACTCACACCCCCTTGGGACCTACATAAATCAACCCACCCACAAATTGATGTATGCCTCTCTCTACCCATCGCACTCTCTTCTCTCTATTTCTATTTTTTTCATCACCCATCAATCTATCTCGCATCTCCTCTCTCACACGCACACCACTACTACAAAAGCTGATAGACACCGGTTTTAAACCGGTGTCTATTAGTAAACCAACCGGTGTTAAAGCCACGGTGTTAAAAGTCTGAACTTTTTGACACCGGTTTAAAACCGTGTCTTTTTCCTTCAACGACACCGGTTTTAAACCGGTGTCTATTAGTAAAAACAACCGGTGTTAAAGCCCTGGTGTTAAAAGTCTGAATTTTTTTGACACCGGTTTAAAACCGGTGTCTATTAGTAAAACAACAATAGGTGTTAAAAGCCGAACTTTTTGACACCGGTTTAAAACCGTGTTTTTCTTTGAAAGACACCGATTTTAAACGGTTTCTTTGAGAAAAATTATCCGCTTTCTAAAATGGTTGTTTATTTACACAAAAACATCGGCCCAAAGCTGCAAAAAAACCATATAAATAAATAATTCATTATGAACTCCAATTCTAGCAACCATCAATCCATTATAAGTTCACTACCAATTAAACATGACAATCCATTAATACTAAAGTCACCAATAGCCAAAATCCAACAAAAAGTACTAGTAGCGAAGTTTCCTTTCCATAAAACAACTATAAATTCATAATCCAATTAATTCCATCAACCAACAAAAAGACTATATAATTCAACTAAAGGCAACAAAATCCATATGATCAACATAGCTCATGTCATTCAAGCTTTCGAAAATGATCAAGCTTCTCCGTATGATCAACATATGATCAATCCGGTTCTTTCAAAAGTATCATCCCCTCCATCCCCGCAAATAAAATGGACAACATATGATCAAGATATGATAAACCACCAATGCTCAAGAAGTGCAACATGTAAAGAGTTAAAAAAGGTGTAATGTTGGTTCTTTCTACGGCTCTCCCATTTCCTTCTCACTCCTACTCTAAATAAGTATTTTGTTTATATTTGGAATTGATGGTTATACAAATGAAAACTAAAGTAAATGGTATTTTTGTTGAAATGTAGATAGGAACAAAAACATTTTCAGTTTCTTAAGTAATAGAAAAGGTAAAAATAGAAAATGAAAATAAAACAAACAAGTATTTTGATTTCGGCACTTAAATTAGTGGGGTAAGCATATCAAAATACATCTATTAACTACTAGAACAAATGTCACCTGCTTGACTATGGCGTAATACGCATCCAAAGCACCGCTATAACGCCTCCGTACTCCAACCGGTAAGTTACCCTTTGAAGCCGAACTTTTACAAGGTCGGTCGGATTAGCCACGGCTATTGCTATAGCACCTTCACATTAGGAGAAAAGAGTTATTGTAATTGTTCAAACAAATAGCAATATGTGGAATCTTTAGTAATACTGTTCATCATATAACTTGAAGTAAAATCTCCTGATCAATCCCATTTATGGCCTCAAACCTTGAAAAATAAAAAAGAGTGACCATAATCATACTTTTCTCACATACAAGAAAGAACAAACTTTCAAGCAAGGTACTTTTTATGCAGTCTTAATGTATCCACTATATATATATCTCCATATTCACCTAAGAAATACAAATCGAAAGATAAAATATGCACTAACCATAATTAGCTAAATTGCAATTTTAGTACTATAGTTATAGGGGATTGACAATCACGAATTGCCAAATAATCCTGTACCTACAAACAGTAGTTAAACAGACATTTGATTGCAGCAAAATACAGAACACAACAAACCTTGCTGAAAAATGGCATAATTGGGAACTTCTGGTTTATCTCACTAAATATAGACCGAGATGCTTTCATCTTTAGGTGATAATTCTTGTCGACAGCTCTTTTATATATAGTTGTTTGTTTCTCATCCAATAATTTGGGCTGCAAGTTCCATTCAAAATTTCAAGATAAACATAGCAGTAGAAGAATTAATTAATTAATGTGCCATAAACATATATCAAAACAATTATTCTACCATCAACTTGCAGTCAGTGACATCTTTATTCTACCATCAATTTGAAAAAGAAAAAGAAAAGGAAAATGTTAGAAAAATTGCGAATGCATAAAAATATCCAAACTAATTACCTATCACAACTACATCGTATATTCAACAAGGACAAGTTGGACTCCAAAAACTTTTAAACTTACTTAATTAGCACAAAGCCACTATGTACTTATTATATATTTCAAAGTTATTTTACCCAATTACCAAGTTTTGCATTTCTGTGACAATTGTAGTTTTTGTTCGTACTGATTGTTATTTTGGCTTTAGCAAAATTCCAAGACTAACAGGCTGGCAGCATGTCAAATCAGTCCCAAGTAGCAGATATGCCAATGCAGCCTTAGCAATATTGGCAACAGGGAAAAGAGGAAAGCAATAGTAAATTGATAACCTCGGCAAAGTTGCCTTTTCAATCAAAGAGGGGAAACAACAGACATCTATTTTAATTCTGTTTTCATGACTGTTAATAGAAGTTGCAGATAAGATCCTTTTCCACATACACCAAGACAGGTGAAGATTTTCAACTCATGAGAACGTATACATCAACTAGCTTGACCTCATAATTTTGGAGTAACTATAATAAAGCCTAACAGGAAAATTGCATGTTCTCAGATACCACAAAATACAGAAACCTGGTGCAGAAAATGATAATCGCCAGAGAGGAGCTACACTATGATAAAAGAGCACTTGAAGTCAGAAAACATAGAGAAAATGGACACATGATATCTCCATCAGTGTAACTATGAATAAAAAGAACTTCACTGGATGCAAGATCCTTCTCTTTTGACTATCATCATCATTTAGAGAATCATGACAAACCTTTAAAATGAATACGGTAGACACTCTTTCAAAGTAATAGTAGCTGCTAGAATTTAAATGGCTTAGTTAAATTGGGAGGCGAAACACAAAGTTGGTAAACTTTAGTATTTCACGATTTGTGTAACACTACAAACTAAAATGCATGAGAAAAAGTGATAGCCTAATAAAAAATAACAGCCTTTTTGACTACCTAGTCCAATATCGGCCCACTAGAACTTACCCAAAAACAAAGGGTGCTGAAGAATTTGAAGTCACGAATTTCAATCTATAGAGCAAATAGATTACCACCTCCTCATGTTCCACGATTTGTGCTAGAGTCAGGAAAGCCACCAGGCTTAGCGCAAGAAACTACATACAGACTAGCTTTAAGAGAAGCAACAGAGAACACATCAACCCCATAATCGGCTCATTCGAATGATGCTCCCTCAAGAAGCGAACAAGCAAAACAGGGGTACATTCTCGCATAAAAAAAGAATTTATAAGTTCTCGTGGTTATCAAAATTAACCATTTAAATATTGTTTCCATACATGGCAACACCAATCTGCAACTTAGTGTCACTCAACCAAAAACGGAAACAACTTGTAACAAAAGTATAAACACGAACAAAAATGAACCATCTAAAATCCAAATCATAAAAATCCTGTTCTTAACTCAACACCTTTCGTTAGATTAGGTTCCTTTTATTTCACCAAATGCTCCATATCATCAATTGCAACATCTTCAAATTTAGTTTGTAGCCCTAAAAGATTGAATACACGAGAAACACGAAAATGAAAATCAATGATGCGGCAAAGATATCGAAAGCTCCTATCTCAAGCAAATTTTCATAACCCGGCGTCGACAAAGCAAAATCGACATAAAAAACTGAATACTTCAACACAATGATTTACTATTTAGCACACTACTTCGAAAAATATGTTCATATATCGTAATTCGTAGCGCTTAAAATGTAAATTTTATCTAGAAACGAGAAGGGGGGACCAAAATGAAATAACATTGACTTACCAAGAAGTTTGTAAAAATCGGACCACCGCAGCTGAAATTCCCAAACCACCGCTCAAAGATATCGCATCCAAGAGCTTTGTTCCAACCCGAGCATCTATGTTCCGCCTATTTTTCTCTCTCGCTCCGATTGTATATTAGTGGTCTAATATGTTACCCTATAATCGATGGATCGACGAGGACGAGCAGCGTGAGGCTTCAGAAGGCTTCAAAGATACAACAAATATTGAATTCAATTTGTTCAAGAACCCAACATTTGCTTCTTCTTTTTTTCCAAAGACCATAAATCAATTAAAGTCCAACAAGAACACATGAATAACACGGAAAAACGAAAACCCATACCTTAAAATTATCATTAACTAAGAAAACACCTAAAAATAAATAGTTAAAAGAAATTAGAGAATCTACCGGCCCGCTCACAAAGCTCCTTCAACGGCTTCCGCAAATCAAAGATGGTCCGGAAAATCGAATTTGTAAAAGAAACCACCACCAATGGACACCCCACACTTTCACCGGTGGTTTCACGCACACCAATCGGAATCGGTTTCTTTGCTATTAGCGAAGCTCTTAGAGAGCGAGATTCTGAAAATTGAAAAGGGCTTGAGAAGAATCTGCAGAAAGAGGAAATTTTGAGGGTTTTAGGGTATTTAAAGTGGATTTACTCATGGTGTCTTTGAAAAATGGCGGGAGAGGGGTTAGGGTTTGTGGCGAGGTAGAAGAAGATAGCATTCTGTGTGCCGCCATCAAGTCGTTTCTTCGTAGAAAGAGAAGAGGGTGAGGGTGCATAGAAACATGAGACAATGAAACCATTTCTAGATAGCCAAGGGTACGGCGACGGACGCGGAGGGGAGAGGGAAGGGTCTTTGCTGACGGACGAGAGATGGTTTGGGGCAATTTCATTACAACTAAAAAGTAAACCCTAGCTAATTAATTAGGAACAACAAAGAACCGGTGTCTAAACCCTAATTAAAAAATAAAGACAGGTTTCTATAAGGTGTCAAAAATTGTGGTTTTAAAAATATTATAGACACGGTTCTATAACTTAGGTGTCGAAACATCGATGTCTAATCTAAAATAATTTATATAAATAGACACTGGTTTGAAATCCGGCGTAAAACCGGTGTCTATTTGGGAATTTTTTTACAAGAGACAGGTTCTAGGAAACCGGTGTTGTTTATCAAACGACAACACTAATAAGACACCGGTTTCTTAAAAACCGGTGTTAAAGGAATAGACACCAGATACCATAAAACCTGTCTCTTTTTGGTGGTGTCTATCGCCAGATTTCTTGTAGTGCACTGGGCGGCGGGAATACGAGGCAACTTGTATTGTAACATGAGATGTAACTTGAGACAAGAAGTGGACTAAGCTATTTGATTTGGTGGTTTGGTGTTCAATAATTGATAATAGTTTGATAGAAATCAAAATTTGTTGAAGGTTTTTACCGAGATGTGAGAATGTTAAACTATGGCTTCCACATTAGAATATGCTAAGGAAGAAAGAAAGTTTTTTGTCTGCTTTATGTTTTTTACGAATTTCCTGAGATTTGTACATGTATGTGCTATAAGTATAGGTTAAGAGTCCCATAAATCATGTATTATGACTAGTTTATTCGATATGCTTGAAAATAATTTAACTTTGTCTAAGATTTGAATAAAGTATGGATTCTAAATTTGATAAGAAAAATACTACATATTTTTTACACACATGTGCTTTGCTAAATTGGGCTTATAAAATATGCCTATCAATATAATAATTCTTGGACTTATAATAATTAAAAGGAAATTTCTATATTGAACCAAAATTAAAATCCTCAACGTTCAAAATTACTAACCCAAAATAATATAATTTATGAGTTGTTACAATAAGTGTGATGGTGTTCATATCTTGGGAATGCCCTGAATTGGTTCATGGGTTTTTCCCATTGAGCCCGCTTCCTTTTGGAATCGATATTTTATTGGTGGATTCCTCCTTCGCCCCCTCACGGTGGAGGTTTTGTAGCATGTCATGAGCACAGGCTAGGGGACCATATATGTCTTTTTCAATCCGTCGAAAATTGATTTTATGGTATAGATGCTTATGACTTTCCCCTCTATGCCTTGCGGTAATGATTCCTCCGCATTACGACGTTTCCCACAATGATGCTAGAATTCATCCGTCGAAGTAACTAATAACCGAGTTTAAGTAAGAATATTATAGAATCATCCGAACTACTTCAATATCTTTTTTTTTGTTTCTATCCATAGAGTTTTTGTGAATTCATAGAACTTTCGTTCTTCCATTTCTTGGTTCCGAACAGTTATTTTAATTCTTCCATCTTTTCTTGATTTCATCTCTTTATTCAGCCCGATTCACAAGTACAACGATCTGAAAGAACTTATTTCTACAAGATGGCTTCCTGGGTTAGACTCTTCTCTTTATGGCTATGGTCGAAAAGAAGACATGCTCTTGAGTTCTTTCTTCCTCTCATGTCGTGGATGGACTTTTATATTGACCCGAACCGGCCATAGTCGCTAGGCTGTAGAGTCTTTTTGATGTCTTTCCATGCTCGTTCAAAAAAGTGAAGTGTTAGTAGGTCATTGAAGAAGGTGAACTACGAGAGAAAAACCAATCATCGGCCTCCTGGTCTTGATTATTTCCAAATCTGTCCATTTCACCAATATGCGGGCCATACCATCGAAGAGTGTCCTACTTTGCGTGATGGCATCTATAACATGAATGATGAAAATTGTTTCAATTGGAATGAAGTTAAGGCATACCTTAATTAAAGCCGCTAATGTTACTAAAGCTACTAATATGGGAATCCATACCAATCAATGCCACAAGATCAAGGTTCGCGCATGAAACTCGGGAACCTACACCGTACAAACTAATCCAGGACCTTCGCAGCGCTAACACCATCCGATCTTGCACTACCACTCAAGAGAGATGCCTACCCCCTCAAGTTCTAATTCAAAAGAGGTTCCGAGAATTCAAAACTCCAAAGTCATTTTCTTTGTCCGTAGGAATCAAGTCTTTCCTTGGGGAAAAAGGATCGTATAACACCTAGCAATGTAATCTCCAAGAAGGGTTAGCAGGAAAGCAACCTTGTTCATTAAAGTAAAGGACTAGGGGTATGGCGCTTTTGTTTTGTGGAATACCCGCCTTTTAATACATCACAGGGTTCCAATTAAAGAACCTACGATCGATTAGCGGATCGACAATAAAGACAACCACTTCACCTATCTCGGTGTGTTGTAGAGAAGAAATGAATGGAAAGGCATAGAACACACAAAAGACCTTTGCGAATCCAAAGCAAAACGCTCCTCACGGGTCCCAATGGAGAAGCTTCTCGAAAGATAGAGATTGAGGCAATCGATACAAGCCTGCATGAGAGAGCATACTAATACGAAAGTCTGTGAGAACTATTCCACGATTTTTGCCGACATCCGGATGTAGCTCTGCAGAAGGCTTCAAGATACCGCATTGTTCACAAGATTTCAGTCTTCTTTTTTATCTCCGATTACTCGATAATTGCCACAAGCACAAATTCCACTTTTGATAGGCCCAAAAGTTCTTTCACAAAATAACCATCTTTTTCCCCGATCCGACCTCTCATTCAAAAGCCAATGATCGGGGTGTGAAGAAGAGAAAAATAGGTCATTAGAAGAGAGCAGAGGTACGAGAGGAAAGGAAGACTTTTACCACCGATTCCATTGTTCTTTGTCACTCAGGTCCAATAGGCCGGGGAACTCTCACGAGATGTCGAAAAATGACTTTTCTTTCTTTATGGGAACTAGTGAAATGTTAGCTAGATTGGCCTTTGGCTTTGGGTTGAGTTGCTTTCACTCCTCCATCTAAGGATGGAAGTAAGTCAACCGCATGTTCTTCTCTATGTAGGGAAGTCAAGACTATATCGTGACAGTGAAAAAATGTTTCACTTGCTATCAAAAACATTAGTCCCATGAACAACTCGGTAAAGCCCAAGAAGAGTGAAAGCATTGTGACTCTCGCCTTGTCCAAGGAATCAGATCGGCTTTCAATTATTTCGTAGTTGACTCAAGGTATCCACGAATTAGGAATTTTCCTCCGTGGAGCATACTTGGGACTTGGTCATCATTAAGATAAATAGTAGATCCTGGTAATCTTTCATCGGGGTAAGCTTTCATTCATTGGATAGGGTTTACTTTTCCCTTTCTTCTTTAATATCTCAAACTCACAATAGGATTCTGTTGTTTCATCGTTAGTGACAGATCTTCCTTGATACGATTCTATTCCTTATTGAAGGGCGATGTGTTAGGAAATTTATTTGTTAGATTTTGATGATACCATGTAAAACTTATACTAGGAAGTTGGCACCCCATCTTCCTTTTAATTCTATGTTGTAATAGATAGATCGAAAGAGCCGAGTGAAGTCGCCTAAGTGAAGAGAATGCGAAGTCAATCTTGACTAGAGTGAAGACATGTTGTGTGTCGGTGAGTATGGCCAAGAAGAAAGATAAGGACTCGATTGAAGGAGAGCCACCGTGGAACAACTGTGTGAAGATTGAGGAAGTATCGGTCAAGTCAATGAAAGGAGCAAAGTCTAACAGTTGAAGTGACAAAGAGAGTTATTCTCATGATTGGAGCAGACTAAAGTCACAAAGGGTAAAGCGCAAAGCAGAAATAAGTCAAGACAATCGACATTATTCCATTGGAAAAAAGTCAAGAATATTACTCAATATAGTAATATGTCCAAGCCGCTGTGTCTTAAAGTGTTTAGCCCAAAAAACATGCAAAAGGAATAAGCCAATGAGAAACAATGAAGTCAGGTCGACCGTAAAGTCAGCAGAGCCATTTAATACGAGGAAGGGTCAACATCACAAGTGTTGTAGACCAAGAAAAGACAAGCCAATGAACAAGAAGTGTCATTTGAAAATAGCCTATCTCTTAAATGACAAATTTTCAAATGAGCACTATAAAAGGTCAAGAAGCAATTGAGAAAAAACTTGAAAAACATGAATCTAGCATGAACAAATCAAGCAAATATCAAGCAAGTATAAACTCCAAATTCTCAAGCTTATCCAGAAAATTCCTCAATCTTAAAATTTAAAGGAACTCGATCCAACACACGTTGTGAAAGAAAGACAACTTCAACCAAGTTGAAGAAGAAATATTTGAAGAACAAAAATGGGGTCTACTCTCCAAGTTAAAGGAGTTGTAGAAAGGTTCAAGGTCGAACTAGTAGATGCAAGTTTGTTGGAGGGTTGTGTGAACAAATCCAAAGACTTGAAGGGAGTCAAGTAGCAAGGTAGTTGTCTTGTGAAGAAGTTCGACTCGCAGAGAAGCCGGTGTGTGATCAAGACTATCTCTAGATCGAGAACTACTTTGTAACTTGATATGTTACCTAGTTGATTCCTCCAGGAGTTAGAGAAGAGTGGATTAGAGGAATTACCCCATCCTCGAACTATTATAAAAATTACTTGTGTCATTTTACTTTCAAAGATTTATTTTCTTGCTTATATTCTTATATTTGATGTTAATTTAATCTGCTATCCAACTCGATAAATAAGAAGTTCTAAAACACGTGTTAAAAAATGATCTTTAATCAAATAAAAGGGTGTTAAGTCTTGCGGTGTTAAAAACCAAACCTCTAAAGTTAAGTGTTAGCCGACATAGCCAAGTTTTATCTTGTCATAGCTTAGTGGAGTCTGTTGAGTGGGTAACTTAGTCAAGATAGCCAACCTAGATATCCCCAAGGGCATAGCCGAGATGAGTCAACTCTGTTAAAATTCTTAAAAAGACTAAAAGATAAAATTTAGTAGGGTTTATTCAACCCCCTTTCTAAACCGTACACCACACCCCTCGGGACCTTTAAGTGGTATCGAGCGGTTGTTTCATTTGAGCCTTCCGTTCGGTTTCGAACTAGATCTCAATCTTTTTCAAAAGATTTTAACACTTGTGTTTTCAAAGTCTTTCATCTTCAAAAAGCAAAGTTATTATCATGGAAGCAAATCTAACTCGTAATCCAATATTCATTGTGGAAGAGTTTGATGATGGAAGATTGGTATGTAGGCTCATCCATCCACTTTACACGATTGGCTAGTGATAGAGATGAGCCATTGGAAACACTCAAAGTAAATACGGTCAGAAGAAGAGCAAAGCGTGCGGTAGAGGAGAAGAAGTATTCTTTGAAGCTAGACCGCCATGGTTGAAAAACCACGACCGAATGGACAAAAGAAGATAGAAAGAGATATAACCTGGACAATGTGGCCAAGGATATACTCTACAAGACATCGACAAGGTGATGTTCAACAAAGTTGTCGTGGCAAAAATGATAAGGGTCTTTTTATGCACGTTTTATGTGTATATTTGAGTAGAATTCGAGTTATTTTATTGTTAGTTTTGTAAATTTTTGATTGTACATAGTTCATATTACTCAAGTGCTTTTATTGATGTAGATTGACCATTCGGGGCTAATTTTGGTGAATTTCGGACCATGGATTCATGTCAAAACATACCGGGAGTTTAAGGATGCAAAAACGCTCGAAATTCCAAGCCAAACGCGTCATTTCGGGGCCTTTTGGTCCAACACGGGCAGGGGTGTTGGGAAACACGGCCGTGTTCACGGAGCTAAAACTCGATTTTTCGCACAAAACAAAGATCCCGACACGGCCAGGCCGTGTTCCCAACACGCCGTGTCGGGAACACTACGGCCTGGCCGTGTTGGGAAGCACGACCATGTCGACGGAGTGCCTGCACAATTAAACAAAGACGGCCTGGCCGTGTCGGGCGACACGGCGTGTAAAGGGACCTCTTTGCAACTTTTCTTTGCGGAATTTGGGAAAACTCACCAACCAACCCATTTTGGCCACTTTTGTACACTTTTAACACCCTATTTTGCTGAAACATATCTCCATGTCCCTCCTCATCACTTGAATACAAGAATTCACCAACCAAGAAGGAAAATGGAGGCAATTGTTTAACAAAAGAGAGTACTATCAATGTATTGGTTGCCTATAAAAGCCAAGGGTTGAAGTTGGGAGAGGCATTCAATTAGATACTCAGAAAATATTCATTGTATTCATTTCATTAAGTAGAATTGGGATCAAGGGGTCTTGGAGGAGTAAGCTTGAGGCAACATTGGGAAGAAGGCGTGGAGCAACATCATCAAGTCAATTGAGATTTTGATAAAGATAAGTACACCATGTCTACAATGTTTACATCTTCTTGTGTAATTTATTCTTGTGTCAAAAGCATGTGTAGCTAAAACTCCTAGTGTTTGAATGTAATGAACTCTAGAATGGATTTGTGATTAAGGTGTGTATGTTTTTAATAAAATCTTCATATTTTGTGTGATTCACTTATATTATGCTTCGTTCATTCGAATTGATATATGCGCAATATTGATTTGAAGTTTATTTTTCATCCGGAAATCGAGAGATTCATGGTGAAATAGAACCTATATAAGTGAAAAGAGTTGCATGCAATCCTAGATATATAGACGACATAAATCTTCCGGATTAGGGTCAAACCTAATATGGGAATTCACCAATCGTTATAATCTTTGTCTTGGGGGTTTTAACTAGAAAGAGATTTCAGTTAATCAACTTGAGATTAGAAGTTTTTCGCCTTGAGAAAGGGTTTAACTTAAATTGGGAATTTCTACGGTCCACAAGACGTGAGATTTTATTAAAAGAGGTTGGTTTTTGCTTAAGGGCTTACGGTTGTATTTTTAACTTGTCAAATCACAAAAACATTCAGAGGATTTACATTCAAACACATTTCTATCTCTTGATTTCTTATTTTACAAATCTTCCTTCATTTTTACAATTTATAATTTGTTTTCCTTTTTCATCAAACAAAAACTCGAAAATTGTAGATTAAATAACAAAAAGACGGTAATTATTAGTACTTATAATCCTCGTGGGAATGACACTCGGTACTAATAATCTATACTATAAAACGATAGTGCACTTGCCTACGGTTTTAAAGGTAGCTTTTGAGCCATCAAGTTTTTGGCCCCATGTTTGTCGGGGATTGTAATATGAAGAACACCTTATTTTTGTTAATTTAATCATTTTTTTATTTTATTTCATCATTTGTCTTTCTTTTTATCTATCTTTGTAAGTCTTGGATTACACTTATCCTCTTTATTTACCGATGCATGCGCTACTCGTCCGAATTTGGAAGCGACACCGCCGTAGCAACACAGAGGAAAGTATTAATACAGACCACGAGGAGGATATTAACGAAGGCAAGGATCCCAATATGGCGGATGAACAACAAAGAACCATGTACGACTATGCCAAGCCGTCTATGGACGGCACATCATCTAGCATCGTAAGGCCATTTGTTGCCGCCAATAATTTTGAAATCAAACCGAATGTCATTCAAATGGTGCAACAATTTGTTCAATTCGACGCCTACCGGACGAAGATCCAAATAATCATATCGCGAATTTCCTTGAAATTTGCGATACATTCAAAATAAATGGGGTCTCGATGATGCCATCCGTTTACACCTATTCCTATTTACTCTTCGGGGCGGGCTAAACAATGGCTAAATACTTTGCCAAAGGAACGATTACAACGTGGAACATCATGGCCTAAAAGTTCCTTTTGAAATATTTTCCACCGGCCAAAACTGCACGATTGAGGAATGAAATCTCTTCATTCACTCAAGAAGATGACGAGACCTTGTACGACACTTGGGAGAGATTCAAAGAATTGTTGCGGAAATGCCCACACCATGGCCTACCTATTTGGATGCAAGTCCAAACATTTTATAATGGGCTACTTTCTCGCAACAAGACAAATGTTCGATGCACGGCGGGGAACTCTTAATAACAAAACGCCAGGAAGCCGCTCAGATTTAATTGAGGAATGGCCATGAACGGCTACCAATGGCAATCCATACGAGGTAAAACTAACAGTCGGTTGGTGTGTATAATGCGATGATCACGGTAGTTACGCGCCGCACAGTCGAAGCATTGACCCAAAAGATCGACGATCTAGCGCAGCTCCTAAACCACCACCACCGCATGTTTTATCTTGTGAAACTTGTGGGGATTGCATAATCATCGAGATTGCCCACACACAATACCTCACACATCGAACATGCTAATTACGTTGGGAATCAAGGCAAAAATTACCCAAGTAATCCTTACAAAGAACACATATAATCCTGGGTGGCGACAACATCCGAATTTTGGTTGGGGAAATCAAGGTCAACCACGACCTAATCCCAATCCCGATCTACACACGTCTCCGGATTTCAGCCAAATCAAGGTAAGCCTAACTTGGAAGATCTTATAACAAAATTTGTGCAATCAACAGATACCCGATTCCGGTGGAAACATCCTTGAGAAATCAAGAGGCATCTATCCATAATCCGGAAAACCAAATAGGCGGATTGCGAAGATGATTTCCGAAAGGCCACAAGGTAGTTTGCCGGGTATCGAGCCAAACCAAGGGAGCACGTAAAGGCAATCACCATCGATTCTCCACATGAGCATGATTATGCCAATGCCGCCATGCGTAAATACGTGGAGGATGACATGTCCAAAGAAAATCTCATGAAAAGGAGGTTGCGTATCACAAGCCCAAGATCCCTTACCGGAGTCTAACGAAGAAGATAGAAGGGAGGACAAATTTGGTAAGTACCTTAATTCTTTCAAACAATTACATGCCAATATTCCATTTGTTGACCCTCCTTCAAAGCATGTTAGGGATCTTAATGACATCATTCCTAGTGAAAATAAGCTTAACAAATTATCAAATGTGCAATTGAATGATAAATGTCCTTCCAATGAACTACCACAAAAATTTAATGATCCAGGAAGCTTTATTATCCCTTGCACAATTGATGATTTACTGTTGATAGGGCACTAGCCGACTTGGGAGCTAGTATCAATGTGATGTCTTATGAAACATTTAAGCATGCAGATTAGGTGAACTTAAACCTATTAGGATGGACATTCAATTAGCCGATAAATCGATTAAACATCCTAGAGGTATTATTAATGATGTGTTAGTCAAGATTGACAAATTCGTGTTTCAATCGATTTCGTTATTCTTGACATGCATGATAATTTAGAAGTTCCCTTAATTCTAGGGCGTCCCTTTTTTACCGCTAAATCTCTCATTGATGTGCATGATGGAAAACTTACTTTGAGAGTAGGGGTGAACAAGTTATCTTTAAAATTCCTTTGAGAAATCCTATAAATGATACTTGTTTTCCTATAAACTTGATTGAGACAAGGATAAATGATTCTTTGCTTGATATGTCTTCTAATAAATCCTTGAAAGTATGTGATGTTCAATGTGCAAAAGTTTCCACAGATAAATCCCATTTTGAGAATAACATGCGTAAAAATAGGACCATGAAGGTCAATTGTTCAAAATCGATACGGGTGGCGATGTTGTTCAAAGAGATAAAATTTTTCATAAGTTCAAGGCTCCGCCCGATTAAATCTTCACATTTAGGTGAAATGGTCCAGCTATACGACGTTAAAGAAGCGCTAACCGGGAGGCAACCCGATGTTTGTGTGCAATTGTTTTCATTTTTTTTATTTTTTTATTTTCTTTCAAAATAATCACAAGTCCTTAGAGTCATCTTCAAATCATAAAAAAAAAAAAAAAAACTCTTGAGCTTCTTCTTGCTTGTCCTAATTGGGAATATTTGAGATTTCACGGTATTCGAGTTGTGTGTTGCTTAACGTTGATTAGGTATGAAGATGTCGTTGAAGGTCCCGTACCAAAACAACCCAATGGTCGCTCAACACCGATTCCACTATTGTAGTAAGGTCGTATTTTTCTTTTTTTCCACCTCTTTTATATCATTCTAATTTCTTTTTTTTTTTTTTTTTTGAGTGTTTTGTGTGTGTTTGTCCATTTCTTTCTTTCACATTGAGGACAATGTGAATCTTAAAGTTGGAGGTGGGTACAATAACATTTTGAATGCTTGTGTGTTTGTTTTCAAGAGATGTGATTTTTTTTTTTAACAAATTGAGTATTTGCTAGTCAATAACTTGGCCCAATTATACCTATATTAACTTGTTAATTTGTGTTTTTGATGTGAAGCAATTGATTGTCTAGGATAGATTGCGTGGATGCGGGCTAAATTTTGACGAGATTTCCAACACCATAAATATTTGATGTGTTAAGGCATATAATGACGGTACTTAGTGCTATGAACTTCCGAGAACTCATGATTTAGTAGTGGTTAACTAGTTGTTAAACCAAGCTTGTGAATAAAAAAAAAAAAGAGAAAAAGAAAAAGAAAAAAAAAAAACGGACCAATCGAGGTTATACTCCTCTATTTGTTGTTGCTTAGTAACTAGGAGCATTCATGAGCCCCATGTTTGTCTTTTACGTAAAAACGGCGATTGACACGAATATGAGTATGGGAAACCACCCTAGGAGTGTTTGAACAGAAATTCAAAATATAAACCTAGTGGAAGCATGTCTCGAAAGGTCCCAAAAAAAAAAAAAAAAAAAAAAAAAAAAAGAGAAAAAAAAAAAAAAAAAAAAAAGGAGAATGAATACTCCTTGACTTCTCATTCCAATAAAGATCAAGAAGCTTGGTTATATGACTAGTAAGCTAACTACTATGATCCATTGAGTTCTTGTATTTTCATAAAGCATTATTGAATTGAAGTTGTTCATAACTATCAATATTTGTGGCGTGATGATTTCAAGTCTCAATAATGCCTACTGATATTACGGTCTTTCTTTGACGATCGCTTTGCAAAATAATTTTTTTTTTTCTTGAATGGTTAATTCGGGTTGAGAAGGCTAAGAACTTGATGCTTGTGTTCAATGTGTTGGAAAAAAGAAAAAAAAAAAGAAAAAAATTTTGTGTTGTGATTTATGAATCCCTCTTTTTGATATAATGTTTTGCTTGAGGACAAGCAAAGTTCAAAGTTGGAGGTGGTTTGATAAGGGTCTTTTTATGCACGTTTTATGTGTATATTTGAGTAGAATTCGAGTTATTTTATTGTTAGTTTTGTAAATTTTTGATTGTACATAGTTCATATTACTCCAAGTGCTTTTATTGATGTAGATTGACCATTCGGGGCTAATTTTGGTGAATTTCGGACCATGGATTCATGTCAAAACATACCGGGAGTTTAAGGATGCAAAAACGCTCGAAATTCCAAGCCAAACGCGTCATTTCGGGGCCTTTTGGTCCAACACGGGCAGGGGTGTCGGGCAACACGGCCGTGTTCACGGAGCTAAAAACTCGATTTTTTCGCACAAAACACTCTCCGACACGGCCAGGCCGTGTTCCCAACACGGCCGTGTCAGAACACGGCCTGGCCGTGTTGGGAAGCACGCCATGTCGACGGAGTCCCCGCACAATTAAACAAAGACGGCCTGGCCGTGTCGGGCACACTGGGCGTGTCAGGGACCTCTTTTGCAACTTTTCTTTGCGTAATTTGGGGAAAACTCACCAACCAACCCATTTTGGCCACTTTTGTACACTTTTAACACCCTATTTTGCTGAAACATGTCTCCATGTCCCCTCCTCATCACTTGAATACAAGAATTCACCAACCAACAAGGAAAATGGAGGCAATTGTTTAACAAAAGAGAGTACTATCAATGTATTGGTTGCCTATAAAAGCCAAGGGTTGAAGTTGGGAGAGGCATTCAATTAGATACTTAAAATATTCATTGTATTCATTTCATTAAGTAGAATTGGGATCAAGGGTCTTGGAGGAGTAAGCTTGAGGCAACATTGGGGGAAGAAGGCTTGGAGCAACATCATCAAGTCAATTGAGATTTTGATAAAGATAAGTACACCATGTCTACAATGTTTACATCTTCTTGTGTAATTTATTCTTGTGTCAAAAGCATGTGTAGCTAAAACTCCTAGTGTTTGAATGTAATGAACTCTAGAATGGATTTGTGATTAAGGTGTGTATGTTTTTAATAAAATCTTCATATTTTGTGTGATTCACTTATATTATGCTTCGTTCATTCGAATTGATATATGCGCAATATTCATTTGAAGTTTATTTTTCATCCGGGAAATCGAGAGATTCATGGTGAAATAGAACCTATATAAGTGAAAAGAGTTGCATGCAATCCTAGATATAGGACGACATAAATCTTCTGGATTAGGGTCAAACCTAATATGGGAATTCACAAATCGTTATAATGCTGTCTTGGGGGTTTTAACTAGAAAGAGATTTGATTAATCAACTTGAGATTAGAAGTTTTTCGCCTTGAGAAAGGGTTTAACTTAAATTGGGAATTTCTACGGTCCACAAGACGTGAGATTTTATTAAAAGAGGTTGGTTTTTGCTTAAGGGCTTACGGTTGTATTTTTAACTTGTCAAATCACAAAAACATTCTAGAGGATTTACATTCAAACACATTTCTATCTCTTGATTTCTTATTTTACAAATCTTCCTTCATTTTTACAATTTATAATTTGTTTTCCTTTTTCATCAAACAAAAACTCGAAAATTGTAGATTAAATAACAAAAAGACGGTAATTATTAGTACTTATAATCCTCGTGGGAATGACACTCGGTGCAGACTAATAATCTATACTATAAAACGATAGGTGCACTTGTCTACGGTTTTAAAGGTAGCTTTTGAGCCATCACAAAAGCCAAAGAAATCGGGGATAAGCTAACCCTAATTTGTGAAGGATCGAATAGAATGAACAACTTGAGAGCATTTTTCTTGCTTTGCTCAGATTGCTTATGTTTGCCTTTTTTTTCTCGTATGTGTCTTGGTACCCTCTCACAAATATTCCTCGGCCTTTTATAGTGACATCTTGAAAGAGTGTCCATTGAAGAGATAGACAATTTTCAAACTTCATTTCTTGATCGTTGGCTTGTCTTGTTGTGCGACTTTTGATGTTGACCCTTCATTAATTCAATGCTCTACAGTCGCTGAAACTCGCAGATTTTCCGTGAACATCATTGGTTCTCGGCTTCTTGCACTCTTTCAAAGAAGACAATTTAAAGGTTGCGTGTCCTGTCCCCTTACTATTTTATTCCAACGGACTTCTATGACTTTCTTCGAGTCCTCAAGTCGCTTTACCCCTTTATCGAGTCTTTTCCATATATCCTGGGATGACTCGATTTGTTAGTCTGTTGACAAACACAAGTTCTTTTCGATCGATACAATTCATCGATACTCAACCGCAACTCGAGATAATTCTTTCTCGCATTCTTGACCAACTTCTGCGATCTTTAACTTGGATGCTTTTTTACTCAACTTATATTTTCTATTTGTTAAATAGTGGAACTACAATCGAAAATGTGATGCCAACTTTCTAATATAGGTTTTACATGTATCATCGAAATCTATACAAATAAATTTCCCAACAATTTCCCATTTTTGATGATGCCAAAACTTAAATAAATTACAACATAAAAGTGCATAAAAACAATGATTGATAAAATGTGATATTTTATTGAATATCATTCTACATTTACATTTACTTACATTATTTTTATGTATTTACAAGTCTCAGTAAAAATACAACAAAATTTTGCGCCTATTTCATCGCCTCAGTTGGTTCCTTCTTCTTTCCTCATCCTTAGCTTCTTTCATTCTCCTATCTTCAGCCTTCTTTCCTCTTTTTCTGTCATAGTCTCTTCTCAATCTCTATTGAATTCTCTTACCTACCTCGTATTAACTTCTTCATATTTTTGTGCAAGTTCATCCCGCGAAGAGCAACTTCTTTGTTCTTGAGCTCTCGTAACCAAGCCAAGATTCAAAGTGTCCTTTTATTGGGATCAACATACATGACTTTCTTAAGTGTTCTTGGTGGAGAGATTCTCGCTCTCCCACCATATCTAGAATCCCTTCCTCTTCTCCTAGTAGGTCGGCTCCTCCGGGAGTTTGACGGATTGAGCCCTTGAAGTCGCCGACTCTTTGAAGATTGAGTCCGTTGTCGCTTGGCTAAATCTACAACAACAAACCTTTTTCCCAATACAAATCCCATGCACTCACCAGGTCCATCCCCTCGAAATATTCTTCTGATCGAAGAGTTTCATACTTTTCAGTCGATCTTTCCACTAAGTCGGTGGGGAATGGATTCTTCACTTGATTCCTAGAGCTTTGGTTGGCGGACCACCGAACTTGGCTTTGAGATCTTCAACTCGCCGTGTTGCCTTCTGCTCAAGATCTTCTATTTCGATTGATGTTTTTGAAGGCAAGCTCATTTTTTTTCTCTTGACTAACAATTCCTATGATAGCCGAGAGTGGAGAGAATCGGTCAATGAGCCTTTTGGAGTTTTAAAAATGATTTTCATGGGGTCTTCTCAGTTGTATCTTCCCCCCTTTTTGGCATCATCACATTTTACGAGAGAGAGATTTGGAGTCGACTAGAGAAGAGAGCCGAGTTTATTGTGTGTAATGGAGTATGTTGTTCTCGTGCTCATGTGAGTGCGTGAAGCTCTGCCTTCAAGTCTAGCATGTTAGCTCGCAGAGAGTTCTCCATATGTTGCATGTTGTTTTGAATTGCAGCCTTCATATTCGTCATATGGCTTCATTCCATTCAGTGTTGTCCCACTACCTCTGCTGAAATTGAGTATGTTCGCCACACTGCATCGAAGTTTTGAGAAGAGTGATCTGAAGTAGCCAACCTATTCTCTGCGAAGTGCTTTAGTGTGTGTAGTCCATTCTCGAATTCTCAGCACTGCTCCTCTTATATCTCCAGATATCATGGCATCATGATTATCAATTCTGAATCATCATTTGTCAGGACTCTTTGGCGTAAAGGAGAATAAATTAACTGTTGTTCAAAATTTTGAAAATTTTAAAATGCTTGCAGGTGAGAGTCCTGGATCAGCTGGATGCCAGATTCACAGAGATAACAAATGAGCTTTCAGCTGTTGGGAAAGAGTACACTCAGAAGGAGATGTGCATGAAGATACTAAGAGCCCTCCCAACTGAATGGGAAATGAAGGTCGTGGCCCTGAGACACTCAATGGACCTCTCAAGAACATCTAATCATGAGCTATTCTCATACCTCAAAGCTTATGAGTTTGGTGAGAAGGAAAGAGCAAGAGAGAAACAGTTGTACCCAAGACACCGCACTATTGGCGATGATGGGAAGAAAGTCGAGCCAAAAGAAGCCATTCACCAGGAGGAAATTGCCCTCCTGGTAAAGATATTCAATAAGTTCTTTAACAAGAACTATAAAAGAACCAAGGGTGAAACCTCCAGAAGACATTCAGCACCTTCCAAAGCAAGGGAGGACAGGCCGCCCAAGAGAGTTGAACATCGAGAGCCGACTATCATAGAGTTGATAATCGAGAACCGAAAGAGCCGATCGAGAGTAAAACTTATGTTGAACCGCATACAACCAAGACACTTTGTTGTTGACTGTTCCTATCCACCACCAACAAATACGTAAATGAGGAAGAAAAAAGAGTCTTCGTGGGAAAGAAGACAAGAAAAAAGAAAGCCATGTTGGGTCTGCCGAGACTCCGAGCCCCAAGTGCAAAGAAGAAGTAGCACTCAGATAGTAGTGAGGCCGACTACTCAAGTGATATAGAGAAAGAGGCTTTGACCGCCTCATGGCCAAACAACAAGATCAACATGATCAAGAAGATGAGGTACATTCTAACTCATCTCATTCGATCCAAGTGATAGTGACCGTGATACACACACTTCATCACCCACATATCTTTATGATTCATTAGACAAAATAATGAAAGATTTTGAGCACATTAAAACCTCTCACACACACTTTTGAATGAGGAGAACAATCAGCTTAAAATCCAAAACTCACGGTGACAAAAGAGCCGAGTACTCCGAGTCACATACCGATGAGAACATTAAGTTGAAGGCCGAAAATGCCAAGTTCTTAGCGGAGTTTCTTTCTCATCGAAAAGAGAAAGGATCTTTAAAATGTGAATGCCTCATTTACAAAGGCATCCAAATCATTGGATGAACTTATTATGAGCCAAAAAGAATGCAGAGAGACAAGACAGATTTTGGAAAAAGGATCCTTAAGCAATGAAGGAATCCAAAACCCAAAACACCAAATGTTGCACCCACATTCACACCAAAACACAATCACAATCATACTAGCCTTGGTTATAAAGGAAAAGGAAAGAAACCAAGAGAGTATCTTTGAAAGGACGCTTGAGAAGAAATTCGAGATAGGTCCATCACAGACTCTAACGTAAAAATACTCAGTAATAGCCAAAAAGAGCTACCAAAAGCCCCAAAAATTTCAACAAAGAAATACATAAGATGGGAATGGTAGAAACTATCCAAACCAAGTGATTGGAATAATGTGAAATATCAAGCCAAAGACCACGGGATACAAGCCAAAATGGCAAAGACCTCAACCTCAAGAAAGGTCATTCCCAAGGCAAAAGAGATATTATCAAAGACACTCATGCACCCAAGCACTACACTCAGAAATTTCACAACTACCCTAAGAAAGCGATTTGCTAAAACAAACATACAGCATACGGATAAAAGAGACAGTTGTATGATCCTAAGACCCCAAGCAATTTGCTAATGTGCATTATGATTATAGTACTAATAGATGGCAACCTCTTAGACTCACATCATCTGGCTATAGGTTGGTTGGAGCATCTATAAGACTAACCCCCAGGACCTGTGCAAGTATAGGTACCTAAAAACCGATTTCCTTGATTGCGAGTTCAAGGAACTCGCTAAATGCCAAGGTACCTGGTACATGGATAGTGGTTTTTCCGGACATATGACAGAAATAATAGAATTCTATCAAGATTCAAGGAGATCAAAGGTGCTAAAGTCATATTTGGAGGAAATGAAGCTCCGGGGGAGATCAAAGGCACATGATGCATCAAGAAGAATGGACTGGAGATCACAAATGTTGCTTATGTTGAAGGCCTCAACTTCAACTGTTAAGTATCACCCAACTCGTGACAAAGGCTACAATGTAGGATTCAACCTGGGGATATGTCGATCAAGATATTGAATCTAGTGAAATTGTCTTGCAAGGAACAAGGCAAAAGAATATGTATGTAGTGGATTGGTCTCTTTGCTACACCAAGCTTGCAATGAGTCATCTTGTGGAAGGATTGCCAGACTCAGTATACAAGAAATAAAGCATATGTGATGCATGCCAGATGGTAAAGCAGATCAAATCATCATTCAAGGATAAGCCAAGTGCTTCTTCAACAAGGATATTGCATCTGTTGCATATGGATTTATTTGGTCCTGTTGAGCCAACCAACGTCAGTGGAAAGAAAGACACCTTAGTGGTGGTGGATGACTATTCAAGATATACATGGACAATCTTCATGTGTAAAAAGAAGGAAACACTGCAGAAGTTACCTCAACTGATGAGAAGAGTTCAAAATGAGAAGAGTCAAACTATTATAAAGATAAGATCTGACAGGGGAACTGAGTTTGTCAATGGGATAATAACTCAGTATTGTGTGGAAAATGGTATTGCTCATGAGTTATCAGCAGCAAGAACTCCACAACAAAATGGAGTAGCTAAAAGAAGGAACAGAACTCTCAAGGAAGTTGCAAGGACAATGTTAGTTGAAGCTGGATTGCTTTAGAGATTTTGGGCTGAAGCCATAAATACAGCATGCTGTACTCAAAATAGATGCATGATTAACAGGCAATTGACCAAGACTCCCTATGATATTTGGACAGGGAGAAAGGCAAATGTTGGATATTTCAAGATATTTGGATGTAAATGTTTCATCCACAACAATGGCAAGGACCATTTGAAGGCTTTTGATGCTAAAGTTGATGAAGGTATCTTTTGGGATACTCAGGTGAAACTAAAGCCTATAAAGTGTTGAGCAAGAGGACTATGGTCATAGAAGAGTCTATCCATGTGGTGTTCGATGAGCCTAATGTGAATGGAGAAGACATCGATTATGTTAGCCGATAAGCAAAATCAGCCAACTATGCGAAGAGTCCTTATGTTGAAGCGTATGAAAGCACTCAACCCCGATGATGATGAGATAGCATAATATCAAAGACATCCGGAAGGTCTACAATGAATGAAGATGAAGAAGTTGTTCAAGACAACGAGCCGCAAGATGGTGAATCCAAGCAGACTTACTCCAACCTCATGTGAGATGGCCGAGAGACCATCCACCCGAGTTATTTATTGAAGATGTTAGAGATGGCACAAGAACCGGATCCAGAGCACAAAGATGAAGCATGTTCACTTGTTTTATTTCCCAAATAGAGCCTAAAGATGTGTCTCAAGCATTGGAAGACACACATTGGATTCAGGCCATGCAGAATAGTCAATCAATTTGAAAGAAACAAAGCACGGGAATTAGTTCAAATGCCAACCCACCAAAATGTTATTGGTACTAAGTGGGATTTTAGAAACAAGATGAATGAGGAAGGATCTATTGTTAGAAACAAAGCAAGATTGGTAGTCAAAGGGTATTGCCAAGAAGAAGGTATAGATTTTTATGAAACATTTGCTCTGTTGCCGGATTAGAAGCAATAAGGATGTTTCTTGCTTATCGCACATAAGAACTTTATCGTATATCAAATGGATGTGAAGAGTGCATTTCTAAATGGATTGCTAGAGGAAGAAATCTATATTGAACAACCTCCAGGGTTTGAGCGAGAAAAACTATTGGAGATAAAGTCTACAAGCTCAAGAAAGCATTATATGGATTGTGAAACAAGCACCAAGAGTATAATATGATACATTGTCTCGTTTCTAATTGACAATGGATTCACCAAAGGTAAGGTTGATCAAACACTCTTCAGATTCAAGATGGAGAGAGTATACGCTTGTTCGAATATATGTGGATGATATCATTTTTGGATCCACAAACAAAGAGTTGTGTGACAAGTTCTCAAACCTCATGCAAGGCAAATTTGAGATGAGCATGATGGGAGAGCGACTTTCTTCTTAGGACTTCAAGTCAAGCAATTGAAGGATGGAACCTTCATAAGCCAAACCAAGTATACGAGAGATTTAATGAAGAAGTTAGGTATGGAAGAGAAGTCATTAGTAAAGATTTCTATGATTACATCAATCAAGATGGACATGGATGTAGATGGCAAAGTCTGTTGATCAAACTAGATATATAGCCCTCATTGGATCATTGGTTTATCTAACAAATCAAGCAGGCCGTACATCACCTTTGTTGTAGGTGTATGTGCGATTTCAATCGCACCAAAAGAGAGTCACATGATGCAGGTAAGAGAATCCTAAGATATTTGAAGGGATGCCAGGAAGTTAGCTTATGGTATCCAAAGGAAGGAGGATTCAAGTTGGTAGGATACTCGGACTCGGACTATGTTGGATGTAGAGTTGTGGGGAAGAGTACATTAGGTACATGTCAAATGTTTGGAAAGATTTGTTTCTTTGTTCAGCAAGAAACAAAATTCAATAGCTACATCCACAACTAAAGCAGAGTACATAGCTGTGGGCAGTTGTTGTGCCCAAGTCTTATGGATGAGACAGCAGCTGAGAGACTATGATATTGAAGAAAGAGAAATTCCAATTATGTGTGATAACACTAGTGCTATTACAATCACTCAGAATCTAGTGTTGCATTCAAGAACAAATTACATTGATGTCAGATATCATTTTATAAGAGATCATGTTGAAAAGAAAGACATCACTTTGGAATACATCTCAACTGATAAGCAGTTAGATGACATATTCACAAAGCCATTATGTGAATCAAGATTTGAAGAGCTCAAGAATGAGTTAGGGTTAATCGAAATGAGTTAAGATAACGAGAAGACTCAATCAGCAGAGACAAAAGAAGAGAGAATTGAAAATGAACAAGTTTCACATTTCAGCCAAGTGTAACAGCCTAGTCGGGAAATCATGTATCGAGTTAGCTGACAGCTGAGTGATCTTATGTGAAGAGAGAAGCAGAGTTAAGTCTCTTTGGATGATAGTTGAATCATTTATGAGCTAAATGACAAAAACACAATCGTTTTATTCGAGCAGAATGTTTTTAAGGATGGCGCCAAAGATAATTATGATTGTCGATTACAAAAGTCGCACAAGAATATATATAATTGGATATAAATGCTGATGCATTTAATGTGGGGAAATTAATACGGTTTTGAAGGTACAATCCTCGACCATTGATTTTGATCAAGTTATTCAAATTCCAAACCATCCTTTCAAGTCTCAAATAAACAAAAATAACATTTTTCTCTCCTCACAAAATACTCTTGTCTTGACAAGCAAGAAGAATTCTCTCTCGCAATCGTTTGAAACCCTACCTTTCAAAGTTCAAGTTTTTCGCATATTTCACCGATTAACTGTCTACAAATGGCTGCCACACGTGATTTTGCTAAGCTTTCAGAGAAGATCCACTCGGTGCTTGATGGAATTCAAGGGGATGATCAAGCAGGGCGCGATGAGGCCCTAGTGAAGAAGATTGCGGACAAGCTTGAGAAGTAAAACAAGGACTTTCTCTTTATGGGGTTCACCCACACCTACTTAGAGGAGATCGTTGTTTTTTACATGAACGCCAAAGTTCATGACGATGAGATTCCGCTCATCCGTCCACAGGAAAGATATCAAAATCACTGCGAAGGACCTTGCTAACCATTGTTTTTTCGCCGATGAAGGATTGAAGGACATAGCCAAGAAGGATGTGAACTTGGTCACAGCACTTTGGAAAGAGATCGCAAAACCCGAGTTTGTCGCGAATCTGCCTATACTGACTAAGAAGGAGCGATCAAAGATGACTACCACAATTTGATGGACATTGTGTCCAAGTGTGTATACATGAAGTTCGGAAGCTTCAACCAGCTATCACGGACTAAGATGATGGTGATTGTTGCGATCATGCGCAGATAAGAAAGTTAACTAGCCGAGTTCGTCTTGATCGAATCTGTCAAAATGTAATAAACAAGTCCTTCAATGAGGATGGAACTTTTGCTTGCTCCTGGGGGTATGGCCTTGTAATTGGTCATTTCATGGAGATTAGGGGATCACTCTGCGCATCGGGAAGCCCTTCCATGCAAATAAGAGGATGTTTAAGGCAAACCTCTCCAAGACACGAAGAAACCTCATGCCAGAAAGTTGATATCGGTGAGGGGGAATCGGTGACCTGCTAAAGATACAAGCGATCGCTCCCGCTCTCTCCCTTAAGCATGTTTCAAGAAGAGAGTTGCGGCAACTAAACCTGTTCTCGTCCCAAAGAGCCCAACACAAAGGAAACACTCCGCCCCAATATCCAAACCCCAAGCACTGCCGCCCCAAAGAAATCGAATCACATGCCCCTTCCCCGCAGCCGATGATCGAGGAAAACCCCAACTTCCTTCTCAAGTCGTGAAGAAAAGTCACATTGCCAAGTCTCGCAAGGCGATTGCGTTGAAGGAAAAGAATATTGAAACACAGTGCCTTCACTCTTGAAGAGCATCAAAATATAGAGCCGAGATTCCCCCTGGTTCCTACAAAGCGAAGATGGTTGTTTAAGAGGTCGAGCTGGAAAAGCCAAAGTAGTCGGCACTCACTGAGAAGCCCGTGGAGACCGGGCCGATGCTCATGAGGAGCGGATCTCAAGAGAAAGTTGATGATACCTTAAGATCGTTGATGTAGATCGTGAGTATCAAGACCCAACCGCCAGAGACAGGTTGTAGAGAAGGAAGGAGCCGAGACAATCAAGTCACATAAAGAAAATTTGTCTCACCCCTCAAACCGATGCACTTGATCCTCGAGAAGGAGCAAGCTCCATTGGCTACGATTCTAGAGGATGGAGAAGATGATGACTATGTGATAATGTATTCTCCAATCTATCCTAACATCCAATAGAGACTAAGGGAATGGAGGAGATGGAAGCTAGATTACTCCTGCAGAATTCGCTCATCCGGAGTTCATTGATGAAGAGGAGGATCTTCTCACCTTCCTTGGAAATGTCATTTGTCAATATGCCCTCAATGAGGATTTCGCATGGATGCCCTCCATGCTATTAAAGATGATGAGAAGTAGAAAGCTCTGGAGAAAGCCAAAGATTTCGATAAATCGAAGATATGTATGCAAACCGGAACCCATGAACATCTCATGGAGTCAAACGATAGCAAAGCAACCTGGAGGAGATAGACCCAGTGCGGCAGTTGAAATGGCCGAGTTCCAACAAAGCCGTTAAAGAATCCCAAGCCATGCATGAGCAACATCTTGAGGAAGGTCCAGGAGAGTCTTCTCATATCCCTTGGGAGTGGTGCGGGAGATTGCAACCGTTATTGTTGCAACTACTTCCACAAAGGCAATCTCAAGATGGCTCTTTAGGGGAACGGAGATGAAGCTAGGGAAGGTGATGATGTGGGCACCCTAGCCAAGACTACCCCGATAAGGTGTTCGACACATGTTCCAATGGCGGACTACATGAATAAAAAACACACCGAGTCTCGGGTGAGCCGAGTAACCCCACTACCGTTCACTCAGTTGGATGTTGTCGCCACCCAGGATTGTATGTGTTCTTTGTAAGGATTATTTGGGTAATTTCGGCTTGATTCTCGACGTAATTGGCTTGTTCACTTGCGGTATTATGTGTGGGCATTCATGATGATTATGCGATCCTCCGCAAGATTACCCCGATAAGGTGTTCGAGACACCGTCCCAATGGCGGACTACTCAACATAAAACACCGTGTCTCAGAGCCGAGTAACCCCACTATCGTACACTCGGTTGGATGTTGTCGCCACCCGGATTGTATGTGTTGTTGTAAGGATTATTTGGGTAATTTATGGCTTGATTTCAAACGTAATTGGCACATTCAACTTTGCGGTATTGTGTGTGGGTATTCCGATGATTATGCGATCCTCCACAAGTTTCATAAGATAAAACGTGCGGTGGTGGTGGTTTAGGAGCCGCTAGATCGCCGATCTTTTTGGGTCAAAGATTCAACTTTGTGCGACTAATGTAACCACCGCATCCGCATTATAAACACCCATTGTTCGTTAGGTTTACCTCGTGCGGATTGCCATTGATAGTCATTCATGGCCATTCCCTCTATCGGTCTTGGGGCGGCTTTTGGTGTTTTATTGTTCAATGTTCCCCGGCCGCTGCATCAATCATTTGCCTTGTTGACGAGAGTAGCCCATTGTAAAACATTTGGACTTGCATCCAAATAGGGAGGCCATGATGTGGGCATTTCGCAATAGTTCTTGGAATATCTCCCAAGTGTCGTACAAGGTCTCATCATCTTCTTGAGTGAATGAAGAGATTTTATTCCTCAATCGTGCGATTTTGGTGATGGAAAATACTTCAAAAGGAACTTTTCGCCATGATGCTCCATGTTGTGATTGTTCCCTTTGGTAAAGTATTTAGCCATTGTTTAGCCCGTCCTCGAAGAGTAAATGGGAATAGGCGCAAACGGATGGCATCATCGAGACTCCATTTATTTTGAAGGTATCGCAAATTTCAAGGAAATTTGCGATATGGTTATTGGATCTTCGCCGGGTAGGCCATCTAATCGAACAAATTGTTGCACCATTTGAATGACATTTGGTTTGATCTCAAAATTAACTGCAACGGCAAAGCGTCAGACGATACTAGACGGCGCCCCGCCCATGGATGGTTTAGCATAGTTGTACATGGTTCTTTGTTGTTCATCCGCCATGGCGAAATCTTTGTTTTCATTAATATCTTCTTCGTGGTCCGTATTAGTACTTTCTCTCGTGTTGCTACCGGTGGTATCACGCCCAAATTCAACGTCGAGTAGGCATGCATGCGGTAAATAAAGAGGATAAGTGTAATCCAAGACTTACAAAGATAGATAAAAAGAGAGATGGTAAAAAATAAAATAAAAATGATCAAATTAACAAAAATAGAGCATTCTTAATATTACAATCCCCGACAACGGAGCAAAAACTTGATGGCTCAAAAGCTACTATAGAAAACCCAGTAAGCAAGTGCACCTATCATTTTATAGTATAGATTATTAAGTAACGAGTGTCATTTCCACGAGGATTGTAAGTACTAATAATTACCGTCTTTTTGTTATCTAATCTAACAATTTTTAGAGTTTTGTTGGTTTAAAAATGAAAACTCAAGAATTTAAAATAATTGCAACTTACAATAGATCAAATAAAAGTAGATTGTAGAATTAAGAAATCAAGAGCTAGAAATGTGTTTGAATGTAAATCCCTCTAGAATGTTTTTGTGATTTAACAAGATAAAGATACAACCAAAACCCTTAAGCAAAAACCAACCTCTTTTAGTAAAATATCATGTTTGATGGACCGTAGAAATTCCGATTTAAGTTAAACCCTATATCGAGCGCAATAACTTCTAACCTCAAGTTGATTAATCGAGATCTCTTTCTAATTAAAACCCCAAAATAACATTATAACGATTTGTGAATTCCCATATTAGGTTTGACCCTAATCAAGAAGATTTATGTCGCCCTATATCTAGGATTGCATGCAACTCTTTTCACTTATATAGGTTCTATTTCACCATGAATCTCGATTTCCTAGATGAAAATAAACTTTAAATCAATATCGCGTAGATATCAATTCAAATGAATAAAGCATAATATAATTGAATCACACAAAACATGAAGATTTTATTAAAAACATACAAACCTTAATCACAAATTCATTCTAGAGTTTATTACATTCAAACACTAGAAATTTAGCTACACATGGCTTTGACAAAAGAGTATACTACACAAGAGGATTTGAATAAAATGAACATGGTGTACTTAGCTCTTATTCAAGACCAATTCAAAACTTCCTCCTTTGATTGATGATGTTGAGCTCCAAGCCTTCTCCTCTAATGCCTTTCAACTTCCAACTCTACCTCTCTTTTATCCTCTCAATGTATTTTGCTTTGAAACTTAGAGTGAATGAATCAATGAATTATGAATGGAATTGGAATTGAAGGAATCCTCCAACCAAAACTCTTGGCTTTTATAGACATTGTTGTTGTGAAAGAACACATTAACAATGTCATCTTTTGACAAATAATTGCTCCACTTCCATAGTTGGGTTGTTGAATCCTTGTTTTCATATGATAATTGAGGGAATAATGGGACTTAATGCAGCAAAATGAGATGTAAAAGTTGTACAAAAGTTGTCCAAAAGCAAAAAGGAAAAGTCTCCATAATTTTCGCCTAAAGAAAAAAGAATTGAGTGGAGAAAAGCACGGCCAGGCCGTGTTCACAACAACCGTGTTTTTATGTCAATTAGATTGTGCTTTTAAACACGGTTTGAGCATGTTTTCCTTATCGTAATGCAGAACACGGTCGTGCTTTGAGTCGTGCTTTCAAAGCACGGCCAGTGGTGTGTTTTTCTCGCTTTTCTTGTTTTTCTTCCGTTTGAAGCATGGCCTTATTTCCCAACACACTAGGGGTGTGTTTTGCACGAGATTGATTCTTCTTGCCTTCTTTTTATCGAGTGTTAGACTGCATTTTGTTCGTATTTTCATATGAAATCCATATAAATTTGCTTCAAGTCTTTACCTTCATCATTTAAAACAAGTCAATGTGATTTTTCTTGAATTTATTGATTATTAAGCTAAAAAGTTAAAGAAATTATCGAAAAAGAGTTATAAAAACGTGAACAAAAATGCACTTATCACTACGTTATATGCCGATGACACTGGCTCAGCTGAGGCACGGAGAGCGATAAATTGCAACAAGAGAAAGGAAAAGGCCCCAACGTGGACCTCCGGGGATCCCTCTTGTTCGAGATGATATGTTAGAAAACATCTTCCCTTTCACTATTGAATTGCTAGACATGGATGCCGAATCTACCCACGAACAGGAAAAATACATTGTGCAGGAAGAGCCCATCATTCCAAATAATACGATTGTGCCTATGGGATTTGATTTCGATGTAGTGTGGCCAGAAGAAGAGTTGGCTTCTACAGCCGAGTTTCGTAATGCTTTCAAGAAGATATGTGATGAAATTGAGAAGATGGAACGCCACCAAGCATCGTTAGATCTTCGTTTTGACAACCTTGATGCAACTATCACCGCAGATATTCGAGGAGTTGTCTTACGCATCAGGGAATGAGCTACACAGCAGACCGCAATGCGTTCAGAGCAGGTCCGTTACTTCAAAGCTTTGTTTGCAGAGTTGTTGGTTTGGAGTGCGGATAATGCCAAATTTCAGCAGAGGCAGAAGGAATTCATGGTCAGAATTGAAGAATCCCACAAGTCGGACATGGAGTTGCTCCATTTGCAACATAAAAGTGAAATTGCCAGACCGGAGAAAGCATGAACCAGGAAGTTCGATCTTCTTATGGCGTAAATGAAGTTGCTAGCAAGCTGAGTCAAAGGCCACACAATCGAGTTCCGCATGACTTACCCAAAGCGGATATCAGCGGAATTCCACAAACTTGACCAACCGGACTTCATTCTCGAGTGGCTTATTTCCTGGCCCGACCCTTTCTTTTGGTGATGATGCCAAAAAAGGAGAAGATGAGGCCTTAAAGAAACTGAAAGGAAAAGTCAAGGGAGTAATGAGGAGGCAAAGAAGGGAGTATCACGCAAGGGAAGGAAGCTTGAAGAACCCCCTTTGAAACTTATGTTTCTTTGAAACCCCCAAAGAAGGAGAAGTCATAGCTTCTATTCTCAGCAAACTACAGAAAGAAATGTCAGTGGAACAAAAATCTGAGATGGCATTCAAGGAGTCGAGGAAAGCCATCGAAGCTGAGTTTGAGAAGGTAGCTGAGAAGTACTCTTCACGCATCCGAATATCGAAAAATCGTATGATGGTCCCCGAGCCGAAAAGATTAGCCTACAATAAAACCCCGAGAGATATTGCCATGCACGATCTTTGGATCTAAGCCCATATCTCTAGAGGATTTCTAGACTCAGACGCAGAAGGATATTTTCAAGACATGACTCTACCACAAGCCCGGATTTGTACTTGGGAGAAGGGACATGAATTGTGCATTCGGTGATAAGCGGCCAAGTTCCAAATCACTCAATTTGGAAAATCAAAAGTTCCGGTGCAAAGACACTCCCCGAGGAGGAAGGGAGATGAGTCGAGAAAGGGAAGATATGGTGGCAGTGGGAGAAGTGTTCAACCACGCCAAGACGAGAAGATATCAAGTATGTGGATCCACGAGAAGAAAGGACTCATATAATGGGTGGATTCGATCATCTTGCTAACTTAGAAGTTGCACACAAGAATGTTGAAGAAATAAAAAGGCAAGAGGTTGCAAAAACAAATGAACGCTCGAGAATGGGAGGAAAGGCGCGCGTAGGGATGACCCCTGCTGCGAAGTGAGCATATGAGAAAAGAAGAAGGAAGAATAGGAAAGAGGAAGAGGAGGAGAGCCGACGAAGACAGAGAAGAGTCGATGAAGAAGAGAGAAGAAGGAAACTGGCCAGGGCGTTGAAGACACCTGCAAACCTCTTCATGTATTTGACTTATTTGTAAGTTTTCCCGTAATATAGCTCTAAGAATTTCCTTGTAATATTTATCCTTTTTGTAACCTAGCTTAGATACACTTTGTAATGCAATATTTGTATAAGCTTTGTTACCTTTTGTAAACAGCTTTGTAAAGGACAAGAATGTTATGATCAATAAAACTGATTATTTAAAGCATACATTCTTGGTTACCGTGACCGCTTGTGTTTGTTGTTTATTTTTGTTTAAGTTTTGGCATCATCAAAAAGTGGGAAATTGTTAGAAAATTTATTTGTTAGATTTTGATGATACCATGTAAAACTTAGACTAGGAAGTTGGCAACCTATTTTCCTTGTAATTCTATGTTGTAATAGATATGACTGAAAGAGCTGAGTGAAGTCAGCTAAGTCAAGAATACAAGAAATCAATTGCGATTTCAGAGTAAAGAATCTATATGTCGGTGACTATGGCCAAGAAAGATGACAACGACTGACTGAAGAGAGCAAGCGGTGTGGAACAATGTGTGTGAAGATTGAGGAAGTTTCAAGTAAGTCAATAAAAGGAGCAAGTCTAATAGTTGAAGTGACAAGAGAGTGATTGGAGCGGACTCAAGTCACAAGGGGTAAAGGCAGCAGTCAAGTCAAGACAACTGACATTGATCCATTGGAAGAAAGTCAAGAATATTAGTCAGTATAATAATAAGTCCAAGTTGCCAGGTCTTAAAGTGTTTGGCCTAGAAACATGCAAAAAGAATAACCCAATGGGAAACATCAAGCTTGTGTCGACTCGTAAAGCTACATAGCCATTTAATACAAGGAAGGATCAACATCTCAAGTGTTGCGGATCAAGAAAAGACAAGCCGAACAAGAAGTGTCATTTGAAAATAACCTATCTCTTTAACGGGCAAATTTTCAAATGAGCACTATAAAAGGCTAAGGAATCAATTGAGAAAAAAAACCTTGAAAAACTTGAACCTAGCACGAAAGAATCAAGCAATTATAAAGCAAGTATAACTGCAAATTCTCAAGCTTATCCGAGAAAATTCCTCAAGCCTAAAATTTGAAGGAACTCGATCCAACACAAAGTTGTGAAGGAAAGATAACTTCAACCAAAGTGGAAGAGGAAACATTTGAAGAACGAAAAAGGTGTCTACTCTCCAAGTTGAAGGAGTTGTAGAAAGGTTCAAGGTCGAACTAGGAGATTCAAGTTTGTTGGAGGGGGTGTGAACAAATCCAAAGACATGAAGGGGAGCTAAAGTAGCAAGCGCGATGTCTTGTGAAGAAGCCGAGTCGCAGGAGAAGCCAATTTGTGTGATCAAGGTTGTCTCTAGATCGAACTACTTTGTAACTTGATATGTTACCTAGTGGATTCCTCCCAGAGTTGGAGAATAGTGGATTAGATGAATTACCCCATCCTTGAACCACTATAAAAATTATTTGTGTCGAATTACCCCATCCTCGAACCACTATAAAAATTATTTGTGTCATTTTACTTTCGGTGTTTATTTTCTTGCTTATATTCTTATATATCTTTGTTAAATTAATCTGCTATCCAACTCGATAATAACAAGTGCTAAAACAAGTGTTAAAAAATGAGCTTTAATCAAACAAAAGGGTGTTAAGTCTTCCATTTGTTAGAAACAAAATCAACTAAAGTTAAGTGTTAGTTGACGCAACTAAGTTATACGATCAACAACTCAATCGAGTATGTTGAGTGGGTAACTTAGTCGAAGATAGTCAACCTAGTTGTCCCCCAAGGACACAATCGATTTGAGTCAACTCGTTAAAATTCTTAAAAAGACTAAAAGTTAAAATTTGGTAAGGTTTATTCAACCCCTTCTAAACCTTACACCACACCCTTGAGACCTACAAGTTGCTTTCGGGCTATAGCTACAATACACAGTTCATTTATTAATCCAAAGACAAAAATGGTGGGAGTCGATAGCTACAATTAGGCTTGCATATTTGCTTTGGAAATAAACTATCCCCATTACTATCCCTAACTAAAAAGTATCATCCGAGATGAAATTCAAAATGTCTTTGATGCCAAATAAATGATCGACATTACGTAACTAGAATTGTGATTTGAACTTAGAGCCTATTCATGTGCAATCGATGAGGCGAAACTTGTCGAGATAGATGACATCACTATTTTCCCATTTTCCTCACCAGGGAGGGCAATCTTCTCTTATGGTCTTCACCTCCCGCCCGGCCCAAAAATAGAGAGAACCAAACCCCTTCTCGATCCATTCATTTTTGCAAGTATGGAGGATCCGAGCTAAGACCCCTCCATTCAAGGCCGGGTGGCCTCGCCCCACAAGCACCCAACCTTCTTTTTTTTTGCTCTTCCTTCGATTTTCCTCCACGAACGAGCCACATAGGAGCCCTAATCATATTCCAAAGGCGGTCAATCACCATAAGTTAGGTATTTTCTACATTCCCATTTTAAGTTTTCTTTCCATGAAAGCCCTAGGGTTTTTGGTAGTTTGTTTATTCTTCATAGAATATTTTCTATTTGTAATTTGCTAGTTGACTCTTTTGAATTCATTTTCATCGGTGTTACCGTATTTGAGTTAAATTGTGTTTTTAAGACTTTATATTCGAGTTATTTAGTTTCTTGTATTTGTCAATCCTAGATTAGATTTATTTTTGTTGTTTCGAGTTATTTGAGTGGCCAAATTCATATTAGAGCCAAGTATATTGATTCTAGAGTCAGGTTAATTAATCATATGTCAAAAATAAGCATTGACGATCTAACAATAGAGGATTGCTTTCAAAAATGTCCAAACGTGTTAGGAATTTTCAGACTAGCAGGCTTCAAAAGATTTGGGCCATAACATTTTCTAAAAAATTGATATTGAGCTTATTCAAGTTTCTATTAAAAGGTGAGAAATAGGGCTACAACTTTGATGAGACACCATGAGAAAATTAGCATGTTTGGATAGCGAACATGAAGCGCAGAAATGGAAGATCCTTTCACTTGAAAATTAGGCGAACAGCGATCCGGTGGCCATTCAACGTTGAGAGAGCAGTGACCAATGAATGGAAAGAGAACTATGTTTACAGATCGATCGATCGATGATCGTCCGAAAGTCGATTCTTGGCGTATTTTGCAACGTGTTTTATTATTTCTTTCCTTTTGAGATTTAATGTCCACCATGTTTAGGACTTCTTTTCCTTTTCTAGTTTCTTTAAGGTTTGTTTTGAGTTGCCTATAAAAGGCAAATACCTTTGTTATTTTGTAAAACTTTGATATTGAATATTGATTTGAGAATTTTCTCTCCAAAGCCTTGGGTGTTCAAGTCCTCTTGTAGAGGAAAAATTATCGGCTTATCAAGCAAACTTCGCATTTATTTGTAGCATCTTCACGCATCGAGGTTCCGCTTAAACCGTAATAGAACACGTGATTGTGGTGTTATTGTAAGTCCAAGCGGCTACGATAATCTAGAGGGTGGTGAATAGATTATCTCCATCTTTTCGATTTATCCCTCTTTTTCAAACCGAATGCTCAAAGACAAATATAAAGGTGCGGAATGTAAACAACACGCGTCGATTTATAGAGCTTCACCCCACCTAGGGACTACGTGCTCTACCACCCCAAAGTATATCCAGGGATGGGTTTCGAAAAAAGAAAAGATTTTATTAATAATTACCAAAATTATTACAACAAAATCTTACACCAACACCTTGAAGAGTACCACACTCTTCTTCAACACCACCTTTGAGATTACCACAATCTCACTTGAAGATTACCACAATCTCCAACGGCACCTTGTGAAGATTACCACAATCTTCACCCTTGAAGAGCACCACACTCTTCAACACCTCAACAAGAAGATTACCACAATCTTCTTACACCTAACACCTAGTTCACCCAAGTGTGTTCTTACCACAAGAACACTCACAAGGATATCTTGTGTTTAAATGACGACCACAAATTCAAGATTACAACTCGATAGTTGATAATACAATAGAGTGCAAGTGTAATCAAGAATAGCCTAGACCTCAAGAATGTGAAAGTGAATAGCTAGGCAAATTACAACAAGAAATAAGACAATGTAAGAACAAGTGTATTCTTGAGTGTATCTTGTTGTGTTGTAGTTTTCTCATGTTGTTGTGCTTCAAAACTTCCTCTATTTATAGGAGATGATTGATACTTGATAGGCTCCTCTTGGAATCTGATTTCTACAAAAATTGCAATTAAAAACAAGATTATAGCTGTTAGAAATCAATTCCACAATTTAAGGAAAAGATGTCTCTTTGACAACGGTTACATTTTTTCGTGAAACTTAAAGGCGGTCGTGTGAGTAAATAAGATTTGAAAAGAACGCAAAGCAAAAATTACACGGGTGGACTGGTCAAGGGGGTCGACCGGTCGCCTCTAGGGTGCGGCCGTCGCCACCACGGTGACCGGATTACCCCGACCGATTTTGAGAGTTCTCAAGTTTGTTTTCGAAATGTGTTCCAGTGTACGGTCCGCTCTATTTGGTCGACCGGTCGACCTCCTGAATGAAGTGTTGTCCAATTTTTGTCGAAAATAAACCTCAAGAAATACTCAGAAAAATTCGTAAAAACATTTTAAACCGATCGGGAGTATTTAAGACAACATTAGAAATATAGTTTTGATGAAATAACACATTTATACGAGAAAGTGTTGTCCGATATAAATTCCAATAAATACTCCAAAAATTCGTAAAAACATTTTAGACCAATCGGGAGTATTAGGACAACATTTAGAAACATAGTTTTAATGAAAGAAACCATTGACATAAAATCATTAAAAGTGTTTGTCCAATATTATCGAAAATCGACTTGAGGAAATACTCCAGGAAAATATTAAAACCATTTTAAATCATTTAGGAGTATTTGGACAACCTTTAAAACCATTGTTTTGGTATAAAAACAAAATCATCAAAATCATGATAAAACCATTTATCAAACAATCTCCCCTTTTTGATGATTACAAACCAAAACAATTTTAACGAGGTCGATTTTGAAAACAAAACAATTTTTAGGTTAAAGAGAACTATCCGTTGTGAGCGACAACATTCCGTGCAATAAACACAAGGATGGGAGTAGAGATTCAAACATATATTACAAATGCTCCCCTATCAATATGCACAACAAGAGTAATATAGAAGCAACTTCAACATAAGCTAAAATCTTAGCTTTTCGATATTGAGCTTAAGTATCGAAAACTTAAAAGCTCCCCGTCAAAGAGACATCATTAGAACCGTATATAAGTTCATACTACAACTAATGGACCAAGAATCGTACATAACCATAATACATCAAGTGGACATAATATGATCCACAACTTACGGCTTTACATAGCCACAACTTATAGCTTCTTTTCGTGAAGCTTATCTTAGCTTCTTTGAGCTAATGAGCTTATAACCTGTTTCTCCCCCTTTGGAATCATCAAAAAGAATGTTAGCAAGATAAATACATCATATATTTATATCAAAGTGCGCAACTAAAACGATGTATCGAGCTATTTCAACATTGAAGCTTATAAACCAAATAGGAGGGAAAGTCGAATCATGCGACTTGTAGAGGTTTATGAAAACTCATTTGATAAGCAAAACATGATCTCTATAAATGTATAAGACTTTTGAAATCGAGAGAATCATGTAGGTGATGAATTTTTTCATTGAAACGTTTTATCGAACACTTGGCGGGCGTAAAAATTTAGAAAGATATATATAACCCTTGTAAATGAAATCAAGCCAAGTTTTTCATCACCAAATTCAATTTAACAAATATCATTCATCAACAATCAATAAGCTCATCACAAATATATATGAATTGCATCAAGAAGAATACATATAAGTCACAAACTTAAGGGTTCAACCCAATTGAGCTAAAGAGAGTGAAATTCTTACCATTTAATCGGTAAATATGAGCATCAATGATGATAACCGAGCTAGGTAGTCCCCAACATAATCATTTTTAATCAAAAATCCCTTAGGCGACCGGTCATGGGCAAGGGCGACGGTCGGCGGAATGGGCGACCGGTCGGCCTTGCCCTTGTCACCATTGTTTGAGTTACGTCTCAAAATTGAAGTATGATCCAAAAATTCGATTTTTCGACCCTAAGTTTTAAAAACGTGCAAAATGCAAACGTAGACCTCATTCAATATACATTATGTCATAATCAAGCTTGAAATGAGGTAAAATACTCGGCGGTTAACGATCAAAAATCCGCGAGTTATCCTTGAGACTAATTAAACACATCTTAAGTTTTTGTTAAAAAATCATAATCCCTTAAAATATATCGAATCTCAATATGTTTAGTTCGATTATGACGAACCAAATTTTGAATACGAATAATCGTATAAGAGATACCGAACTTGTTATCCCGAGAAAAAATAAGAACGTTTGAAAACTTTGGATACAACAAGTCATAAGAAGAAGTGCCTATCGAGGATATTTGAAAATTTCTTTTAATGACACTTTAATGAGATTCGTTGGGATAGTTTTTGAAGTCGAGCATATAGACATAAGGCATATGGAATGTTGAGTCTATAGGAATAATACAAGAAAACATACCTCGAATTTGTTTGTCAATCGACATGCTTTTCTAAACCTTTGTCAATCTTTAGCCATAGAGGTTGAGATAGTTCTTCTTTCTTTGATGCCTAACTCCTTCAAGAATTCTTTTGAAATATAACCATCTTCTTGGCATTGAATAATTTGAAGTCCAAGCGATAAATTGAGCTCCCTCATCATGCTCATCTCGAGTTCACCTAGTATCAACTTAGAAAAATATCTTGCACAAATATTCATTAGTAGCACAAAAATATTCTCATAAATATGCACAAGTTTAAACAATCTTGCCCTTTTTCACAAACAAAGAGAGTAGTATCAACTTTACCTCTTGTAAAATCATTTAGCAAAAATAGCTAAGTCTATCATACCATACACGGGGTACTTGTTTTAAACCATACAAGGCCTTAAAAACAATCATTTGGCCCAAAAATTTTAAACCGGAGGTTGTTTTATATAGACTTCATCTAGAATAAAACCACTTAGAAATTTGGATTTAACATCCATTTGGTAAAGCTTGAAATTTTCTTAAAACAAGAATGGGCAAGTAAAATGCAAATAGCTACAAAATGTGCTATGAGTGCAAATGTTACACCAAAATCAATTACCTTCTTCTTGAAAATACCTTCGAGCTACTAACCTCGCCTTAGTTCGACCAATGTTGCCTTGGTCATAGAGTTTGTTCCGGAATACCCTTTTTGTCTTCTTCATCACTATCATCATAGGGCATCCAATTGATCTAAGGTGTTCGTAATAGAACATTTACATCCAAATATTTTGAGGTAACTAAAATTTGGAGTATTTCATTTCTTATCTACACAACTTAACAAACTCGTTAACGGCATCTCTTATATAAGCAAGAGAAAAATAGCCCAAGTGTAAAAACATGCCTCAATCATCAATCACAAAATATCTTGCATAAGAGCATAGTAGAAATAGACACTATATATATAGACCATGAAGAAAAAACACATACTATGCATTTAGAATATCATCAAGAGTCTAATAAATCATGCAAGTTCAAATAAGCTTAAGAAAGCTATAAAAGGTCTCTTTTGAAATTTGAAAATCCGATAGCATATAGTTGAGACATCATTTAAAAAAGTATTTGAACAAGAGTTGACAAAGCAAATATGTGCAATCAAATATCGAATAGTGCCTTTCAAAAAATCTAAAAATCCTCTTAATGGCACTTGTATGAAATAATATGAAAAACAAGCACATAGGCACATGGCAATACATATATCGAGTCTATAAGAATAACACAAGTGAACGTGCCTCGATAATTTATGCCTTTCTTGACAAATAATGATGTAAATGGCCATATGTGAAAATATGTAGATCCTACACAATTCTTAAGACAAATCTAGCACAAATCATAATGATAAAAGTGTAGGCTAAAAGATATCACAAGTAAGCTCATGCCATAAAAATCCATAATAGATGATAACACACTTTAGTCTACAAAAGTGCACAAGAATTTTAAAGACATCATATAAGGTCTTCTTTTTCAAAAATATTTTAAAAGCACAAATATATATTGTAGACCTTAATTAAAGAAAATAAATACTTGAAAACTCATTTTGCAATTAATACACAAATAAAAGCATGCATAATAACAAAATAAAATGCATATTTAACTAGGAGATACGGGTTACCAATTACGCCATTTCAATGGGTTGTGCCGTTCCCATTGTTGATGATATCTTCCTTTGAGAAGTCACTTTGTTGATGATGACTTCTTTGATTACTCCATTTCCAAGGTTTGTTGCATTCCCATTGTTGAAAATCTCTTCTTCTTTGAAAATCATCTTGTTGATAATGTCTTTGCCATTTCCAAGGATTATGTTCTTCCCATTTTTGATTATATCCTCTTCTAGGAAATTGGCTTTGTCGAAAATAGTTTCTCCTTCTTTGATCAAATGAAACGGTCATTTGATGTCTTCTTGCGGTATGAATTTTCTTGATCATTATTTCACGGTACCTAATACAATATTATTTTGTGGTACCCTCAAGTGCTTGGGTCCTTTAGGATTAGCTTTGAGACTTTTAGGTGTCCAACAATAATTAGAGCTATTTCTAGCCCAACAAGTATTTACCGTATGACCCTTTTTACCGCAATAAAAGCATGTAATAATTCTAGGAGCATAATGACCAATGTGCTTAGAGACTTGATTCTTTTTCATGTGATTGACACCCTTAGGCTTATGATCAAGTTCTAGTTTCGATTTATCACAACAATCAACGATATCGGTCATCTTATCGGTACTCAAGTTGGATTTAGATAAATCATTTTTCAAGCAATTTATATCCTCAACAAGAGTACTATTTTCTTTCTCAAGGTTTCTAACCTTATCAAGAGTGGTGGTGTGAGCACATGATAGTGATTCATAGGAAGTAAATAAACTATCCTTATCATTTTTCAAAACAATGAATTCCTTTTTCAAATTTTTGTATTTAACAAGTAAGTTTTGGAATTCATCTTGTAGCTCATCATAATCATTTTGCAAATCACTATATTCATTTTGCAATTCATTGTCATAAGAAGTAGAGGGTTTAGAACTTACCTCGTTTTCTTCTTCGATGCCCATGAGGCATTGTTCAACTTGTTCATCATGGGAGGTTGTAGAAGGCTTATCCCATGTTGTTGGATTTGATGTTGTATCCATTTGTGAAGTAGATGCTTTTGAGTTGCTCCTTTCATTTGCATATACTTCATAGATGGCTTCTAATTTTGCCATACTTCATGTGCCGATCGAATACCTACAACATGATCAAATTCCAAAGTGGTAAGTGAACAATGTAAAATATTAAGAGCTTTACCATTTAAGGAGATGATTTTCTTCTCTTCATCATTGAGCTTTATGAAGCCTTTTGAGGTGCGTGGTGTATCTTTCATCGAATGGATTCTCCAAATGGTGTTCCAAATGTCGAACCCGCAACCTTGTAAATAGCATTCCATTCTTTATTTCCAAAATATAAAATTTTTGGAATCAAACAGAGGTGGCTTGGTGGTGGAGGTGCCGGATAGATGAGCTTCGTTCGTAGCCGACGATCGTTTCTCTTCACTCGCGATGTGAAACGATCTTGCCAAGGAGTTTGGCTCGATACCACTTGTAAGTCCAAGCGCTACGATAATCTAGAGGGGGTGAATAGATTATCTCCATCTTTTCGATTTATCTCCATTCTTTCTTTTCAAAATATAAAATTTTTGGAATCAAACCGAGGTGGCTTGGTGGTGGAGGTCTTAGGATAGATGAGCTTCGTTCAGTAGCCGACGATCGTTTCTCTTCACTCGCGATGTGAAACGAGCTTGCCAAAGAGTTTGGCTCGATACCACTTGTAAGTCCAAGCGGCTACGATAATCTAGAGGGGGTGAATAGATTATCTCCATCTTTTCGATTTATCCCTCTTTTTCAAACCGAATGCTCAAAGACAAATATAAAGGTGCGGAATGTAAACAACACGGGTCGATTTATAGAGCTTCACCCCACCTAGGGACTACGTGCTCTACCACCCTAGTATATCCGGGATGGGTTTCGAAAAAAGAAAAGATTTTATTAATAATTACCAAAATTATTACAACAAAATCTTACACCAACACCTTGAAGAGCACCACACTCTTCTTCAACACCACCTTTGAGATTACCACAATCTCACTTGAAGATTACCACAATCTCCAACGGCACCTTGTGAAGATTACCACAATCTTCACCCTTGAAGAGCACCACACTCTTCAACACCTCAACAAGAAGATTACCACAATCTTCTTACACCTAACACCTAGTTCACCGAAGTGTGTTCTTACCACAAGAACACTCACAAGGATATCTTGTGTTTGAATGACGACCACAAATTCAAGATTACAACTCGATAATTGATAATACAATAGAGTGCAAGTGTAATCAAGAATAGCCTAGACCTCAAGAATGTGAAAGTGAATAGCTAGGCAAATTACAACAAGAAATAAGACAATGTAAGAACAAGTGTATTCTTGAGTGTATCTTGTTGTGTTGTAGTTTTCTCTCATGTTGGTGTGCTTCAAAACTTCCTCTATTTATAGGAGATGATTGATACTTGATAGGCTCCTCTTGGAATCTGATTTCTACAAAAATTGCAATTAAAAACAAGATTATAGTTGTTAGAAATCAATTCCACAATTTAAGGAAAAGATGTCGCTGCATGATTACATTTTTGTCATCAAACTTAAGAAGCGACGGGTCGCGCAGAAAATAAGATTTGAAAAGAACGCGCAAAAATTACACGGGTGACCGGCCCAAGGGGGGTTCGATCGGTCGCCCTAGGGTGCGACGGTCGCCCACCACGGTGACCGGTCACCCCGACCGCTTTTGAGAGTTCTCAAGTTTCTATTTCGAAATGTGTTCCTGTGCACGGTCGCTCTCTTTGGTCGACCGGTCATCTCTGAATGAAGTGTTGTCCGATTTTTGTCGAAAATAAACCTCAAGAAATACTCCAAAAATTCGTAAAAACATTTTAAACCGATCGGTAGTATTTAGGACAACATTAGAAATATAGTTTTGATGAAATAACACATTTATACGAGAAAGTGTTGTCCGATGTAAATTCCAATAAATACTCCAAAAAATTCGTAAAAACATTTTAGACCAATCGGAGTATTAGGACAACATTTAGAAACATAGTTTTAATGAAAGAAACCATTGACATAAAATCATTAAAAGTGTTTGTCCAATATTATCGAAAATAGACTTGAGGAAATACTCAGGAAAATATTAAAACCATTTTAAATCATTTAGGAGTATTTGGACAACCTTTAAAACCATTGTTTTAGTATAAAAACAAAATCATCAAAATCATGATAAAACCATTTATCAAATAATCTCCCCTTTTTGATGATTACAAACCAAAACAATTTTAACGAGGTCGATTTTGAAAACAAAATAATTTTTCTAAGGTTAAAGAGAACTATCCGTTGTGAGCGATAACATTCCGTGCAATAAACACAAAGATGGGAGTAGAGAGATTCAAACATATATTACAAATGCTCCCCCTATCAATATGCACAACAAGAGTAATATAGAAGCAACTTCAACATAAGCTAAAATCTTAGCTTTTCGATATTGAGCTTAAGTATCGAAAACTTAAAAGCTCCCCCTGTCAAAGAGACATCATTAGAACCGTATATAAGTCCATACTACAACTAATGGACCAAGAATCCTACGTAACCATAATACATCAAGTGGACATAATATGATCCACAACTTAATGGCTTTACATAGCCACAACCTATAGCTTCTTTTCGTGAAGCTTATCTTAGCTTCTTTGAGCTAATGAGCTTATAACCTGTTTCTCCCCCTTTGGAATCATCAAAAAGAATGTTAGCAAGATAAATACATCATATATTCATATCAAAGTGCGCAACTAAAACGATGTATCGAGCTATTTGAACATTGAAGCTTATAAACCAAATAGGAGGGAAAAGTCGAATCATACGACTTGTAGAGGTTTATGAAAACTTATTTGATAAGCAAAACATGATCTCTATATATGTATAAGACTTTTGAAATCGAGAGAATCATGTAGGTGATGAATTTTTCATTGAAACATTTTATCGAACACTTGGCGGGCGTCAAAAATTTAGAAAGATATATATAACCCTTGTAAATGAAATCAAGCCAAGTTTTCATCACCAAATTCAATTTAACAAATATCATTCATCAACAATCAATAAGCTCATCACAAATATATATGAATTGCATCAAGAAGAATACATATAAGTCACAAACTTAAGGGTTCAACCCAATTGAGCTAAAGAGAGTGAAATTCTTACCATTTAATCGGTAAATATGAGCATCAATGATGATAACCGAGCTAGGTAGTCCCCAAAATATGAAATTTATGCAACAAAACACATTTGAAGTGAATTGTGTGTGAAATTTGCAAAAGGGGACAAAAAAAGAACCAAAAAGCCAAAAATGCTTAAGCCTGGAAAAGTAATCATTTTTAATCAAAAATCCCTTAGGCGACCGGTCATGGGCAAGGGCGGCCGGTCGACGGCATGGGCGATCGGGTCGGCCTTGCCCCATCAACATGTTTGAGTTCTGTCTCAAAATTCGAAGTTTGATCCAAAAATCCGATTTTTCGCCCTAAGTTTTAAAAACGTGAAAAATGCAAACGTAGACCTCATTCAATATACATTATGTCATAATCAAGCTCGAAATGAGGTAAAATACTCGTGGTTAACGATCAAAAAATCATGAGTTATCCTTGAGACTAATTAAACACATCTCAAGTTTTTGTTAAAAATCATAATCCCTTAAAATATATCGAATCTCAATATGTTTAGTTCGATTATGACGAACCAAATTTTGAATACGAATAATCGTATAATAGATACCAAACTTGTTATCTCGAAAAAATAAGAACGTTTTAAAGCTTTGGATACAACAAGTCATAAGAAGAAGTGCCTATCGGATATTTGAAAATTTCTTTTAATGACACTTTAATGAGATTCGTTGGGATAGTTTTTGAATTCGAGCATATAGACATAAGGCATATGGAATGTTGAGTCTATAGGAATAATACAAGAAAACATACCTCGAATTTGTTTGTCAACCGACATGCCTTTCTCAACCTTTGTCAATCTTTAGCCATAGAGGTTAAGATAGTTCTTCTTTCTTTGATGCCTAACTCCTTCAAGAGTTCTTTTGAAATATAACCATCTTCTTGGCATTGAATAATTTGAAGTCCAAGCGATAAATTGAGCTCCTCATCATGCTCATCTCGAGTTCACCTAGTATCAACTTAGAAAAATATCTTGCACAAATATTCATTATTAGCACCAAAAATATTCTCATAAATATGCACAAGTTTAAACAATCTTGCCTTTTTTACAAACAAAGAGAGTAGTATCAACTTTACCTCTTGTAAAATCATTTAGCAAAAATAGCTAAGTCTATCATCATACCATACACGGGGTACTTGTTTTAAACCATACAAGGCCTTAAAACAATCATTTGGCCCAAAAACTTTTAAACCCGGAGGTTGTTTTATATAGACTTCATCTAGAATAAAACCATTTAGAAATTTGGATTTAACATCCATTTGGTAAAGCTTGAAATTTTCTTAAAACAAGAATGGGCAAGTAAAATGCAAATAGCTACAAAATGTGCTATGAGTGCAAATGTTACACCAAAATCAATTACCTTCTTCTTGAAAATACCTTCGAGCTACTAACCTCGCCTTAGTTCGACCAATGTTGCCTTGGTCATAGAGTTTGTTCCAGGAATACCCTTTTTGTCTTCTTCATCACTATCATCATAGGGCATCCAATTGATCTAAGGTGTTCGTAATAGAACATTTACATCCAAATATTTTGAGGTAACTAAAATTTGGAGTATTTCATTTCTTATCTACACAACTTAACAAACTCATTAACGGCATCGCTTATATAAGCAAGAGAAAAATAGCCCCAAGTGTAAAAACATGCCTCAATCATCAATCACAAAATATCTTGCATAAGAGCATAGTAGAAATAGACACTATATATATAGACCATGAAGAAAGAAACACATACTATGCATTTAGAATATCATCAAGAGTCTAATAAATCATGCAAGTTCAAATAAGCTTAAGAAAGCTATAAAAGGTCTCTTTTGAAATTTGAAAATCCGATAGCATATAGTTGAGACATCATTTAAAAGAAGTATTTGAACAAGAGTTGACAAAGCAAATATGTGCAATCAAATATCGAATAGTGCCTTTCAAAAAAATCTAAAAATCCTCTTAATGGCACTTGTATGAAATAATATGAAAAACAAGCACATAGGCACATGGCAATACATATATCGAGTCTATAAGAATAACACAAGTAAACGTGCCTCGATAATTTATGCCTTTCTTGACAAATAATGATGTAAATGGCCATATGTGAAAATATGTAGATCCTACACAATTCTTAAGACAAATCTAGCACAAATCATAATGATAAAAGTGTAGGCTAAAAGATATCACAAGTAAGTGATGCCATAAAAATCCATAATAGATGATAACACACTTTAGTCTACAAAAGTGCACAAGAGTTTTAAAGACATCATATAAGGTCTTCTTTTTCAAAAATATTTTAAAAGCACAAATATATATTGTAGACCTTAATTAAAGAAAATAAATACTTGAAAACTCATTTTGCAATTAATACACAAATAAAAGCATGCATAATAACAAAATAAAATGCATATTTAACTAGGGAGATACGGGTTACCAATTACGTCATTTCAATGGGTTTGTGCGTTCCCATTGTTGATGATATCTTCCCTTTGAGAAGTCACTTTGTTGATGATGACTTCTTTGATTACTCCATTTCAAGGTTTGTTGCATTCCCATTGTTGAAAATCTCTTCTTCTTTGAAAATCATCTTGTTGATAATGTCTTTGCCATTTCCAAGGATTATGTTCTTCCCATTTTTGATTATATACTCTTCTTGAAATTGGCTTTGTCGAAAATAGTTTCTCCTTCTTTGATCAAATGAAACGGTCATTTGATGTCTTCTTAGCGGTATGAATTTTCTTGATCATTATTTACGGGTACCTAATACAACATTATTTTGTGGTACCCTCAAGTGCTTGGGTCCTTTAGGATTAGCTTTGAGACTTTTAGGTCTCCAACAATAATTAGATCTATTTCTAGCCCGACAAGTATTTACCGTATGACCCTTTTTACCGCAATAAAAGCATGTAATAATTCTAGGAGCATAATGACCAATGTGCTTAGAGACTTGATTCGTTTTCATGTGATTGACACCCCAGCTTATGATCAAGTTCTAGTTTCGATTTATCACAACAATCAACGATATCGGTCATCTTATCGGTACTAAGTTGGATTTAGATAAATCATTTTTCAAGCAATTTATATCCTCAACAAGAGTACTATTTTCTTTCAAGGTTTCTAACCTTATCAAGAGTGGTGGTTTGAGTACATGATAGTGATTCATAGGAAGTAAATAAACTATCCTTATCATTTTTCAAAACAATGAATTCCTTTTTCAAAATTTTGTATTTAACAAGTAAGTTTTGGAATTCATCTTGTAGCTCATCATAATCATTTTGCAAATCACTATATTCATTTTGCAATTCATTGTCATAAGAAGTAGAGAGTTTAGAACTTACCTCGTTTTCTTCTTCGATGCCCATGAGGCATTGTTCAACTTGTTCATCATGGGAGGTTGTAGAAGGCTTATCCCATGTTGTTGGATTTGATGTTGTATCCATTTGTGAAGTAGATACTTTTGAGTTGCTCCTTTCATTTGCATATACTTCATAGATGGCTCCTAATTTTGCCATACTTCATGTGCCGATCGAATACCTACAACATGATCAAATTCCAAAGTGGTAAGTGAACAATGTAAAATATTAAGAGCTTTACCATTTAAGGAGATGATTTTCTTCTCTTCATCATTGAGCTTTTTGAAGCCTTTTGAGGTGTGTGGTGTATCTTTCATCGGAATGGATTCTCCATTAATGACGGTGTTCCAAATGTCGAACCCGCAACCTTGTAAATAGCATTCCATTCTTTCTTTCCAAAATATAATTTTTGGAATCAAACCGAAGTGGCTTGGTGGTGGAGGTCGGATAGATGAGCTTCGTTCAGAGCCGACGATCGTTTCTCTTCACTCGCGATGTGAAACGAGCTTGCCAAAGAGTTTGGCTCGATACCACTTGTAAGTCCAGCGCTACGATAATCAGAGGGGGTGAATAGATTATCTCCATCTTTTCGATTTATCTCCATTCTTTCTTTTCAAAATATAAAATTTTTGGAATCAAACCGAGGTGGCTTGGTGGTGGAGGTGCGGATAGATGAGCCGTCAGTAGCCGACGATCGTTTCTCTTCACTCGCGATGTGAAACGAGCTTGCCAAAGAGTTTGGCTCGATACCACTTGTAAGTCCAGCTACTGTGATAATCTAGAGGGGGTGAATAGATTATCTCCATCTTTTCGATTTATCCCTCTTTTTCAAACCGAATGCTCAAAGACAAATATAAAGGTGCGGAATGTAAACAACACGGGTCGATTTATAGAGCTTCACCCCACCTAGGGACTACGTGCTCTACCACCCCAAAGTATATCAGGGATGGGTTTCGAAAAAGAAAAAGATTTTATTAATAATTACCAAAATTATTACAACAAAATCTTACACCAACACCTTGAAAGAGCACCACACTCTTCTTCAACACCACCTTTGAGATTACCACAATCTCACTTGAAGATTACCACAATCTCCAACGGCACCTTGTGAAGATTACCACAATCTTCACCCTTGAAGAGCACCACACTCTTCAACACCTCAACAAGAAGATTACCACAATCTTCTTACACCTAACACCTAGTTCACCCAAGTGTGTTCTTACCACAAGAACACTCACAAGGATATCTTGTGTTTGAATGACGACCACAAATTCAAGATTACAACTCGATAATTGATAATACAATAGAGTGCAAGTGTAATCAAGAATAGCCTAGACCTCAAGAATGTGAAAGTGAATAGCTAGGCAAATTACAATAAGAAATAAGACAATGTAAGAACAAGTGTATTCTTGAGTGTATCTTTTTGTGTTGTAGTTTTCTCTCATGTTGTTGTGCTTCAAAACTTCCTCTATTTATAGGAGATGATTGATACTTGATAGGCTCCTCTTGGAATCTGATTTCTACAAAAATTGCAATTAAAAACAAGATTATAGTGTTAGAAATCAATTCCACAATTTAAGGAAAAGATGTCTCACGCACAACGGTTACATTTTTTTGTCAAACTTAAGGCGACGGGCAGAGAAATAAGATTTGAAAAGAATGCAGCAAAAATTACATGGGGTGACCGGTCAAGGGGGTCGGCCGGTCGCCCTAGGGTGCGACGGCCGCGCCCACCACGATGACCGATCACCCCCGACCGTTTTTGAGAGTTCTCAAGTTTCTTTCGAAATGTTTTCCCTGTGCCTGTCGCTCTCTTTGGTCGACCAGGTCGACCTCCTGAATGAAGTTTTGTCCGATTTTTATCGAAAATAAACCTCAAGAAATACTCAGAAAAATTCGTAAAAACATTTTAAACCGATCGGGAGTATTGAGGACAACATTAGAAATATAGTTTTGATGAAATAACACATTTATACGAAAGTGTTGTCCGATATAAATTCCAATAAATACTCAGAAAAATTCGTGAAAAACATTTTAGACCAATCGGGAGTATTAGGACAACATTTAGAAACATAGTTTTAATGAAAGAAACCATTGACATAAAATCATTAAAAGTGTTCGTCAATATTATCGAAAATAGACTTGAGGAAATACTCCGAAAAATATTAAAACCATTTTAAATCATTTAGGAGTATTTGGACAACCTTTAAAACCATTGTTTTGGTATAAAAACAAAATCATCAAAATCATGATAAAACCATTTATCAAACGATTATTAGAGTAACTCAATTGATAAACTATAACTATTAGATTTGTATATGTTATGTATGCAAATGGTAGACTTGCACCTTTTAAAACTTTGTCAATCATCACAAGAGGTTTTAATGGTTATTTAGCAAGCTAGCACAAATATCCAATGAATGATATAATGTTAAATGCTGAAAATAAATGAGACACAACTTTTATAGTGGTTCAAGGGTGGATAATCACACTAGTCCACTATTCTCCTACCGGGGAGGAATCCCCTAAGTAAGATGATTTCTCAATACAAAGTACTAACAACTGGAGTGGCTTTGATCACACTAGCCCACCTGCCTAGATTACATCTATTTCACAAGAATTGGTCACACACTCTCATATTACTTGCTCAACGAACTCCGCAAGATTTGTTTACACAACCTCTTGCCTCGTTCATGGTTCCTCTGAACCTCACCACGGATACTTCACATCAAGGAAATGTGAACCCCAATTTGTTGTTCTTCAAAACTTATTCCTCTTTCAATTGAATAAACAACATGTCTCTTCTATAGTTTTGTTAGACGGGTGTCTCGGTTTTGCTTGAGGATATGAACTCTTTGCTTGATAGAGAATTCTTCTTTGCTTTTAATTTTTCTTTGTGTTGTGTCTCATATTTTTGGTGTTCCTCTTAAATTTTTTTCTCAAAGATTTATACGGGTGAACTGAATTTTGCCCGTTGAAGTACGAGGCGGATTTTAAATCACACCATTGCACAATTGGCACGTCTTTTCTTGCAGCTTGATGTTGACATGTCATGCTACTTTTTTATTTTTGCAAAGATCCAAACCGCGGCAATGTAGGTGCTTCTCGTTGGCTACATTCCTTTAGTCTTCATTAAATGCTTAGCTCTTTATGGTTAAACATCGCACTTTTGGTTTCATCTAATGAATATCTTCCTTGATCTCGGTCAATATATAATTCCGTTTACTTTAGATATGCGGCTCATTTACCCCACTTGACCGATCTTGAAAGTTTTCCGATGTTAAGTCATCTGCCTTCGACTCAACCTAGCGGCGTTCTATTTTCTTGAGTGTCTTGAATTTCTTCGATTCAACTGAGAGTCTTTTGAAAACTTCACTACTCAGGTGAAAGTTTTTAGAAGATTGTATAACTCAGCTAGAAGTCTTTTCATCTTCTTCATCATGTCTTCTGGGACTCTTTTGCACTTTGAAATGACTTTTTCAAACATCTTATATCCTATCTATTACAAAAACAGAAATTGCACCATTTTATTGTGCCAACTTTCTAATACTAGTTTTCTAAGCATCGTCAAAATATATAATACTAAATTTCCTAACAAAGATAAAATCGGGAATTTCATAGGATCAAATTGATATCCCTTCGTTCGTGTACTATTTTATTTTATTTTTGGATTAAGGGTTTTGCGAGCCCAAGCCATGCCTACATCCCAGCCAGTAAGCGGCAACGCGCGTGTGTTTTTGGACCTATCCCACTAGCATGTAGGTTCCCCTCCTCTAAAAACTTATGATTCCTCTTGGGGCCCAAATCCAATACTCTAATTTGAGTTATATAAAGTGAACTTATTTTAGCTTACAAACCCATCTCGGATGGAGATTTACTCGACCCCACATTTCTAATTTTCGTAATAGTTTTATATTTTAGTGACTAAGTTAGTGTATTGATTTCTCATTCACTTGAATTGATTTTGAGAAAAATCAAATGCTAATCGCATCTACTCACTTCATGGATTATGATTATCTAATTTATTTCCATTTTTCATAAATGAAACTCACATAATATTTGGTCAGATATGGGTCAAAACCCATATTTTTCTAAACCAAATTTCCAACAATATCCTCTCATAGAAATCATAATATGACATCATTAATTCACAATTTTAAGTTTAAAGACAAGAATATAAATTATATATTTATTAACTTTTATAAAAAAAAACTCCATATCTAGCTACGCTACGAAAATAAAAATACATCATGACTCTGGACTTGGTAATAGATATAAAGACGCGGTTGTGTTCGATAACTATGCAACAAAAATATACGTAAGAAACGCCCTAAAATTAATTGGAACAACGTGGAAGCAAATACCTAATAATCAGAAGAAATGGCATATTCGGTGTAAGAGCGCCCGGCATTCCACAATTTGCTATCCTTTCCATGTTACTTTCAGACTAAGTCCAAATCAAAATTCCTTCAACCATACTCTGCATTATTAAATTATGTAGTAACTACTCAGAATATTATAATTATTTCCTAAAAAAAAACAAAAAAAAAATATTATAATTATTAAGACCTAAATAAAAACCTAGATCTGAATTCCAACTATTCGTGCTCCCGCGTTTCCACGTGGGCTTGACGAGTTCTCTATTTGCCTATATATGCTCTTGTTTTTTAGCATCCATCCTCAGTTTTTATCTCCATCTTCATCAGGTTCTTGTTTTCTTTTTTTCCAGGTACGAATTTTTCATTGTCCTCTTATAATTTTTTATTCACTTCTTTAATTTTATTTTTTTATCTTTTTGTAAGCTTTCTCTTTTGTGTTTTTCTCAAGTCTGAAACTTTACGATTATATGTATATAATGGATGGTGATTGGTGAATGTTGCCACGAGCCTAAGAATTACTTTGATAGGCTTTCTTCGTGTAATCTAGTTTCTTGATTCAACAGCAATCACATAAGGTGACCATTAAGCCTTTGTGCGGGTTAAAACATACCCAAAAATGTATCTTAAATTGGTGAGGCATCCACATAAGGTGACCATTAAGCCTTTGTGCGGGTTAAAACTTACCCAAAAATGTATCTTAAATTGGTGAGGGATCCACATGAGCTAGCCGTAAAAAGTTTCTCGTGCAAGCCCCATAATTATCGGATCCTTCAGTTACTCATTCAATGCAAGATTGGGACTTGTTGATCTTGCCCCATTTCATGAAATGGAACACAAATTCTCAATTCTTTTGTTTTATGATTGTTTTGTTTCGTGGCCTAGTTGTTTGAACAGACGCTGAGCTAAGTTTAGGCTGGATTTTAAGCTAAATTCGAAATCTGTTATAACAAATTCATTGATTTTTTTAATTTTTTTCTTGTCCTAAATCCAAATCCTTTGTTTCTATCACAACCTTAAGAATTTTGATTGTGGAAACATCTTTTACATTCTTTACCAACCAACCCGTTAGATCCATCAAAAGAAAGATGAATATTTGGTCTTTGGCATTTTCCTGTTTTTATTTATTGATATATTTGTTTTATTTTGTGCATTCCCTGTGGCCCGTTGTTTGATGGGATTAAGACGGTCACTTGATGAATGCAAAATGTTGTGTTGATATTAGGTTCAGTATAAATCATATTAGAAAAGACGGTTTAAGATAGCAGGCCCCTGGCTTTGATTGTTAAATCAGAAGCCATGGACCGAGTGTTTCTTTAATTTCATATTGGGGCGGCTCATCATCATTTGATTGCTAAAGAACATTGGACTAGCCCCTGTATTATAGTTTCTCATTGGGCAGGGCAAGCATATATGTCATTGGCCCTCAAGTGGTTTAATCAATTATTTTCTTTGATAAGATTTCTGTTTTCCAAAGGATTTCACATAGAAGCAGGGAACATGGGGTTGTTAGGATTAGACGTAGGTAGCTGATATCCGATTTGATTATTCCAGGATGAGCAACGAGAATGGAGCTGAAGCGTCACCTCACAAGCGTGCTCCCGCTTAAATGAAAGGATCCTCTCATCTTTGTCCAGGAGATCAGTTGCTGCTCATCCTTGGCATGACCTTGAGATTGGTAATTAATCAATTATCAAGGGAATTTTCAGTCAAATACAGATTTCTTTCCAGTGGTACTATTTTTGATACCTCGACTTTCTTTTTTTGCAGGACCCGGAGCACCCCAAATTATTAATGTTGTATGTCATCTTTCTTCTTTCCAGTAATGACGATTCTAGAATAAATTAATTTATAGTGAAATGGCATAGGCACTCTGAGACACTGAAATTAAATAATGGAGCCCCGTGGGACACTGGTTTTTCCTTTACTACTTGTTGCCAATTTTTGAAGTGCTCTGGTTTTAACCTTCAGAGACTTTTAGTTATGGTTTAAAGGATACATGTTGAAATTTACTGTTAATAACCAGAAAGGTTCCGTGGTGCCAATTGTTATCCTCGTATGTGTTTGTCAATTCGTTCTATGTCCATTTTTTCTAGGGGGTGGCCAGTCTGATATGCTTTAATGTGTCCAAGTAACTTTTTTTACAAATCTGATGTTCTTTCCATGTCTACGATTTCCAAATGGTTGGCTCCTGGCTTAGAAATTGTCTTGCCATATTCTGGCAGGTAATTGAGATACCAAAAGGAAGTAAAGTGAAATATGAACTTGACAAGAAAACTGGTCTGATCAAGGTATGCTAAAATAGTACATTCTTATTACACCTCTTGTATAAGTTGACAATAAAAGATCCACTTGCAAACTTATATAAACTGCTTCAATGAATGCCCAGGTTGATCGCATATTGTACTCTTCCATGGTCTATCCTCACAATTATGGATTCATTCCTCGCACACTATGTGAAGATAACGACCCAATGGATGTTCTGGTTATTATGCAGGTTAACCAACTTTATCTAAATTTTACAAATACTTAAAATTTACAGTTGACCTTTTTCTTATGTATTGGTGTTCTTATCACGAATCACACTGAAGTAGATTTCCTTCAGGAATCTGTTGCTCCTGGTTCTTTTCTTCGAGCCAGAGCCATAGGCTTGATGCCTATGATTGATCAGGTATTACTATTCCACCAAAGAAAATAGATTTTATTCTTTGTACTTGTTAGAGATGTATGAAATTAAATTTCTTTGCCAAATTAGGGAGAGAAAGATGACAAGATCATTGCTGTATGTGCTGATGATCCAGAGTATCGCCACTACACTGATATCAGCCAACTACCACCTCATCGTCTAACAGAAATCAAACGATTCTTTGAAGATTGTATCCTTTTCAAATGTTCTATTATTCTCTGTGGTTTTGTTGTTTCATTGTTTTTGTTTTTCGATGAGGATCTCATGCCGCATGAAAAATGGACAGAAGTTTTTTTTTTTTTTTTCTTTAACAAGTATTTAGACAAGAAGAATGAGAACAAAGAAGTAGCAGTGGATGAGTTCTTGCCTCCAGCTACTGCTATCGATGCCATCCAATATTCCATGTAAGTTTCAAATTTGATGTGTGTGGATATGATAGTCAACATAGGTTTATCTGCCTTCATTACAAAGGTGGTTCCAGTTAGAATTTTTATTCCTAAAATCTCAATTCTGTTAATTGCAGGGACCTTTATGCTGAGTATATCCTGCACAGCTTGAGGAAGTAAATTTATTAAAGGATGCACTATCTTCTGTCTGTGTTGGAGACACTTGCGGGACGATTTTAGAATATATGATTGTTTCCTCAAGAAGCAGCAATTTATCTGATAGACGATTATCATATCATGCATTCTCAGCTCAATACTTGGTCTGCGTTTATTTATTTATTTATTTATTTTCCCTTTTACGAGAAGTTTGTCGTTTGGCAAACTTATCTCCACCTTGATACAGTGTACGAATATTGAACATCAATGCTATCCACATTGTTATTTGATCTTAGTTCGAAGTTCTAATAATACAAATAAGCAGCTATTATTGATTTATTTCACCTGTGACATTTCCTTTCAGAAAGTAACACGCAAAACCAACGGTGATTTTAATGTTGGGTTAGTTACAAAAATTTGGCCTAATTACAAAAAAACAATCCTGCTAACTTTTAAAATTACAAATAATATACTTGAGGTTTGGTTTGTCTAAAATTTACCTCCTTCATAAGCAAAAACATTTGAAACCCCCCCTCATATTTATAAAAAAAAGTACAGTTTACCCCTTAGATTTTTCTTGAATCAAACTTAGGGGTAGTTTTTGTAATTTTAAAATATAGCTGAGTTCTTTGTAAGTAGGTCAAAAATCAAGGGTAGTTTTTGCTATTATCCATTTAATGTCTTTAAGGTTCCGGCAATTCAAGCTTTGTTTGCATGCGCAGATTCTCATCTTATGTTGGAACTGTATCAGTTTTTCCGCAATTGAGGAATTTGTGACTGTAGCACTTAAAAATTCACTATATATACACTTAGTGTATATACTTGGGCATAGCTTGTGTAAGCACGGTCGGTCGTGGACCATCAATCAATGGGGACAACACCGGCCCATATATAAAAAAAAATATTTACTCTAAATTGGTAGTCCAAAAATCCTACACTCAACTTTTGATAGCCTAATTCATCTTTGATCCTTTACCACTATCTTGGAGTCCGAAAATCTCAATCGCCGCACAATTACAAAATTCACAAATCACAAGAGTGTTCTCGGACTAATTTTTTATTGTTCAAGATCAAGAAACCAGATATGGGTTTTTGTGCTCAATTTTATATTATTCAATAATTAGCATTAATAGAGATAGAGGTAGACCGGACGGTTGCGCTTTGATTTGGCATGTTTGGCAAGAACCTTCCGAGCAGAGACAGAGAGGGAGTAAGAGCTAGGTCAAAAATTGAGAGGTGATGGGTTATGAAGGGTTTTGAATTTAAACCCTAATTAAGCCCATGGATACGCATCGATCCTATCGCGCCTCTCGCTTCTTATGGGGCCTAATTGTATTGTGGTGACCGGCCGATACTTGGGCCTAATCAACATCAATTGCTTTTATTTTAGCTCTTTTTAGGGAATTAATTTTTCAAAATATAGATTCAAATTTACATCAACATCAATTGTATCCCTTTGTTCCGCTACAAGTATTTTTGATCAAATATCTCTCGCAAAATATTTTATATGAAACACATGATTGCGCATTATTTTTTAACATTTGCGTGATGTTAAAGTATGTTACACAGAGTAAGTGGAGGGATAGGTTCAAGACAATTAATATACGTTGCGTGTATAACAAACTAATTCTTCTCTAAAGGACATGAATGCCCAATATCTCACCCAAATCCCTGAACAATATGCTCATGCGCAAATTTTTCCCACAAATATGTTCCGGTCAAAAAAAAAAAAAAGACAAAATATACGCTACGTATAACAAACAAATTTTTCTCCAAAAATCACAACACAACAGATTAATGATCAAAATTCAGATCTCGATCATAACACAAAACAAAACCAAAAGCAAAACACACAGACGCGAGAAGAAAAGAGAAAGAACAGAGAATAAAGACGCAACAAAAGCGTAGAAGAACGAAAAAAAAAAAAAAGCAAGGTAATGAAGAAAAACTTCAATCAAAACGAATAGATATTTTATTGAAAATTCTTTGCATCGAACAACATTAATTTGCTTGTTTTCTTCGTCTTATATTTCAAAATATATAATATTATATATATATATATATATTGCATGAGTTTTATGATCCTAAATGGAATTTTTTCATCAACATGACATCGGGTTAATGTTTCTAGTGTATAGATATTTTTCGTTTAAAAAATCATTCAAATTTGTTTCATAATTGTGTAAAAATTGTTTTCGGTTTATCTTTGCTATGGAAATGGGTCAAATTTCACAATATACGTGCACTGTTTAGGTAATTGTTTCAAAAATATTTTGATATTATTTTAAACTTGTTTCTATTAGGCATGCTTCACCGAATACATCACATTGCTTTTTCTATACATGAAACATTTGCTGTTTCATATTTGTTTAAGTTATGTTTCATCCATGTTTCACATTGGATAATTTCATTGAATTCACGATTACATGGAGAAAATTCCAAGAGTGGTATACCACAACAAACAATGGGAAGAAAATAAAAATTACATCAACTTTGAGATAACAGAATATCGATTCCCAATTGCACTTTCAGTCCTAAAGGAAATTTTGGAACAACAAATACAAGTCCAAGAGATGAAGAAACAATGCGATTAAATACAAATCGACAGTGAAGCTCACAAGATTGAAGATTGAAAATGACTTCAACCGGAGTTCTTCTTGCAAGAAAAAGCAAAGAAACAAATTTGATGAAGTTTCCTCTATACATAGATGTAGTTGTCAACTCGAAAAACCAATACCTCTCAAAATCAAAAGAAACAATACCAAAATGCAATAGAGGAACAAACAACATATCAATAGAGAGCTCATCCATTGAAGACATGGGCCAAAATCGATTGACTATATCGACTATGCAAACCTTATCAAAGCAAAAATATAGTCGAAGAAAAATAGAAATTCAAGAACCGAGAAATGGTGAATAACGAATCCAAACCGAAGATGTGTAGAACAACAAAGAGGAATTATTAAAACATATCGCTTGTTATGCGTTGAAAAATCACTTCCAATATAAGGCCAAGATGTCGCATACAATGTGCAATACTATGTAATGTGCCTGGAGGAAAATTTCAATTACCATTTGAAAGTATTCGCAAAAACAGGGACACCAAGATTCATATTAAGAAAATACGACAACAACCATATTTGTCCGCTCGTTAAGAGAATGAATGACAATCGACAAGCTACTACAATAATTATTGGGGACTTTATCAAATTAAAGTACCTCAACAACATCAAATCAAGTATACACACCACGAGATATAATAAGAGACATGATAAATGAGCATGGAATAAGTCTCAACTACAAAAAGGCTTGGAGATCAAAAGAGAAAGTATGGAGATAATAAGAGGAAGGCGGATGAATATTATCGAAAAACTAGCTTATCCGTACATGTTGAGAAAATGAATCTCGGATCGACATCGAAATAGTAAGAAAAGAAGACAACACATTCATCTTCTTGTTCATGGCTATAAATGCATCAATAAAAGGATGGAAACAATGTAGGCTTGTAGTTGTTGTTGATGGTACATTCCGAATTCAAGTTATTGTGGGACTTTGTTGTCCGCTCGCACACAAGATAGGAATGGAAGCATTTTCGGAAAGATCAGACAAACTTTTGGTCTCAGGGAAGGGATGTGCATAGTCTCGATGCACACATCAACATCGAAACAACAATAAATGAGATACAAAATGTAAATATTTTCTTTGATGATGTTTCACCAATATTTCACATACGTTTCTTTCATATTTCACATATAAGTTTCAAAAACATTCTCCATAACACATTTCTCAAAAATATTATTTTAATAATTAGGTATATCCTGAAGTATCTCACGGACTGTGCACGTATCAGCTCCTAAATAATTTGAAGGCAAATTTCAAAAATAAAAACAAGAAAATCGGGAAAGTCATTCATAGCAAAGAACAAAATCTTACATGAATGAAGAATTCGAAAAACAAATGTCCGTGACTTGACAAAGTAAACAACAAAATTAGACCTTACTTTTCCATCATTGGCTACGAGAAATGAACACTACTCCACCGTCGAACAAAATATACTTTGTCATGACTTCTAATATTGCGGAGAATCATTGAATGCAACAATCGTAGCGGAAAAGACCTACATGTATCAACTTTGCTAGAGTACGTGAGATCTTTAGTTCAATATTGCACATGCAAATATCGAAATGAAGCAAGATCAACATTTACAAAGATGACAAAAACAACTAAAGAGTATATGGAGAAAAACAACACCATTTCTCTAAATTTAAGAGTAATTTACTACAAATTTTTAGCACAACCCTTGTTTTTCGCAAATGTTTCTTACATATTTCATTTTTGTTTCAGGTGAAGAGATCAAATGATTTTATCTTTAAAGTCACAAGGTTTCGAGAAAATATTTATAGTGGACCTTGAAAAAATGACTTGCTCATGCAACAAGTTTCAAATGGATGAAATTCCTTGTCCACATGCTATAGCGATACTAAAAGAATTGAATGAAGATCCATATCAATATTGCCCTAAGCATACTACAAGAAGGAAACAATCGAAGCTACTTATTTGAAAATAGTATATCCAATCCCATATGAAGATACTTAGATCCCCGAGACATGAAATTGAAACAATGATGACTCTTCCACCGAAGGCAAGGCAAAATCTGGAAGACCAAAGAAAGCAAGACACAAGGCAACTTGGGAGAATAAGGCCAAAACCAAATGTGTAAGATATGGGAATCTTAGTCATAATACAAAAAATGTAGAAATATACCAAATACAAAATATAATTCCTTGTAGAATATTGCTATTACAAATATATGTGTAATTGATATAGCTTCAACTTATAGACAAAAAAAAAAAAATTGTTCCTATATTTTTTCCAACATGTTTCTTACACTCATATGAATGTTTTTTTATACAATGGTAATAAATTAGTGAAAACATGAGCTATTTTATGTTGCATAGAATTATTTTCTTTTTCCTAAACACTAAACACTTGTGAGCTACAAAAACATATCCCAACAAACATAACGCCGCAAAAACTCGAACTAAAATTATGGATAGAAAAACAAAAAAGACTTGAAAATAAAGACTAAGCTAACAAAACTAATGTTTGTTGCGAATCAATTCAGATTTGTTCCTAGAACATAACAAACCATTTAGAAATAGAAACAATAAGAAATAGAAAACAAGACGCACCATATTTTGAATACCAAAACAAGCAACAACAAATATTAATCGAACAAAAATACATAACTCATGCCAAATTGTTCAAATACCTACTACCAACAAATCTATAGTTAATCAAAATAGAGAATAATGATCCGAGCGATCCGGATCCTAGAAAGCTAATCAAATACAAAATAGTTACATACTACTAAAAATACAAAAATAAAACATATTGTTAAACCGATTACACCATCATTTAAATTTACGTAACAAAAAATACCTAGAATCATTAAGAAGTGAAGGCAAAATTCCAATGTCGCGCTCATCATCATCACCATTTTCTTTGCTTCAACTTAGCATGATTATAAAGCAAATGACTAAACCATGCTCGTTCATTCTCTACATCTAACGCTTCAACATCCATAGACTTCCTAGCAATAAAGTACTCCGCATAATAAGCAACAAAAACCCCACAGTCACTACAAATAAATAAAAAAGATACGCAGTGAGATAGATAACACAATAAATTAAAAACAACAAAAAAGAACAAACAAAGGGAAAATACATAGTAAAATTTACTTTTTAGTTTACCATTGAATGCCTTCAATAACAACTACTTTAATAGGAAAATTCGGATCAACAAAATAAACACCCTCACCAAGAACAATATCGGAATGGAAACCATTAAAGGTTACCATGGAAAGGAACCGAGGAAGGAGCAAGCTATAAGCTTTAATAACTTCACTAGCAACTCTAATGAATCATCATTCTTCAACGAATTGTTGAGATAGATAGTTCTCTCCTTCAAGCTCAACCATCCTTAATCGAATGTTCCATATCAATGCAATGAATAGGAAACAAAATATGATCAACCTCAGACCATGGTCATCCACACCCTATATCATATCCTATGATATAGTCCACCACTATAGTATTAACATTAATCATTGATGATCAAAATGCTTCTTCTTCATTTTATTCGCTTGAAGAAACTTCTTGTAAATACTTTGAATGCATCTAACGAATATCAAATAAGTGGTTGTGAACATAACAACACTATACCCATATAAGAACTTCTTCCTGAAATAGTAAAAAAACACATCAATATGTTGCAAATGAAGAAAAAACACAATAAAAAAACAGAAGAAACAATTGAAAAACAACATCAAAAATAATAATAACTTACAGAAGAAGCCAAGTACTTGTCAACGTCGTATAGCCGTGAAACCATGACTTAAACTTCACTTCGCAAACACCAATCTTCAACGATGGATCGTCTTGTCATCTTCCTTAGAGTAACATTTGGGACTGAAAGAGAATATCAAATAGAAAAACATAATAACAAAGAAATCACAAATTTCAAAACATTTATGTAATTTGTTTCAGATATTCTTCAAACTTGTTTAAAAATTGGTTCAGCTTGTTATGAATTACAAATATAAAAATAAAAGCTTTATACCCTTGAGAATTAAATCCTTTAACAAGTCAATCATTCAAACCATCGAAAAGAGCCCTTATCCCTGGACCTTCACCCATATTGTCATCCATTAGACACCTTCCTTTGACCAAAGCTTTGGGAAGTTTTGCCACGACATCCACATTCACATCTTTGTCACCACCTTCTTCCGATTCCTTATTCACCAAGTCCACAACTTCAAAGACCTTCCCCATAGCATCACTAGACGACTCAAAGTAAGTGGTGAAAGGAGTTCTCACAAAGAATGGAAGGTTTTAAAACCTCGTTAAAGTAGGGTATTAATTGGAAGAATCGTCAAGTGGACTTTTCAAAACTACTCTAACGAAAAAAAAAGAAAGAAAACAATAAGAAATAAATTAACAAAAAAAGAATTAAAAAACAACACAATAGAAACAATAATATAAACACACATTCTCCAAAAAGCAGTTTGACTTGCACTATTCAAAATATCCTCAATTTGAGAAGGAGTGAGATTATCAATTTCTTAAGAACTAAGAAATTATTTCTCATCACCAGCATCCTTAGTTGATTCAATAGACCCCTTGTCAATACTCTCACTAAAGCTTATCAAGCCAATAACTGCAACTCCCTCAGCAACAGTGACACCAACTTCACTAAGAGAAGTATCACCCTCAAAAAAATCTTCATGCTCAACATCATCAGTTCTTTTCTCCAAAACTTCACAAACAACAACCTTACCTTTAAACATCAATATCTCCCAAATCGAGGGCACAAAACTATCCCCAATATCAACAAACTCACCGCCAACATGAACATCTACATCGCCACAGGAACGTCTCCATCACTACTAGTAACATCTCCATCTTTTTTCCCCTCGAATTTTTGCGGAAAGGTTTGAACATAATGACACTCCATTAGATTCATTTCATCATCCTTCTTAGCTTCATTCAAACCATTACCGACCTACATGAAAAACAAATATGATGTCATGAAAATAAACAACCAAGAAACAATCTTAAAACATAACAAAAAGAAAAAGAAAAAAATCTAGAAACATAACAAAAATAGAAAAATAAAAATAATAATACACACCTCAAGTTTTCTCTTAATATCCAACAACTCGGAGAAAATAATTTGAACCGTTCTTTCAAAACTTTTGTAATGGAATTCTTAAAAAACAAAAAATATCCTTGAACAACTTCTCCCGATTTCCAACAATATCATCAATCATGTACTTTGATCCAATATCAATATCACCTATTTTCGCTTAAAATTTCCAATCACAAAGTCCTCATCAATAGGACTAAAGGTGTACTTTAATTCATAATAAAAATTACAACATTCAATCGCACCATCTCGTCAACAAACGACCACAAATTCTTCAACTCCAACTAAAAGAAAAAGAAACAAAAAACAAAGCAGAAATAATAAAGGAATAATTATGAAACATAAACTATTCAAAACAAGAGGGAAAAAAAGAATAATAACATATTGCATGTTCAAAGATAATGGTTGAAGATCTTCATCTCCAAATCACCAGGCTTCACTTTATTATCTTTCACGGACTTTGAGCAAGTCCAATTCAAAATTGGCGTGATATCACATCCAACATGCGCACAAATATTGCCATTAACCTCTCGGACAACACTCATAAAACCATTTGAAATTTCAATGGAAAACCTTGAAATCAGAAATTTGACGCGTTTCGCACCACGCTTCTCATCATCAAATTAAGCTTTGTTTCTATCAAGAACTTGTTGCCTCAACTCATAAATGGTCAAATCAAACAAATTCCTCCCCAGGGATATGTTTTATATCCATCCTTATCAATTATCTCAAAAAGACATTTTCATAGAACTCCCAAGAGATCGCCAATTAAACTTACTTTATTAGCAAAATACTTTCGAAAAAAAACAGAAGTATTAACATCATTAGAAAGTCAAGGCCTCGACCAACACAAGTAAGACCAAATCACTAAAGCAAACTCACCAACCCCAAACCTCAACAACTTCCAACCGATAGAAACCACTATCTTGTTCTTCTTCGAGTGAACAACTTGTCGTTCAACAAAGATTGAACAAGTTCATTTTGGAAATCAACCTCTTGCATGTCCAAAAATACCCAAAACAGTATTCCTAAAAGCCTCAAGTTGGGTTTTCGGTTAGATAGTTCTTCAAATTATTTATAACATCAAACGAGAACCCAAATGTATCCTAACAATATACCGAGTCTTCAGGATCAATAACATACTTGAAACCATAGAAACAACAAAGAAGAGAAACAAGAAATATTATAACAAGAACTTCAACAAAATACGAGAAAACAACAAAAAAACATAATAGAAACAACATCGAAACAACATAAAAAAACATAAAAACACAAAAGAACAAAAGAACTAGAAAGATACATAGAAAAATTATACCTCAAAGAACATCGGATTTCGCAAAAGAAACAATCTTCTTTTTCAAGCTTTTACACCAACATTAGATTTTACGAGTTTTAGGAGCCGATTTAACCTCTAAAACTTCATCATAAACAACTTTTTCGCTTTTCCTCTTCTTGAACTCATTTTACGAATAGCAAGCTTTTGAACTTTTCTCTTTTTCAAGTATTTGGTGCTTCAAACTTTGAAGAACTTCTCAAAACTCTCTTTGAAGGAGAGTTCTTAGGTGCCATTAAAACAAAAGATTTCAAGGAGAAGCGGAGTTTCAAGCGATTACAACAAAAAAGTTCTTGAAAATGTGAGAGAAAGACGGAACGACACGAAACTGAAAAATTAAAGAATTTCAACGCATGAGACGAGTTAATCACGATCACAAGTAAGAATCGGAAACCATGGAACTAATTCGAGGAGTGGGAATTGAATTTGGGTCAAACAAATTAACCCTAGAGCGTAAAGAAAGGGAACCAAACAATAAGAAATGTGAAGAAGGGAACCGAAAGGGTAAAAATGTAAGAGAAGCGTATTTTTGTCAAATTTCAAAAATAAGGGTAGTTTATGTAATTTCCTCTATTTCTTTTGAATGAACAGATGTGAATGTGAATTGACTTGAAATTAAATAATACTTATGTTAAATATAAGCAAATAAATATATTTTCAAAGAAAAATTTAATGATAACAAAATTTGGAGATTAAAATATATTTACTTTACTTATATTAAAAAACTATTATTTAGTTACAAGTCAATTAACTTTCACATTTTTTCATTCCGAAAATATTTTAAGAATAATTACAATCCTATTCAAAATTTCTCAAAAAGAAAAAGAATCTTGTCTAAATAATTTACTTTTACACAAAAGATCAATAAAAATATTTACCCAAATATACTAAAAAATAAAATGTAAAATAAATTTTAACACCTTTTTTTATGTTTTTGATTTGATTTTGTTTTTGGGTGAAATTGGTGATCCGATTTTGTTGCGTTGAAAAGCAAAGTGCATGTGGGAAGAGGGCAGAATAGTCCAGGTTTGAATGCCACTATAAGCCTTCTTTCATTTTTTTAATTATATATTCATCCGGAAATGATTTTCTGACTCTATCAAATTTTCTTTATTCCAAAAAGGTTTCAATTGAATAATGGAAACCCAACTTATCTTGTCTGGATTTTAGCGTTCGATTATCTTGAAATGATTATCGTTTCCCTGCTAAATTTGTGTAATAATTTGTGGCAAAAATAATAAATTGTTAATAAAACCTAGAGGGATCGATTTGATGTTATTGTTGTGTTTCACACAAGTGAAGTTTTGTATTTTTTTAGAGGTGGGCCTATATGAGCCATTTCATGGATTTAAGTTCATGAATTAGATCCTATAAAATAAAAAAATATAGATTTTTTTATGTTTTTAGGTTTGGGTTGAATTTCATTTACATATATGATCTGTCTAATGAATATAATTCATGAGATCATCTCATATAAGATTTTGCCCTTTATTATACACTCAACATTCATTTGTATTTGAAACCCCGGATCATACGCTATAATGAATAGAAGATCTCGAATTATCGGACAATTGCTAATATATTGGTCCTTTGCATAAGTATGGGTTACAAATATTTGCGAGTAAGAGACAAGTACGAAATGTTGTAAGTCTTCTCATTGTTGGTCATGATTTTCAATATAAGAAGAGAAATGAACCTTGAGGTTGCATTTGGATGGAATGATTTGGATAGGGAGGATTTGTGGAAAGGTTTCAAATAACTTATGATTTGAAATCCACCACAATGACTTAGAATATGAGCAAAGGATTTGAAATACATTGAATTATGAGATTACCTAAACAAGTTCAATAGATTTGAAATCCTTAACTTCAAAGAGTGAGTCTCTTGTAAGACCGCCTTCTGTAACTTTATCCATAAGACGAATCCTCACATTCTCTCTCCTCCCTCACACACTCTCTCTCCTCCCCTCCTCTCACGCCAAAGAACATTCTCTCTCCTTCTCCTTTTTTCCGTATTTTTCTATCTCTCCTTAATTTTTTCTTTCCTCATGTTTTCTCTCACTTCTTATTTTTTTTTCTTTTCTTCATTCTCCAATTTGTTTCAAAAACCCGATACTTTATTTCAAAAAATAGATACTTAAACTCATAAAAGTGTTACCTTAACTCTGTTATATTTATTTTTCTTTCTTGAGTATAATATATTCTTAATATGTGTTGTATTACAAAACATGATACTTTATCTTAAATAACGGATACTTTTACTTATAAAAGTGTTACTTTAACTATATCATATTTATTTTTATTTTTTCTTCTTTCCTTCATTCCTAATTTGTGACAATATTAAAAATATGATACTTTATCTCAAAAACTAGATATCTTGTAATGTATAAAAGTGTTACTTTAACTCTTACATATATATTTTTTATTGTAATATATTCATAATTTGTGACTATATTAAAAAATATGTTATTTTGTCTCAAAAAATAAATACTTTTACTTATAAAAGTATTACTTTAACTCTATCATATTTATTATTCACTTTTCTTTGTATTGAATTCATAATATGAGACTTTATTAAAAAACGTGATACTTTATTTCAAAAAACAGATACTTTTACTCTTAAAACATGATACTTTGTCTCAAAAAAAAATATATTTTTAATATAGCCACACATTATGATTACATTACATTGAAGGAAAAATAAATATATCGAGTTAAAATAATACCTTTTCGAGTAAAAGTTTATATTTTTGACACAAAATATCATGTTTTAAGAGTAAAAATATCCGTTTTTTGAAATAAAGTATTATTTTTTTAATAATAAATACAAAGGAAGATGAATAATAAATATGATAGAGTTAAAGTAATACTTTTATAAATAAAAGTATTTGTTTTTTGAGATAAAGTAACATCTTTTTAATATAGTCACAAATTATGAATATATTATATATATATATATATAAAAACATAGTTAAAGTAACACGTTTATACGTTAAAGTATCTATTTTTTTGAGATAAAGTATCATGTTTTTTAATATAGTCACAAATTAGGAATGAAGGAAAAAAGAAAATATATAAAATAAATATGATATAGTTAAAGTAACACTTTTATAAGTAAAAGTATCCGTTTTTTGAGATAAAATATCATGTTCTTTAATACGATCACATATTAGGAATTTAGTACATCTAAGAAGGAAAAATATATTTGACAAGAAATTAAAATAACATTTTTATGAGATAAAATATCAGCTTTTTTTTGAGATAAAGTATCATGTTCTTTAGTACAGTGAAGAACAAAAATAAATATGACGAGCTTTGGAAATTTTTAATAATTTATGAATGAATTATATTCATGGTTATACTAAAATTGCACAACAACTACCAGTGGTCTAGTGGTGGAATAGTACCTTGTCATGGTATAGACCGAGTTCGATTCTGACGAGACATTCAAAGACGATTTTTTTTTTTTTTTTTTAATTTACCAGGGTATGGGAATAGGGTATGGATCACGGAAAGTGTACCACAAGTACGATGTCTGATGGTGGAATTTGATCCGGCCTTTGCATAGATCCGGGTTCCATCCTTGTCTCTCATCGCATGCATGTTGTTTTTTTAATTGCATCTTTGGGTCATGCGTGGTCAAGGCGATCCGGATCCGGTAGAATCCGTCTTACGGATCCGTAAGACGGCCCTATAGGAGACCACCTCTTCTTTATTTCCCTTCACGAGATTGTCTCGTTTCTGGGTAGAGGTGAATGTGAAGCATGCTGAACGATTTTTATTAATGGAAATTTGGGTTGACCGAATCTAAACAGAAACCCAAACATAATTTTTTAGTTATAATTGATTTATAATTTTATGTTATGTTTAGTGGTTTTATTTTTCACAAAAACTCATGTCGACCGTTTAACGGGTCCGACTTGTTAAGCAGAATCGACCCACTAATTCGATGACATCTTCGTAATATTAGCAGTGATGTTTTAGTAGTTTTCGGGGACCACCGTAGATAATAAATCATTCCGAAAAGTATTAGCCGTCCTTCTAAAAAGTATTAGCAGTTCTTCTGAAATGTATTAGTAGTTCCCTAAAGAGTATTTTAGTATTACTCCTAAACATAATCCCGAAATGTATTAGCAATCCCTCAAAAGGTATTAGTAGTTCCTCGAAAAAGTATTAGTAGTTCTACGGAAAGTATTTTAGTAGTTTCCTAATATAATTAAAGTTTTCTCCCAAAATGTATTAGTTGTCCCTTATAAAAGTATAAGTAGTTTCTCGAAAAAGTATTAGTAATTTTCTAGAGAGTATTTTAGTAGTGCTCGCAAATTATTAGTTTTTCTTATAAAATGTATTAGTATATCTTTATAAAAGTATTAGCCGATACTAATACTTGTATCAAGATATCACCTGAAGAAAAAAATATAGCAAATCTAAAACCATGGATTTCTTTGCTCTGTTCAAGAGAAGGAGCAACAGGACTCAATCACATACCGAAGTTGGTCCGATTAATAAAACCATATAAAAATTGTTAGCCTACCTAAGTATGAATGCCCCAAAACTTTAGGAGCAGATCTTACAAATCCAAAGTCCCACTTTGCAAATCAAGCTGAAAGTCCTTCGCCAACTTCCTCGCGAATTCGTTCCTCCTGCAAAGGCCATAGACAAGATATTTCAATATAACCAAATAAGTCAGGAATACAATAAATATATAATATATATACGAGGTGGCCATTTCGAAAATGGTTCACTTGGTTACCGAAATTATCAAATAGCCAATATGCTCACCGTTCTATGACAGCAAGTAAATTTGATGGATGATAGAAACTCTGCGAAAAATTCGGTCTCAACAAAGTCAAAGTTGGAACTCTATTAGCTACGGATTGTTTGGAGTCTTCGTTTTTTTTTTTTTGTTTTTCGCGGATCCGGATCAGTCTGCGAGATGGGTAGGATATGTAGACCCGTCTAACGGATTTAGATCCGTTAGACAACTGGAGAAGACTAGCTCTTTATTTTTGTGTTAATCGGACTATTTAAATAATTAAAAGATAGATATAAAGTAAATAAAGAAATTATAGACGTACTTGTATTCTAGTTTGGTGAGAAAAAGCCTAAAAATAGAAAAATTAGTAAAACAATAATTAACATAAAAATCATAAAGAATTCCCTTGTTCGTTTCAATTCAAAAACGACGTTCCTAACTGGTTGTGCAAAAATAAATTTTGATTTCATATCGATTGAATATTCAAATTATATGCACCCCTAAATTAAGGAATGTTGATATCTCATTTCACAATCCCAATAAATTGATCATGAGAGGGTCTCTCATAGGACCGATCTCTAAGACGGATCCAATTCGGATACGGATATATTTAATGAGGAGTAAAATAAGAAATCAGAAATCTCACCCCTCCTTTTCCTCTTCCATCGCGTTCACCATCACTCTCTCTCTCCTCCTTTTTCTCGTTCACCCCCACGTTTCCCCTCACTATCACTCCTCCTTATTTTCCTCTTCCATCCTCTCTCTCCTCATTTTTCTCTTTATTACATTAAGATGTTTTCGTTGTTAAAAATTTGTCCGGTTTCTGTTTCGGAAAATGAGTGTTTAGGCTTAGTCGAGGCCTGAATTAGATTAAGTCTCCGCAAGACAAGAACGCCCGTATACAATTGCTAACGGTTCCGACGTATGTCCCTAAGATACAACGACTATTTCAGTTTCGAGTTTACAAGACTTGCAAACCCGGAACACAACGAACAACTATATGTTTCCTATGTGGGTCTTCACCCCTTTAAATACTTGGGGTGCCCCCAGGGCCCAAACCCATAAGTCAACTTGGGATAAATATAGTGTGCAAACTTTGCCTCTTTTCCTATGTGGGATGGAGCATTTCACCTTCCCCACATTTTCCATTTTCCATACCTTTTACTTGTATTAATGGCTAACTTCTAGCATTAATTTCTCATTCACCCGGAAATTGATTTTGAGAAATTCCAAATGCTATTCTCATCTACTCTCTAGCGAGAATTTTTACAAATAATTTAATTTCATTTTTCACTAATAGAAACCACTTAATTATTTGGTCAAAATCAGGTCAACACCCATTTTACCAAACACAATTCCAACAGTTTAGGTCTTTTTATGATTTTATCATTTCTTATGTTTAATTCTATCTATTCAAGATGTACATGGAAAAAACTAAACATTTTTAGGGTTCTACTAATACTTTTGAGATAAAAGACTATTATTTTTAAGAACTACTAATATCTTTTGTTAACTGAAACATATAATTTTTATAGTAAAAATGATACTTTTTATAATAAAAAGTTATTGTTAAATAAGGCCGCATGTAACTTTGCAAGTAATTAATCAGTTTTGGTATTTTGAAAACGTATACATTTCATATCAAAAGTCATACTTTTTATAATAAAAAGCGATACTTTTTACTCTAATGTTATACCATATCGGGGAACTACTAATTAATTTTGTTAATTTGAGATGTATACTTTGCAGAGTATAAGTGATACTTTTTAAATAAAATGTGATACTTTACTATTCTTATCTATCGTCGTAGTAGAATTTTTATAAATAATCTAATTCCATTTTTCACTAATGGAAACTACTTAATTATTTAGTCAAAATCGGGTCAACACCATTTTACCAACACAATTTCAACAATCCCCCACATGAATGAATTAATGCATGCGTGTATGCCGATTTATTTGAAAGTATCGGCAAATCATTATTGCATCGGGATAGGTAGCTTGTGGCATTGAACCTTCCTTAGTAAAATACTATCGATTTACTAGCTTCTTAGTGATGCGATGTCTTGAACTACTCACCGTTTGTAAACCGAGATAACAAGATTTTGTAATAACAACTCTAACATTTGTTGTTCTCACGTTGTGTCCATTTCGCCCTGGACCATATCTTAGATTCATAAGTGTTTCGTTGAAGCGCGCCAATACTTCTCACTTGTATAGGTGATCTCCTATTCAAGAGTATCTTGCCATACTCCACCTTTCGGTATAGGAATCATTAAAAATTTTAAACTTAACCTCACCACATTCATCAAGTTTTCATTCACGTGGATGTATCGAGAATGAGCTAACACATTTTCCAAGTGTTCAACTCGAACATTCATAACTTAGTTGTCCCATTGAACCAAGGTCTTGGGATCTCCAATTCACAAGGTTGGGTTACCGCTATGAACATTCTTTAAGTTGTGGATTTTAAACCCATTCCCTTAACAGTTTATACAATTGATCTCGATTTATGCCTTTTGTAAGCGAGATGCACAAGGTTTTCCTTTGACTTCACGTAGTCAACCGAAATAACCGCATTCAAAATCAATCTGTCTAATGGTATTATGTCTCCGACGATATGTCTAGACTTACCATTATACATACTACTTTGTGCCCTTCCAATTGTTGATTGACTATCAAGCAGTGTATCATCACAATAGGCACAGGCTTATTCCAACAAGGAATATCCTCTAAGAAGTTTCTAAGCCATTCGCTTATTCTCGCTTTATCTAAAGCAATGAACTCGGATTCCACAGGTGGATCGAGCTATGCACGTCTTCTTAGAAGACTTCCACGACACTTCGCTCCTCCACCTATTGTGAAAACATATCCACTCGTGGACTTAGAGTCTTTTGTCTCGATGTCCAATTGGAATCACAAAGATCCTTCTAAATCTTTGGATATCTTGTATAAAGTGTTCCATAGTTCGTGGTATACTTTAAATATCCGAGTACCCTTGTTACGGCTTTCCAGTGATCCGTACTCGGGTTACTTGTGAACCTACTTAGTTTACTCATGAATATACAATGTCCGGACGTGTACAATTCGTTAAGTACATCAGTGCCAATTATCCTTGCATATTCCAAATTGAAAAACGGTTCGCCTCTATTTTTGGGCAAGCGTAGACTTAGATCTACAGTGTAAAGGCCAGGAGGACTATCAAAAGCATTAAACTTTCTAAGTATGCTTTCGACATAATGGGATTGTGACAAGACAATTTCATCCGAAGTTCTAGAGATTTTATCCCTAATATAACATCGATAATCCTATATCTTTCATGTCAAAGTTCTCTTTAACATGTTCTTAGTATTCATGATTAAATCATGACTACTACCCATAATAAACATATCATCCACATAAAGACATACTATGACGTAATTCACTTGTAGTACCTTTAATGTAGACTCACTTGTCACATTCATTGATCTTGAAACCGTTTGACTTCATAGTCGAGTCAAACTTTTCGTGCCATTGCTTAGGTGCTTGTTTTAGTCCATAAAGTGATTTAACAAGTTTACACACCTTTCGCTCTTGACCGGGTGCAACGTACCCCTCGGGTTGTTCCATATAGATCTTCTCTTCAAGCTCTCCATTCAAGAAGGAAGTCTTAACGTCCATTTGATGTATCTCAAGGTTATGCAAAGTTGCAATAGCAATGAAGACACAAATGAATGTAATCCTCCCGACAGAGAATATGTATCGAAGTAGTCATATCCCTCCTTTTGTCTAAACCCATTAGCTACCAAATGAGCTTTATACTTATCAATAGATCCAACTACTTTATACTTCCTTTTAAGGATCCACTTGCATCCTAAAGGTTTGCCACCCGATGGGAGATCAACCAACTCCCAAGTGTGATTTTGCAAGATGGAATCTATCTCATTATTGATAGCTTCTTTCCAGGAGATGAGCTTCCGGATTTGGACAATGCTTCTTGAATAGTTCTAGGTTCATTTTCTAACACAGAAGTTCGAAAATCAGGACCAAAAGACTTAGCTCTACTTTTGTCCTTTTATCAACTGCGTCTTAGTTCCTCTTCATCATCACTTAGAGGTAACCTTGCAATTTCATAAGTTCGTTTACTCGAACTTTCTTCTCTCCGTTCTTTGTTCGGAAGATATTCTCGAAGAATACAACATTCCTTGATTCAATGATCATGCCTTCATTGATATCACGAATTCTGATTTGTGCATTAAAAGCGATATGCACTACTACTCGTTAGCATATCCAATGAAAGCACAATCAATCGTCTTCGGACCGATTCTAACTTGTTTTGGCTTAGGTACTTCGACTTTAGCCAAACACCCACACACTTTGAGGTATTAATAGGACGGTTTACGTCCCTTCCATAACTCATATGGTGTTTCATTTTTACCTTTGTGTGGGATTTTATTAAGAATGTAGTTTGCGAGATAGTATGGTTTCTCCCCACAAGTTTTGGGGTAAGTTTAACTTATCAACATCGCATTCATCATCTCCTTAAGAGTACGATTTTTGCGTTCGCAACTTCATTTGATTGAGGTGAGTAACGTGCAAGTCGTTTCATGAATTATACCCACTCCGAGCAAAATTCTTCAAACAGAGCAACATATCGTCGCCTCTATCACTTCGAATCATCTTAATTTTCAAATTAAACTAATTTTCAACTTCATTCTTATAAGTTTTAAAAGCTACTAAAGCTTCATCTTTGCTTTTCAAAAGATACACATAACAATATCTTGTGCAATCGTCTATAAAAGTTATGAAGTACTTTTTCCCACCTCGAGTTTGCACAAGTTTTAAATCACACACATCTATATGAATTAAATCGAGTGGTTTGGTAATTCTCGTTACCGAATGAAAACAATGCTTTGGCCAACTTCGCTTCAACAAAAATTTCGCATTTGTCTTGTGAATCGGTTTAAACCGTAGGTATTAATTCGATTCACTAACCTTTTAATTGTGTTGAAGTTTACGTTTTCCTAATCTATCATGCCATAAATTAGAACAATCCAACAAGTAAACGAAGTAATAGTTTTATTCTTCGCCTCTTGGCGAAAAACAGACATTACAAACATCTTAAACAGGCCCTTATCAAGGTAGCCCTTACAAAGAAACCGACCATTCTTGGTCATTACAAACTTGTCGACTCAAACACTAGTCTAAACCCGACCTTACTAAGTAAAGGATCGGAAACCAAATTCTTGGGGATGTCAGGGACATGCAAAGACATCTACAAGCGTAAGCTCCTTTCCGAAGTCATCTTGAGCATGTTGGAAGTCGAAGAGTTCCCCATGAACAATTTTCTTCCATTAATCGGAGTGTAGGAGGAGAACATCTCCTTGTCGTCACAAATGTGACGAGTAGCCCCGATATCTATCCACCACTCCCTTGGGTTATCCACTATATTGGCTTCAAACACAATGGCGGTGAGATCGAGCTCCGACATATCGATTGGAACCGACTTGTCCTCTGTCACATTGGCTTGCCTGGTTGCCACCTTGATTGCCCTTTTTAGGGTGTCGGCAATCCTTAGCCATGTGGTTCGGTTTTCCACGATTGTAGCAATTTCCCTTGAACTTTTTGGCTTTTCCTTTTTCTTTTTCGGAGTGCTTGCGTTTTTCTTGCTAGTGCTCGATTCAAAGAAGATTGACCATAGCCTTCTTTCCGATTCATCGGATTTCACCTCTAATTTTCGGTTGTCTTCTTCGATCCGAAGCCGAACAATCAGTCCTCAAGCCCCATCTCTTTTTGCTTGTACTTGAGGTAATTTTTGAAATATTACCACAATGGCGGCAATTTCTCGATTATTGCGAGTCACTTGAAAAGATTCATTCAAAATCATCCTTTTAGACACTAAGTCGTCAAGTATGATTTGAATCTCTCGAACTTGGTGATCACCATCTTGGTGTCAACCATCTTGTACTCGAGGAATTTTTCGACAACAAATTTCTTTATGCCGCATTTTCCGTCTTATACTTCTTCTCCAAAGAATCCCACAATTCCATGGAGGTCTTTAACATGCTATAGACGTTATAGAGGGTGTCGTCTAGCCCGTTCAACACATAGTTGCGACACAAAAATCATCGTTATGCCAATCATCCACCACGATTCTCTGGTTGTTGTCGATTTCTTCATCGCCAACGGTCGGGGTCGTCTTTCGTAAAACGAGACAGCCCCTGGGTGGTAAGGTTAAACAACATCTTCTTCACAATATTTGAAGTCGCTGGAGAACTTGGCGGCTTTTCGCCATGAGCAGGAGCAACAAACTAATGGTGTGAACGAGATTGATGCCATCGTCTTCAATGAAATGAGTATTTTGTCTTGCGATTGTTGTTAAAAATTTGTCCGGTTTCGCTTTGAGGAAAATAGCTAAGTGTATAAGTGTTTAGGCTTAGTCGAGGCCTGAATTAGATTGATCTCCCCAAGACGGAAACGCCCGTATACAAGTGCTAACGGTTTCGCGTACGTCCCTAAGATACAACAACTATTTCGATTTGAGTTTACAACACTTGCAATGTCGAAACACAAACAAGAACTATATGTTTCGACTTTCAAGCTTTTGAAGGAGGAAGTATGCCAATATGCAGATTATGCAAATGACCGATTTTTATGCTTGTGATTTATGAATTTCGTATCTAAAATCATCTGCGGGGCCTTCTGTTATTTAGACAAGCAAGTGCCCGTACGGAAAATCACATGTTTTGGCTCTAAAAGAAAGGTTTTGAAGCGACAGACGATATGTTCGCGCCGCGATCGATGCACGACTGCGCGACGCCCGCACCGCCCGTGCGTGAATGCGAACCAAAATGGAAAAGCTACGGCGTGGCCGCACGGGCCGTGCGTCACCGTGCTCGGGTGCGAACCTCTTTCCTAGTTGGTATCCGTTAATTAATTAACAAAAAATTAACTATTTATTTTAAAAGTTTTTGGTCCAAAAAGAATAAGGGTATTGAAGTCCAAACCAAGCCTAGCCGCGACCCACGACCCATGACCGGGACCCGGTCAAGTCGGGTGGCGGGTGGAGCGGCAAGCACGCACGCGTGTGTGTGTTTGAATGAAACCCACAAGCATGTAGGTCCTCACCCTTTAAAAACTTGGGTTCCCCAAGGGCCCGAACCCATAAGTCTAACTTGGGATAAATATAGTGTGCAAACTTTGCCTCTTTATCTTATGTGGGATGGAGCATTTCACTTTCCCCACATTTTTCATTTTCCATACCATTTACTTGTATTAAGTGGCTAACTTAGCATTAATTTCTCATTCACCCGGAATTGATTTTGAGAAATTCTAAATGCTATTCTCATCTACTCTCTTAGCGTAACTTTTACAAATAATTTACTTTCATTTTTCACTAATAGAAACCACTTAATTATTTGGTCAAAATCGGGTCAACACCCATTTTACCAAACACAATTCCAACAGTTTCATTCTTTATGATTTTATCATTTCTTATATTTAATTCTATCTATTCAAGTATGTACATGGAAAAAACTAAACATTTTTAGGGTTCTACTAATACTTTTGAGATAAAAGACTATTATTTTTAGGCGAACTACTAATATCTTTTGTTAACGGAAACATATACTTTTTATAGTAAAAATGATACTTTTTATAATAAAAAGTTATAATTAAATAAATAAGGTCGCATGTAACTTTGCAAGTAATTAATCGTTTTGGTATTTTGAAAACGTATACATTTCATAACAAAAGTTACACTTTTTTACTCTAAAGTTATACCATATTGGGGAACTACTAATTAATTTTGTTAATGTATACTTTGCGAGCATAAGTGATACTTTTTTTAAATAAAATGTAATACTTTTTAAATAAAATGTGATACTTTTATTCAAGGTTGTGTATAACTTTACAAATAAATAATTAGTTTTGTTACTTTGAAAACGTATACTTTTTGAGTAAAAGTGATACTTTCTTTTAATAAAAAGTGATACTTTTGAACAATGTTGTATATAACTTTGTTGATAATCAATTTTGTTACTTTGAAAATGTACACTTTTAGAATAAAAGTGATACTTTTTTTAATAAAAGTCTGTAATTTTCGAGTTTAAAATGATATTATGTTTGGAAAACTACTAACATAATTTTGTTACTTTGAAAACATATAATTTTTAGAATAAGAATAATACTTTTGTTAATAAAAAATGATACTTTTCAAGTCTAAATTGATATTAGGCTAGGAAAGCTACTAATTTAATTTTATTTTTTATAGCGAGAAGTTATATTTCTTTTAATAAAATGTGGTACTTTTCCGGACTAAAATGATACTTTGCAATCGTATAATATTACAAAATACCACCGCACCCTAATAATGATGTTTCACCTTCTAATATTACAAATTAATTTGTACCAAATTTGTACATTTTGTTGGAAATTTGGTCTTGAGAAATGGGTGTTGACCCGATTTTGACCAAATAATTAAGTAGTTTCCATTTATGAAAAATGAAATTAAATTATTTGTAAAAATCCTCGCTAAGAGAGTAGATGATAATAGCATTTGGAATTTCTCAAACCGATTAGGGTGAATGAGAAATTAATGCTAGAAGTTTGTCACTTAATACAAATAAATGGTATGGAAAATGGAAAATGTGGGGAAGGAGAGATGCTCTATCCCACATAGGAAAAAGAGGATAAAGTTGCACACTTAATATATCCCAAGTTGGACATATGAGTTTGGGCCCTTGGGGGCACCAAGTTTTGAAGGGGTGATGACCTACATGCTTGTGGGTTTGGTTCAAAGCACACGCAAGACGCATCGCCGCCGCCGCCGTGCCTGGGCCTCCGGTCGTGGGCGTGGGCTGGGCCTGGGGGCTTGGGCTTCAAGGCCCTTATTCTTTTGGACCAAAAACCTTTAAAATTAAATGTTTAATTAATTTTTGTAATTAATTAAATAGATTAAATTAATTTTCATAATAATTAAAAAAGTTCAACTGGGGAAAAGGTTCGGCCCAGCGCAAGACGCGGCGGAAGCACGACCGTGCAATCGGGTCGTGCTACCGCCGAATTTTTGCGCTGGATGCACGGAAGGCGCACGACCCGTGCGCCGGGTCATGTGCCATGCCTAATTTTGGAGCACCGCGGCGGGCGCATGGCCCGTGCGTCTGGTCGTGCTCCCCGCGCATGTGCGTATGTTGATGCAAATGTGTCTTTTTGAGCCAAAAGACGCGATCTTTCCATATGAGGCACCGAGGCCTAAATTATTCGCCCCATGATTGAAAACAAACTAATTTTGATAGATAATAACTTTGTCACATTGCATTGAGCATATTGGCATTTTTCCCTCCTTCAAAGCTTGAAAGTGAGATACATTTTTGTTGTTTTTGTGATTCCGTTTTTCGCAAGTCTTAAACCGAATATTAAAGTCGTTGTATCTTAGAGACGAACGCCGGAACCGTAAGCACTTTATGTACGGGGTGTATTTCGTCTCACGGGAGACCGAATCCAATTCAGGCCTCGACTTAGACTATACACTATACTATCCATTTTCTTCCAAACAAAAACCTTTTCTACCGGATATATTTACCTAACAATCGCAAGACGAAATATCCGTTTACGTTGAAGACGATGACATCAAGTTCGATTTCTTTCACACCAATGTCTGCCGCTCCCGATCACGGCGAAAAGCCGCCAAAGTTCTCCGGCGCCGACTTAAAACGTTGGCAACAAAAGATGCTCTTTTACTTGACGACCTTGGGGTTGTCGTTTCCTAAAGGGCGACCCTCCTCTCTCCGTTGAAGATGACGAAGTTGATAACAACCGGAGAATCATTTGTGGATGCTTGGCATAATAGCGATTTTCTATGTCGCAACTACGTGTTGAACGAGCTAGACGACACTCTCTACAATTTCTATAGCACGTTCAAGACGCCTAAGGAATTGTGGGATTCCTGGAGAAGAAGTATAAGATGGAAGATGCGGCACAAAGAAATTTGTTGTCGGAAAATTCTGGAGTATAAGATGGTTGACACCAAGACGGTGATCAGCCAAGTTCAGAGATTCAAATCATACTTCACGACTTAGTGTCCGAAGGGATGATTTTGAATGAATCCTTTCAAGTAGCCGCAATAATCGAGAAGTTGCCACCATTGTGGAAGGATTTCAAAAACTACCTCAAGCACAAGCGCAAAGAGATGGGGCTTGAGGATCGATTGTTCGTCTTCGCATCGAAGAAAACAACCGAAAATCGATGTGAAATCCAACAAGTCGGAATGGAGGCCAAGGCCAATCTTCTTTGAATCAAGCACTAGCAAGAAACACAAGCACTCGGGAAGGAAAAAGGAAAGTCCAAAAAGTTCAAGGAAATTGCTACAATTGTGGCAAACCGAACCACATGGCAAAGGATTGCCGACACCGAAAAAGGGCAATCAAGGAGGCAACCAACAAGCCGATGTGACGGAGGACAAGTCGGTTCCAATCGACTGTCGAGTTTCGATCTCTCCACCTTTGTGTTTGAAGCCAATATGGTGGATAACCCAAAGGAGTGGTGGATAGATACTAGGGGCTACTCGTCACATTTGTCCGACAAGGAGATGTTCTCCTCCTACACTCAGATTAATAGAAGGAAGTTGTTCATGGGGAACTCTTCGACTTCCAACATCGTTGGGCTTGGAAAGGTGGTGCTCAAGATGACTTCCGAGAAGGAGCTTACGCTTGTAGATGTCTTTGCATATCGCGAGATATCCGCAAGAACAGTTTCCGGTCCTTGGTTTAGACTAGTGTTTGAGTCCAACAAGTTTGTAATGACCAAGAATGGTCGTATTTATGTAAAGGCTACCTTGATAAGGGCCTGTTTAAAATGAGTGTAATGTCTGTTTTCCGCCAAGAGGCGAAGAATAAAAACGTTACTTTTGCTTACTTGTTGGATTGTTCTAATTTATGGCATGATAGATTAGGACACGTAAACTCCAACACCATTAAAAGGTTATTGAATGCGGAATTAATACCTACGTTTAAAACCGATTCACAAGACAAATGTGAAATTTGTGTTGAAGCAAAATTGGCCAAAGTACCATTTCATTCGGAACGAGAAGTACCAAACCACTCGAGTTAATTCATACAGAACTATTCAAGAAGCATTGTCTACTCCGAAGCTCCTCTGGAAAGAAGCTATCAATAATGAGATAGATTCCATCATGCAAAATCATACTTGGGAGTTGGTTGATCTCCCACCGGGTTGCAAACCTTTGGGATGCAAGTGGATCCTTAAAAGGAAGTATAAAAGAAGGATCTATTGACAAGTATAAAGCCCGTTTGGTAGCTAAAGGGTTTAGGCGAGAAGGAGGGATATGACTTCTTCGATACATATTCTCATGTCACGAGGATTACGTCCATTCATGTACTCATTGCTACTGCAGACTTTGCATAACCTTGAGATACATCAAATGGACATTAAGACTACCTTCTTTAATGGTGAGCTTGAAGAGGAGATTTATATGGAATAACCCAAGGGTACGTTGCACCGGTCAAGAGAGAAAGGTGTGTAAACTTGTTAAGTCACTTTATGGACTAAAACAAGCACCTAAGCAATGGCATGAAAAGTTTGACTCGACTATGAAGTCAAACGGTTTCAAGATCAACGAATGTGATAAGTGTGTCTATATTAAAGGCACTACAAATGATTTCATCATAGTATGCCTTTATGTGGATGATATGTTGATCATGGGTAGTAGTCATGATTTAATCGTGAATACTAAGAACATGTTGAAGAAGAAGTTTGACATGAAGGATATAGGATTATCTCGATGTTATATTAGGGATTAAAATCTCTAGGACTTGGATGGAATTGTCTTGTCATAATCCCATTATGTCGAATGCATACTTAGAAGGTTTAATGCTTTTGATAGTCCTCGGCTAAACACACTGTAGATCTAAGTCTACACTTGGCCAAGAATAGAGGCGAACCAGTTTCTCAGCTGGAATATGCAAGGGTAATTGGCAGTCTGATGTACTTAACGAATTGTACACGTCCAGACATTGCATATTCGGTGAGTAAACTAAGTAGGTTCACAAGTAACCCGAAAGCACGGATCACCTGGAAAGCCGTGACAATGGTACTTAGATATTTAAAGTATACCATGAACTATGGAATACTTGATACAAGATATCCAACATTATTAGAAGGATCTTTGCGATGCCAATTGGATATCAGACACAAAAGACTCCAAGTCCACAAGTGGATTTGTTTTCACAATAGGTGGAAGAGCGGTGTCGTGGAAGTCTTCTAAGCAGACGTGCATAGCTCGATCCACTATGGAATCCGAGTTCATTGCTTTAGATAAAGCTGGAGAAGAAGCTGAATGACTTAGAAACTTCTTAGAGGATATTCCTTGTTGGAATAAGCCTGTGTCTGTTGTTATGATACACTGTGATAGTCAATCAGCAATCGGAAGGGCACAAAGTAGTATGTATAATGGTAAGTCTAGACATATACGTCGAAGACACAATACCATTAGACAGTTGATTTCGAATGGGGTTATTTCGGTTGACTACGTGAAGTCAAAGGAAAACCTTGCGGATCCACTTACGAAAGGCATAAATCGAGATCAACTGTATAAACTGTTAAGGGAATGGGTTTAAAATCCACAACTAAAAGAATGTTCATAGCGGTAACCCAACCTTGTGAATTGGAGATCCCAAGACCTTGGTTCAATGGGACAACTAAGTTATGAATGTTCAAATTTGAACACTTGAAAATGTGTTAGCTCATTCTCGATACATCCAAGTGTATGTAAACCTCGAATGTGGTGAGGTTAAGTTTAAGACTTTTAATGATTCCTATACCGAAAAATGGAGTATGGCGGGATACTCTTCAATAGGAGATCACCTATATAAGTGAAAAGTAATGGCCGCTTCAAAAGAAACACTTATGAATCTAAGATATGGTGCGTAGGAAATGAAGACAATGTGAGAACAACAAGTGTTAGAGTTGTTATTGTGTAAATCTTTGTTGTCTTGGTTTACGAACGATCGAGTAGTTCAAGACATCGCGTCACTAAGCGGCAAGTAAATCCGATAGTATTTTACTAAGGAAGGTTGAGAGCCACAAGCTACCTATCCACGATGCAATAACGATTCGCCGAGACTTTCAAGCGAATCGCATACATGCATGCATTAATTTCATTCATGTGGGGGATTGTTGGAAATTTGGTCTTGAGAAATGGGTGTTGACCCAATTTTGACCAAATAATTAAGTGGTTTCCATTTGTGAAAATGGAATTAAATTATTTGTAAAAATTCTACTAAGAGAGTAAATGAGAATAGCATTTGGAATTTCTCAAACCGATTTGGTGAATGAGAAATTAATGGTAGAAGTTAGCCACTTAATGCAAATAAATGGTATAAAAAATGAAAAATGTGGGAAGGAGAGATGCTCCATCCCACATAGGAAAAAAGAGGATAAAGTTGCACACTTAATATATCCCAAGTTGGACATATGGGTTTGGGCCTTGGGGGCACCCAAGTTTTTAAAGGGGTGATGACCTACATGCTTGTGTATTTGGTTCAAAGCACACACGTGGCGCTTGCGCCGCCGCGCCCGCCCCGCCCGCCGCTCGGATCGCTCGAATCGGCCCAACCTGGGCCCAGGTCCGGTCGTGGTCCGTGGGCCTGGGCTTGGGCTTGGGCTTGGGCTTCAAGGCCCTTATTCTTTTTGGACCAAAAACCTTTAAAATTAAATATTTAATTAATTTTTGTAATTATGTAAATAGATTTAATTAATTTTCGTAATTAATTAAAAGAGTTCAACCGGGAAAAGGTTCGGCCCAAGACACAGGCGGAAGCACGGCCCGTGCGGTCGGGTCGTGCTACTCAGCCAAGTTTTGTGCTTGGGACGCATGGGGGCGCGCCGGCCCGTGCCTGGGTCGTGTGCCATGCCGAACGTTGGATCACCGCGCACGGGGGCGCACGGCCCGTGTATCCAGGTCATGTGCCATGATGACGTTGATCACCGCTCGGGCGCGCACGGCCTTTTGCGTCTTCTAGTGCTCCCCTGAAAAGTGCAGTGCGCTGTTCATGCAAATGTGTCTTTTCGAGCCAAAAGACGCGATCTTTCCATACGAGGCACCGAGACCTATAATTATTCGCAGATTGAAAACAAACGAATTCTAGTAGATAATAACTTTGTCACATTGCATTGAGCATATAACACTACTAAATGACATTAGGTAACACAAATTTTGTAGCACATATGTAACACATGTTTGTAACACTTTTTACATTACAATATTTGTGTAACATTTTTGTAGCACTTTATCAATATGTAACGCTTATATGTAACACTTTTATATAAGTAACACTTTTTAAGTATCACTTTTTTTGTTATTTCTTTTGTAACGCAAATAGGTAACACTTTTATTAATATGTAACACTTATATGTAACAACTTATATAAGTAACACTTTTTAAGTATCACTTTTTTTTTTTGTTATTTCTTTTGTAACGCAAATAGGTATCACTTATTTAAGAAGCACTCTTGTCAACAATATATTTTATTAATTGTAATACTTCTTAGGCTATATTTTAGTAACACAAAATTATATAACTCTCATTAAACCATGTCAATGATTTATTTAATTAAATGATGTCACCAAACCTAAAAATTGTAGACATCATGTACTGCTTTTTTTTTACTTATTTTTTTCTTTTACAAAATATTTTAGTTTTGCTATTATTTTTTTAATTTTTACGGAGGTAATTAATTCCATCATAATACCGACGGAAAATGAGCATGTATATATTTTATTATTATTATTTATTTATTTTATTATTTTTACTAACGTAGACCAATTTCATCGTTAACTTTTTTTTTTTATTTTTTTACTTTTTTTTTTAAAAAAATTACCAATGAAAATTGATGTTGTCGGTAATTACTTAAGAATTTTTTCCGTCGGTAAATTATTTTTTTATTACTTATTTTTATTATTTAATTTTTTTTGTTATAACTTTTTTATCTGTTGGTAAATAAATTTTATATTTTTATATATTTTTATTTTACCGATTGAATATTTATCGGTCGATAAATTTATTTTATAAATTTTTGATATTTTTAGTTGGTCGTGTCCTTTAATATATAACATAATATAATTTTCAAACTCTATACTATATAATATAAAATTTGATATATACGATGTATAATATAATTTAATACATATATTATATAATATAATATTTATTATATAAAATATATTATATATACATATAATATAATTTTTATATGTGTGTGTGTGTGTATATATAAAACAAAGCAAAAATTGTAATAAGAATCAACTTAGCTTAGTGGCAAATTGTCACTTCCATACATAACATGTCGTGGGTTCGAATCTACTTGGTGGCAAAAACGAGTATTTCTACGAAGTGCTACAAAAAAAGTGTTACATAAGAGTCATATCTAACTTTGTAGAAGTATTATTTTTTGAAAGTGTTACAAATATAAAAAGTGTTACAAAAAGTGTTACATAAGATTCATATGGAACACTTTAGAAATATTGCTTCAAAGTGTTACCAATAGAAACCTTAATGTAACACTTAGAAAAAGTGTTACTAAAAAGCTAATAAAAGTGATACCTTAGACTTTAGGTAGCACGGGCAAGTGCGACACCATAAAAGTGCTACCCATTGTCTATAGTAACATTTTATGGCCATTAGGTAACATTTTTTGAGTGTTACCTAATATCATTTATGTTGTAGTGATATTGGCATTTTTCCCTCCTTCAAAGCTTGAAAGTCAAATACATTTTTGTTGTTATTTTGTGATTCCGCTTTTTGCAAGTCTTTGCTAAACTGGAACTGTAAAGTCGTTGTATCTTAGAGACGAACGCCGGAACCGTAAGCACTTTGTATACAGGGCGTATTTCGTCTTGCGAAGACCGAATCCAATTCAGGCCTTGACTTAGACTATACACTATCCTAGCCATTTTCTTCCAAATAGAAACCTTTTCCACGGATATATTTACCTAACACATTTCTTGTCTCTACTAGAAGATATACACGTGCACCTACAAGTATTTTGCCATGGGTCATCAAAAGTGATGATCGACACATCGTTCATATTTTTCCATCATAAAAAAGGAAAAAATATATTGATTCTGACAATGAATTGTAGGACAACTCAAGATATCAACTGTCGCATGAGCCTTTTTATGGTTATGATATGGATTTAATTTTCAACTTTAAAAAGGGCGTGGTTGACCCATCAATGTGCCACTTCTCCAAAATTAAAAAGAAGGCCAGCGGATTTTCGGCTTTGATCCATGGATCCTTCAGCGGATCTTGAGCATTGGATTTGTCTAATGATTTAGACCCGTGAGGCAGTCTATATGAGTTTTTGCCATTGATCTTCTATACGGAAGTACTTCTGAAAGGACTAAACCACCAAAGGGATTATAATTATAAAGAATGTTACGGAATTGGCAGTGATTAAAGATGATCGTTGTGAATTAGTTTGGTATTTGGTAAATGAATTGACATACTTAATTCTATTTTAGAAGGGGAGATGTATGCTATTATCAAGATTTGCCCATATTACTTAATAACCAACTATATGAATCTCATGTGGCTAAAAATTCTCTCTTGGCGGTGCTGTGATCACCTTGCCAAAAGAGAATCTTAGTTATACCGGAGTTTGGGCAAAAGATAGAAATCCAAAGAAAACTTGACTCTTAGGGTATCTAATTTTTTTCACATGGGATGATCCTCTAATTCTTTGCACACTTTGTTTCTAGTTTTTCTTCTTCCCTATCCACATTTGTTTTGTGTTTAGGGAGTTTCCTTCTTGAATTAAATTCTGTAATGTAACTCCTTTGTAGTATAATATTACAAGTTTTTGTTTTATAAAAAAATATATGCACCCATAAATTGAGTAATATTGATAGCTCATTTCACAATTCCTAATAAAATTGATCTTCTATAAGAAAGTTATAATGAAAGGACTTAACCAACAAAGGGATTATAATAAAGGATGTTACGGAATTGGCGAAGTAAATAGAGATGATCATGGTGAATTATTTTGGGTGTTTGGTAAACGAATTGCGTACCTTATTCTGTTTGAGAAGGGGAATCATATGTTATTGAAGGTTTGACCATATTACTTAATAATCAGCTTTATGAAGCTTATGTTGCTACAAATTTTCTCTTGACGGTGCAAGTAGTCATCTCGCCGAAAGAGAATCTTGGTTATACCGGAGTTTGGGCGAAGAAATTCAGAGAAAACTGGCATCCTTTAGGGTATCTAAATTATTTCACATACGATGATCCTCTAGTTACATTGCGCACCTTGTTGCTTGGTTTTCTTCTTCTTCCCCTATTCCCATCTGTTTGGGAGGTTTGGGAGTTTCTGTTGGAATTGAGTCTCTTGTAATTTAACTCCTTTAATGGTATAATATTATAAGTTTTTGTTCAAAAAAAAATAAAATTATGCCAACCCTTAAATTGAGTAATGTTGAAAGCTCATTTCATAATACCCAATAAAAGCGATCTTCTATAAGGAATCTCTTATTAAAAAACCAAGCCAACAAAAGGATTATAATAAGGGATGCTACGAGAATTGGCGGAGTGATTAGAGATGATCATGGTGAATTAGTTTGGGTAATTGGTAAGCGATTTTACATACCTTATTCTATTTACAGTAAAGCCCCAATTTTTTCGACTTTAAGAGAAATATATAATACGATATTGATTGATGAAATTTTTTTGACAAAAATAAATACTAAATAATAATTCGATAATTGCATAATCAATTGTCGAAATCTAAATTTCAAGGTACGATGACATTAAAAATTCTATCTAAACTAGTTCGACAACTCAAATAAAACATTTGACTCTAAAAATATGAAAATAATAATAAAATACTTCTAGCATCATATCCACCGCCTCATGCCTTCGCCAAGCTCCTTAACTTGAAAAATGTTAATAAACGTGGGATGAACTTTCAACTTGCTCGAGTGGAAAAACAATTCGTCTAAAATAAATACACATGTAAATTATCAATGCATCAATCACACACATGTAATATTCGTTCGAGTACCATTAGGTACATAGCTCGTAGCTACTCTGTTTCTATTTTTGGAAGTCCATAGGCCATTACATTTTCGGTAGCCGAAGGCCATTCTATTTCTTGGACATGCATCATGCTTCACTAACAATAAAACATACAATTTATAAAACACTAATAGAAATTCCCACCTCAATATGCAGTATGTGAATAAACGTGAAAACAACTATCAATACTAGGCATCTTGTTCTCCATGTCTGTAAATATTGGCTTGGTCAAAATCCCAATTAACTCTCAATTGCAATATATGCACTAATTTTTGATCCCAAGTTCTAGCTCCCAACTTAGAAGTCAAAACACAAATTTGCTAAAATCAATTGAATCCCCCACAAGTCGTTAGGCCCTCAATTAAATCTTCAAACTGAAAATTAAATCTCTTAATAAAGAGTCAAAACCAAGTTGCAAGCCAAAACCAAATCCTCAAATTCATTTTAACAAATAGCCCCTTCTCTCTCGTCCTCTCTCTGCTCCCCATCATCTTTTTGTTTTCTCACTCTAGTCTCTTGTCTCTCTCAACTCATTGCTCTTATCTTTTTTTTTTTTGTTTTGATATGATCTTTGTCGTGTGGTGGTTGATTTGTGGGAAAAGGAAGTAGAAAAAGAAAAGAACATAAACACATGATTTTAAAGAAATTTGAAAAGTCGACAAATTTTGATGTGGGAATATGGTATAAGGAGGGTCACTTTATATATTGTGTATTAAGACTCCCAATGGACTCAAAATCCTAATCTAATCATGAATCTAATCGATTCTCGAATTCTACCAATAAAATGAAACTCGTGAGGCCTAGAATTCTAATGCAATTAGAATGGTGAATGCTAACTTAAACCGAAAAATCAGAATAAATAATACTCATAATAAATATAGTAAATACTAAAAATATTATTATTGATCATCGATATCTCATAAAAATCTTTGGGATATTACATTGTGGGGATTTCTATTTGTATGTTATAAAATGTATGTTAAGTTGTTAGTGAAGCATGATGCACGTTCGAAGCGAGAATGCCTTGAGGCTACGAGAATTAGAATGGCTTACGGGCTTCGAGAAAGCGTAAAGCAGAATAGCCCGAGCTATGTACCTTATAGTACTCGAGTAACGAGAATATTACATGCGTATGATTGAAGCATTAATAATTTACATACGTATTTATTTTAGACAAATTATTCTTCCCATGAGCAAGTTGAAAGCTCATCCCACGTTTACAAATATTTTTCGAGTTAAGGAGCTTGGCGAAGGCATGAGGCGGTGGATATGGATGCGAGAAGTTATTTTCTTGTTTCTTTCATATTTTTAGAGTCAAATGTTTTAATTGAGGAGTCAAACTAGTTTATTTAGAATTTTTAATATCGTCGTACCTTAAGATATAGATTTCGACAATTATTTATGCGATTATGAGAATTTCATTTAATATCAAAAGTTGATGGATGTGGTGTCCAAGTGTCCGGGCATCAAATTCGGTTCTTACAATCACTATCATTAACTATGTTAATAGTTATGGTTGCTATCATGAAGGTGATAGAGGTCAATTGGGAAGAGTTCGTCTATGACAAACTATGTCTAAATGTCTTTGAACGTTGAAGTGGTGAAGGGAAATTTAAGAGTACCCTAGGCTAATGGCTAGCCCTTGTGTATTGTATTTGAGAAAAAGTGTTTGCCTTTGTGGAAAGAGAAACCATTTCACGTGAACAAGAGGTTGTTCCAAGGAAACTTCTATGTTGCACGCACGAAGGACCATGCAAAGGAAAAAGGCCCTTCAAGGGGAGACAATCGAGACTGTCCCATTTGCTCTAGTTCTACTGAGAAAAGGAGAACAACTGGCCCAAGAAAGCCAACTTCACCAAAGAGGGCTCCGTGATGAGCATGATGAGTCTCATTGTCGGAGCCGAGTTAGAGGAAATAAAATCCATTGAAATTCCACTTGAAAGAAGGTCAAAAAGAACTCAAGATATACCTTCAGGCGTGGTTGCTCAACCTAACAACCATATCTTTGACCCATTCTTGCTCCCCACGCAAGACACAACTAGACAACATTAAAAAATAATACTTGTGTATTAAGCAATGAAGTGCCAAAAATTTCAATCAGGGGTTACTTGCTTCATTTCATCTTCTAACACTCTCCAAAGTACTCTAAAGACTTAGCACAATTCAAACGCCTTCAAGAAAACTCTCCATTTTGAAGACTCAAAGTCTTCAAATCTTCATAAACATGTAAGGAATTTAGACTTTCAATTCTTGACTCTATTTTACCTTCCATCTTCTTACACTATTATTTAAATTCTAACTTGAACAAATTCTTCTTCATTTTGAGGTGTCAAGGACGAAATTTGATACATTATGAAGTAAATTTTGTTGCGATTTTAGGAAGAGAACTACTTTAACTTCAAGGATTGTGAGGTGAGAAATATTAATTTTCAAGACTCTCTTCTTCTCAACCTAAGAACCTAAATTTTTGACTCAAGAACTTGAAATTTTGGAGCATAGGGTCTTACTTATAGAGCTCAAGTTTGAGGTTGGAGACTCGAAGAATAAGTTCATCTTCGAAGACTACTCGAGGACATTAAGGTAAGTAACTACAAGAAAAAAGCTGAACAACAACTTTCAAAAGACAACGAGTTTTAGCTAAACCGTTGTCCTTGGAAGTATTAACAAAGGATATTCATTACACCATTGTCTACTAGCGGATTTTTTGTTAAAGACAACAGTTCAGTCGAGCATAAGACAATAGTTTTTTGAAGCATTGTCTATAAACATATTTTTATTTTTAGACAACAGGGTTCTTGGGTGTTCGACAATACTTTTGAAATCGATGTCGATTAGCACCTTATCTTTTCAAAAGACAACATTTATTCGTCCTTACGTCAATAGTTGGTTACACCATTGTAATTAACGTTATTTTTTTCTTAAAGACAATAATTTTAACAATAGTTATAAAACCGGAGTCTATAGGCATTTTTTATCAAGTCTTTATTATTTTAATGGTATAACTAGCACCATTAGTTAGTTTATCAATTTTGTTTTAGCAACTTTAGCATAATTCTAAAAGTGTTGAGAGTTTTATTTTTTATATTTTTATCAATTCTTTATTTCATTGTGCAACTAGCACCTTTAGTTAATTTATCAATTTTATTTTAGCAACTTTTAGCATAATTCTAAAACAGGTTGAGAGTTGTAATTTTTGTTTTTTTATCAAATACTTATTTTATTTCATATGAAAAAAGAAAAAAATAGCAACTTTATAAAGTTAAACCTTTTATTTTAGCAAGTTAAACATAAACCTAAACATATAACTTACAACTTTATAGGTTAAACCTTTTAGTTTAGCAACTTAAACCTAAATCTAAAAATTGTAAAAACAGAGGTCATGAGAGTCGTTCTTAGCACGCATGACTTCACAACACGCATTACCCTCCACCGCGCAACTCCACCATCACTTGCAAATAACCTTAATTGCTCGGCCATTGCATCATCTCGGATATAGGAGTCATTTGTTGGAGAGTTTTTTCCATCCACTAAAATCCCCAATCTTTTGAAACCTTAATTTACGAAAGGTGATTATCATGCCCTAATGTTTCTTGATGATCAAAGACAGTAATCTCATTTTTTCTCTCTTGTTTTCAGAGGAGTAACTATCAAGAGCTTTTGGAGGTTCCTCTCGGATTGTGAAGTGCTTTTTAGTGGTTCCTTCAATCCTAGTGCCCTAATATAAGGTTCCTTTTTTTTTTACCCGTATTTTCTAAACATTTCTTATTTTTGTTTATGTTTATTGTTACCCGAATATAGTTGTATTAAGGTGCAAATATTTTTGGAGTTCTTATTTCATCAATTTTAGTGCCCTAACTGATAAGTATCATGATTTATTTGCAAATATAGTTTTAGTTGATGTAATTCGCAGAGTTTTTAATTAATGAACAATAGGAAAATGCAAAAGAAACCGGTGCCCTTGAACCCAAAAAAAATAGAAAAATGTTCCTTAAAATTTGAGTGGATTGTCGTGGAGTAGTGTTCGACTTTGTGATGCATGTAATTAGATTAAACGATTAACATAAAAATTATGAAGTTTTGATTGGAAAATTGAATACTTCCAACCATTTTCTTCATTAACTTCTCTTGCTATCGCTGTCTACTATTATTTGAGAATACATTTTTTTCTTGAGATTCCCAAATTATCTTATTCTTAAGGTTTCTTTCTCATATGATGTTTATAGTAACAAGTGGTGTTTTATTAGTAAGTTTATGATGGCCTTTAAAACCAAATTGCACTAACTTTTCATTATTCGGTCCCATCTTGCTTAAGAGTAAGAGTTTATAAATTATTCGGTTTTCAGATTGGCTCTTAAGGTTATTTAATAATCGGACTATAATTACTAAAGTAGTTTTTGATTTACGGAGCGGTGGAATTTCGCAAAAAAGTTGGGTCAATTGAGATTTAATGTAAAATATTATGTACTATGAGATAGCCAACTTTCCCAATGGGATGAAAAATCAAAAAAGTGAATGCGTATTTCTTACATTTTGTCGGTGTTTTCGATGATTACCAATGTCAAGTAATTTCAAATTTCAGTGTTGTTATCAAATATTTGTTATATTATGTGGATACTTATATTTTTCATGTATTTAGATTACCACTAGAAATATGGACAAAAATTGAATGTCAAAGGATATGTTGTCTTATGAGTTCAAGGTTGGAGTGGAGTCTTTTATGAAATTTTCCAAACAAAATGCTTGCTATCCCAATAAAATGTCATGTCCCCTGTGCGGTTTGCGGTAGTATGCATAATAGAAATGTTGACATTGTACGGTTGCATTTGTTGTTTAAAGGTATATATAAAACATACCATACATGGATATGGCATGGGGAAAAAATGTAAGTTAAGCCATGCAACAAATGCTAGTGATGAAGTGGGGAAAAATGAGCGGGGTTATGCCAAACAAGAACTCAGAGACATGGTGCACGCTGCATATGAATAGACCAAAAATCCAAATGAATTTAGAAAATTACTCGAGGATGTTGAGAAACCTTTATACCCTGGATGTGATAAATCCACAAAGTCCTCCGTAGTTGTGAAACTATATAACTCGAAGGCAAAATATGGTTTGAGTGATACAAGCTATAATGAATTGCTCAATTTGTTTCAGTAATATGCTTCTCGAAAATAATGAATTGCCTTCGTCTTTGTATGATGCAAAAAAGTTTGGTTGCATTAGGCTGGTTTACAATAAAATTAATGCTTGTCGAAGATAGAAGGTCGGCAAGAATTCGAGATATGTGAAGGAATTCCTGCGAAGGTTTTATGATACTTTCCACTTATCCCAAGATTTCAAAGGATGTTTTGAAATAAGGAGGTATCTAAGGAGTTTACTTGGCATGATGATAAGAGAGTTCGTGATGGTTATTTGCGCCACCCCTAATGCACCCTCTTAGAAAGTAGTGTACCACAAATGGCGATTCTGCTTCGAACCAAGAAATTCAAGACTGGCCTTATCGGCAGATAGGATCAATCCCTATAGTATGTTGACTTCTAACTATAGTTGGTGGCCAATTATATTGATCACATATAATCTTCCACCGTGGTTGTGTATGAAGCTTAAAATTTATGATGCTCACTATGTTCATTCTTTGGTCCTAAGCAATCGAGGTAATGATATCGATGTTTACTTAGGGCCTTTGGTTGAGGACTTAAAATATTTATAGGAAGTATGTATTAATGCATATGATGCTTACAGGATGAAAGTTTCCTCTTGAAAGTGGTGCTATTGTGAGCAATAAATGATTTTTTAGGCTTATGGGAACCTATCAGGTTGCATTGTGAAGGGATATCATGCGTGCCCTATTTGTGGTGAGAAAACATATGCAAAAGGCTGAAAAATAGCGAAAAATGTCATTTTCTTGGAAATAGAAGATTTCTTTGCGAAAACCACCCATATCGAAGGCAAAAAAGAAGGCGTTTGATGGGAATTAAGAGTTTGATCCTACACCAAAACCATTAAGTAATACGTGATGTTTTAACTAAAGTAGCCGAAATTTAGTGCACATGGGGATAAATGAGTCGTACAAATCAATCAAGCTTAGAAGATGGTAAATCATGCTAGAAGAAGTAATATATATTCTTTGATCTCAGGTATTGGGAGCATTTGCATTTATGACATGTACTAGATTTGATGCACATCGAGAAGAATGTATGTGAAAGTATCATCGAACATTACTTGACATTTCGGGAAAGACAAAAACAACGAGATCGGACCTTGTGGCAATGAACGTTCTAACTAAACTTCCACCATAGATGGGGGGGAAAGAAAACTTTTTACCAACAACTTGTTACACATTTTTTTGAGAAACAAAGGAAATTTTATATAAATCAAACAGTCGAAGACATATGTCTTACATCGTTGAGATTAGGCTTTATTTGATGGGGAACCTCTTCAATCCAAATATGTTCTACATCGATATTGGGTTCAAAATGAGCTAAAAAATCTGCTACTTTGTTTGCTTGTCTCGAAATGTGGCGAAGGATGAACATCCGATCCAACGAGCCATCTCAAGGATATCTTCAATACTTAATGCACCATAGACTTGGTGTATTTTTACCGTTAAGACTATCGATCAATAATTCTTTGTCACATTCAACTTGTAGGTTGGTGAAGCCACGTTCAATCATAGTTTTTAAGGCAAAACAGAGCTAATGCTTCCGCTTATCGTACTTGTCCCGATAAATGGAATTCTTTTTGTTCCAGAACCAACACTTATCCGTTCACGTCACCCACCACAAAACCCAATCAAAGAATGCCATTTTTATATATGGCAAAGATCGGAGTTGAGTTTAATGGTTCTGGCGAAGGAGCGGTCAATTGGTGGTCTCAGACTCTACTTTGCTCACTGTAGTTTTATGCACCTCTTCATTTGTTAAAGCTAAGCGCATTTGGGCCGCTTTAGATATAATAGATGATACCTTGAATGGCTTATTCTCAAAGTAGGCTTTGTTCCTTCTTTGTCCAAATCTCCCATGCAATCACAGATAAGAGCTCAATATACTTTGATGGGTATTTATCCATGGTGCTCCAAAGAAATTTTTGAAAGTGCGAGCTGTCGTATCTCTTGATGTCAAGGCGAAGGGGACTAAGGTACCAACCTGGGGTTGTAACTCGACACTCAAGGAATAAATGTGAAAGTGATTCTTCCTTATCCCCACATAGATCGCGCAAAAAGGGTCGATGAGGCAACCTCGATACACATGTTACACTCGTTGGTGGGAATGAAGGTACCTATAGGTTACTCTTCAAATGTTAAAAACTTGGTGTCTAAGAATGAATTGAAACTTGTGCGGCTCAAGCCACACAATTGCCACACTTTAATGCAACAATTGCTTTGGTTGCCATCCGTGATGTTTTGCCTATTAATGTTAGATGTACCATCATCTGTTGTGTTTCTTCTTTAATATGTTTTGCAACAAAGTGATAGATGTCCCAAAGTTGGATGATATGCAAAATTTTGGCGACATTGTGTTTACTTGAAAAATATTTCCCCCTTTCATTTTTGATATCATGGTTCATCTTCTTGTTCATCTTGTGCGAGAGCTCAAATTGTGAGGACCAATTTTGTATAGATGGATGTACCCATTTGAGAGAGATATGAGGGTGTTGAAGAGTTATGTGAGAAATTGTAATTGGCCGAGAGAGGTGCATAATCGAATGTTATATTGAAGAAGAGGTGTTGAATTTTGCTCGGACTACTTAGATAATGTAAACACAATTGGAATCTCATCCCTACATCAACAACTGACCTTACTAGGACTTTATCAAGTGTTGAAGTCCAACTTGTTAGCCATGAGGATTGGGAGCAAGCACTTCATTATATATTAGCAAATGAGCGAGAGATCGATCCTTATATCAAGTAATTTTTTCAACTCGTAAATCTTTAATGCATTGTTTAATTTTAATCCATAATTTATACCTAATAGATTATTCAATGAAACACATGGCACATTTGAAGGCAAAATATTGATGGAAAACCAAGTCGGATAAACAACTACAAGATGAGCATAACAAATCGTTTATTACTTGGTTGCGTGATCTAGTAAGTACCATTACTACCATGTAGTATCACATAGATGGAAGTCTTGATACTTTAAATCCATAAAAATGTAACATTTAACATACTTATTGTTATAGGTTGCGGATAAGGGTAATCTCTCCAATATGCAAATATCCAGAAAAGTTGAAGTGGCTTGCACATGGACTAGCAATCAAGTATTTAAGTATTCTAGTTACATGATTGATGGGGTAACTTATCATACAAAAGAACATGATAATGTACAAGTTGTTCAAAACTCGGGAGTAAGTATAGTTGCAAACTTCATGCAAGTATCGGTGCAAACGATAAAAATCAATTGTGTCGAGGCATATGGTGTTTTATGGAGTTCTTGATGAAATATGGGAACTCGATTTTCACAACTTTGGATTCTAATGTTCAAATGCGGTGAGTAGAGAAAAACAATGGAATTAAAGTAGATGATCTTGGATTTACATTGGTAAACCTCAAATGGATTGGATTTAAATATGACCAATTTATATTGGGTAGTCAGCAAAGTAGTTTTCTATATTGAAGACCCTCAAGACCATGCATGGTCTATTGTGATTTCCACCCAGGTAGATCGAGTACTTTGACTACATTAATGGTAATGATTTGGAAATGACATAATTCAATATCGATGTTTTACCAATGGGTTGCCCTCCAATGGATGTTGATGGAACAAATGAAAATGAACTACCGTGCATTCGTGAAGATTGTGATGGGACTTGGGTTGACAATTCCATCATTTAGTGTTGTACACCTTCATGTTTCGACTATAGAGTTCTTCTTTGTGTTATTATTATGTTATTTTTTTATGAGTTAATGTTATTTTGGTATTTAGATAACATATAAAACAACTTATTTTAGGAAAGCCCAATGTCTTAATGCAATGAATACGTCTTTTATAATATAATTGAAAAACATAATCTGTTAGAATAGCATATAACTAAAAAAGTGATCAACAAATCATTTTAACTTGATAACTTTGTTAGAATATTGTAATGATGATGATCAATTTTATGAACTTTGTTAGATTATACACATGTTATTGTTTGTGATTGCATATGGGTATTGTTGGCATAATTATTTCCATTTGAAGATAATTCATGAATCTTTTGTCTCAAACTAATTTAGTTTATTCTTGTTTGTGCTTAACAGGTAAATAATCTACATGGCGCCTAGGAAAAATCATGGCAAAGACGGATGATGAGGAGACATTTTATCAAAGTAAGAATTTGCGATGCTAAGAAAGCAATCGTGCGATATTGACTATGAGATTGAGAATTAGTCATCAAATCAGATTCCAAGAGTACACAAACAACAAGAATACCAGGATGTTCTACACACATGCATTGTCTTCTTTGTGCAAAAGAGTGCAAGGCATTAAGAAAGTTGGGTAGTTAAATAAACATGGTCAACCTATTGGAAAAAGTGCAGTGGAAATGCAAAGCTATGTCGGGGTTATAACTCGGGAAAAGGTGAAGATAACCTACAAAAGTTGGACGCATGTGCCACAAGAAGTCAAAGACAAGTTATGGGAATATGTGAATGTAAGTATATTCCATGTAGTATTGGTAGTTAAATTTTGTTTTCTTGAGTATCTGTGATGAGAAGCATTAGGAATTTTATTGTTTAGATTTTGATGAATGCCATGTAAAACTTAGAATAGAAAGTTGGCACCCCAATTCTTGTTGTAAAATGCATTGTAACAATTAGAGCTGGCCAAGCCGAGTCAAGTCGGCCTACGCCTAACATGCAAGAAAACAATCGAAGATGGAAGGAAGACTGTTTGTGAGACAATTGAGTATGGCAAAGAAGAGTAGACGGGAACTCTACTAAAGCGGTGAGATGCGGTGAGTGGAGCATCGATCAAGTCAACTCAAGAAAAGCCAAGTCTCAAGTTGACGGAAGAGTCATCCAATGATTGAAACCGACTCTAAGTCACCTGGGAAAGCAAGGAAATGCGGTCAAGTTGAGGTAATCGTAAAAGAACCATTGCACATAAATCAAGAGATTTACTTAAACAAGTAATATCTCCATACCACCTTTCTCGGAGTGCTCGACCCCGAACCGTGCAAAAGAAATGAACCAATGGGAAGCACCACATGTGTCGAACTCGAAAAGGTGAAAGAACAATTCATACGAGGAAATGACAATTCCAAGAATCGCAACAAGACAAGCCAACGACGCAAGTGACTTTCAAAAATAAGCCTATCTCTTCAACGGGCAAATTTTTGAAAGTTCACTATAAAAGGTGAGGAGTTTGTTTGAGAAGAAGGACACACATGTGAGATATACAAGCATATTAGAAAAGCGAAATATTCTCAATCCTCAAGCCTACATTACGAAGAACATCAATCCAACACTCACTGTGAAGGAAAGATAACTTCAATCGGTTGAAGGAAAAAATCTGAAAACAAGGGGTCTACATTCCGGAAGGATTGTAGGAAGGTTCAAGGTTGAACCAAGTCTTAAGCTTTTGGAGGGCTTCGTGATCAAATCCAAAGAGCTTGAGCAAGTGAGTAGTAGCAAAGGCAATGCCTGTGAAGGAGCCGAGTCGACGAGAAGCCGGTGAGTGATCAAGGCGTCTCTAGATCGAGTCCCAAAGGATCAAGTCTTTGTGTGATCAAGACTTGTTTACATTACCACTTTGTAAACGATCATTACCTAGTGGATTCCTCCGGGAGTTGGAGAAGAGAGGAGTAGAAGAATTACCCCATCTTCGAACCTCTATAAAAACTTCATTGTGTCATTTACTTTTCAAGACTTTAATTCTTGCATTTTTAATCGCTTATATCTCTGATAAATTTGCTATCCACTTGATAACTTATAAGTACTAAACCATGCACTAAATTCTTGCTTAATCAAACTTAAGGGTGTTAAGTCTTCCGTGAAAAACAAAACCCGGTCGAAAGTTAATTTAGAGCCAACAGCGGCTTGAGTTAGTGTTGAGAGATTAACTCTACTTGAGTGACTAAATTGACTGTCCATCAAGGACACAAATTGTAGTATCAACTCTGTAGATTTAAAAGGACTAAATCGAAAATTTTGCAAGGTTTATTCAACCCCTTCTAAACCTTACACTTACACCCCTTGGGACCTACAAGTGGCATCGGTGAGCGGTTGGTTCATTGAACCCTCCGCACCGGTTATGAACTAGATCTCCAAACTTTTCAAAGTCCGCTTTAGTACTTAAACTTTCAAAACTCTTTTCTATCATTAAAAGTTATTATCATGGAAGCAAATTTGACACGCATCCCTATGTTCACTATTGAAGAATTTGATGATTGGAAAATTCGTATGCGTGCTCATCTATCGGCATTACATGATGAGATGTGGATAGTGATAGAAGATGGGCCTCTGCAAATATTAAAGGTGAACACAACTGCGAAGAGTTGCGGTGAAGGAAAGAAGTCTTTGCTCCCGCATACCATGGTTGAAAAACCAAGAACCGAATGGACAAATGATGACGAGAAAAAGATACAACCTGGACAATGTAGCCAAGGACATCCTTTACAAAACCCTGGACAAAGCCATGTTCAATAAAGTCAAATCATGCAAAACAAACTAAAGAAATCGGGGACAAGTCGACATTGATTTGTGAAGGCTCGGAGCAAATCAAAGAAAACAAATTATCGTGGGTCGTACAGAAATTTGAGAACTTCAAAATGATCTCGGGGAGAAAACCTGGATCAAGCGGATGCTCGGTTCACGTAAAATCACAAATGAGGTTCGCACTTGGAAAGGAATATACATGTATGAAATGTGTATGAAGATCCTAAAAAGTCTTCAGTGAATGGGAAATGAAGGTCATGGCATCGAGACATTCCATGGACCTATCAAAGACATCCAACCATGAACTATTCTCGAGACCTCAAAGCCTACGAGTTTGGAGAAGAAAAGACCAAGAAGAGACAATTGCCCAAAAAAATTTGCTCTAATTGTTAAAGATGGGAAAGAGCTGAGGTCAAAGAAGTCATTGACCCGGAAGAAATAAACGATGGTTAAGAGGTTCAACAAGTTCTTCAATAAGAACTACAAGAGAGGAAAGGGTGAATCTTCCAGAAGACACTCACCTCCCTCCAAATCAAGGGAAGACAGCCAACCAAGAGAACAGATCATCAAAAAGTTGAGTATCAAAGGGACAATCCAAGAATGGAAAGAGCCGATCAAAAGGTTGAATATCTATGCCGAATCAGACAACCAGGTCACTATGCCATTGATTTGTCCATATCCTGTAGTCAACAAATGGGGATGAAGAAGAAAGAAAGGTCTTGAGAGAAAGAAGACAAGAAAAGAAAAAGGCAATGATGGTCGCAGAGATCACTTAAAAACAAGTCAAGAGAGACAATCGATTCGAGAGCAAGCGGTGAAGCCGACTACTCAAGTGACTCGAAGAAGAAGCCCCGACCGCTTGATGGCCAAGGAACAAGATCAACCTCGACCAAGAAGATGAGGTACGCTCTAACTCATCAAACTCGACACTGCTGATAGTGATCGTGACACACACACTTCATCAACCACTCGATCTTTATGATTCATTAGGCAAAATGATGAAAGATTTTGAACACATTAAATCCTCACACACACTATTGAATGAGGAAAACAACAGACTCAAAAGTCAAAACTCAAATGACTAAGGAGCTAAGTACTCTAAGTCAAATAGTCGATGAGAATGAAAGTCTAAAAAAGGTGAAAATGCTAAATTAATAGCAGTAAATTGCCTGCTATAGAAAAGAGGGAGAATGACCTCAAGAATGTTATTGCCTCATTCACTAAGGCATCTAAATCATTGGATGATCTTATTATGAGTCAAAGAGAATGTGGAGACAAGACAAAGCTAGGATTTAATTCCTCGTGCTATGTCAAACCTCAAAATTAATTTTGGAAAAAGGATCTTCAAGCCATGAAGAGTATGAAAAATCCAAAACTCTAAATGTTGCACACACATTCACTCCAAAGCACAATAAAAAGCAAACTGGCCTTGGTTATAAGGAAACGGAAAAGCGGCCGAGTTGAGTGCGGCTGAAAGGGACAACCGAGAAGAGATTCGGCCGAGTCCTCAAAGAACTCCAAACAGAAAATACTCAGTAAAGAAGAAGCGAGCTACCAAAAACCCAGGAAAATCCATAAAAGAAATACATATGATGGGAATGGTAGAAAATATCCAAGCCAAGTGATTGGAATAATGTGAACTATCAAAGATAGACTTATGGAATATAAGCCCAAATGGCAAAGGCCTAACTCAAAGAAAGGCCATTCCAAAAGCATGAGAGCTTTCATCAAAGCACATATATGCACCTAGGCACTACACTCAGAGACACCACAATTACCCAAGGAAGACAATTGCTAAAACACATATGTAGGCATACGGACAAGAGAGAGAAATTTGTATGAACCTAGAATCCCCAAGCAATTTGCCAGGATTAATTATGATTATGGCATCGATAGATGGCAACCCCTTAGAGTCAAATCATTTGGATATAGGTTGGTTGGATCATCTTACAATTCTAACCCTCAGGACCCGGACAAGTATGGGTACCTAAAACTTAATTTCCTTGATTGCGAGGGTTCAAGGAACAGTGAGTGCCAAGGAACCTGGTACATGGATAGTGGCATTTCGGACATATGACAGAAATAAGAAAAATCTGTCAAAATTCAAGGAAGTTAAAGGAGCAAAAGTCATATTTGGAGGAAATGAAGCTCCTGGTGAAATAAGAGGCATTGGATCCATCAAGAGGAATGGATTAGAAATCACAGATGTTGCATATGTTGAAGGACTCAACTTCAACTTATCGAGCATAAGTCAACTCTGTGACAAGGGCTACAATGTTGGATTCAACATGGGTGTATGCCAAATCAAAGATATTGAATCAAATGAAGTTGTCTTTGCAAGGATGTAGACGAGAAGAATATGTATGTAGTGGATTGGTCAATCGCAACACCCAAAGACACACAATCTACTAGCAAAAGAGCGCAATGAATCAAGTTGGTCGTGGCACAAAAAGCCGAGTCACCCGAACTTCAAAACGATTAACAAGCTTGCCGTAAGTAATCTTGTAGAAGGACTTCCAGGATTTCGAGATACAAAAAGGATAGTATATGTGACGATGTCGAAGGGAAAACAAATCAAGTCGTCATTCAAAGAAAAGACATGCCCATCCTCAACAAGAATATTGCATCTCGCTTCATATGGATCTATTTGGTGTGGAAACCCGCCAAAGATAAGTGGAAAGAAATACACCTTGGTGGTAGTAGATGACTACTCAAGATATACATGGACAATATTCATGTGTAAGAAGAAAAAAAACTCTACAAAAACTACCACTTGGTGATGAAGAGGATTCAAATCGAGAAGAGTCAAACTATTATCAAAATAAGATCAGACAGGAACCGAGTTTGTCAATGGAATAATAACTCGATTGTATTGAGAATGGTATTGGTCATGAACTATCGCGACAAGGACTCCACTTGAGAATGGAGTTGCGAAAGAAAAATAGAACCTCAAAGAAGCAACAAGGACCATGTTAGTCAAGAGTTACCAAAAAGATTTTGGGTCAAGCAATCAACACGACTTGCTACACTCAAAACAGATGTATGATAAATGGGCAAAGGCGGTGACAAAGACTCCCTATGAGATCCGGATCGAAGAAACCAAATGTTGCATATTTCAGAATATTTGGATGCAAATGCTTCATCCACAACAATGGCAAAGACAATCTAAAGGCTTTTGATGCTAAAGTCGATGAAGGTATCTTCTCAGATTCTCGGTGAAAGCAAAGCCTACGAATACTCAACAAAAGGACTATGGTTGCGGAAGAATCCATTCATGTGGTATTTGATGAGCCAAATATAAATGGGGAAGACATTGAAGAGTCGGTGACAAAACGTTTGAATCATCCAACCATACGAAGAGTCCCTATCTTCAAGTCGGGCCGGAATTATCAATTGAAAGAAGATGAGATAGTGAATCTCAAAAACAGCTAGAAAATTTGCGGCTAAGTGATTACGAGAGAGTCGACCACAACAACACAACCGCAAGTCGATGAATCCTAACTTACTCCAACTCGATGTAAGATGGAGAGACCATCCACGTAACTTGTCATTGGAGATATAAGAGAAGGTGTCAAACAAGATCCGAACTCAACAAGAAGCCATGTTCACATGCTTCATCTCGCAAATAGAGCCCAAAGATGTGTCACAAGCATTGGACGACACACATTGGATTCAAGCTATGCAAGAAGAGCTGAATCAGTTTGAGAGAAATAAAGTATGGGAATTAGTGCAAAGACCCATACATCAAAATGTTATTGGAACCAAATGGGTGTTCAGAAATAAGATGAACGAGGAAGGTTCGTGGGTAAGAAACAAAGCAAGACTAGTAGCCAAAGGATATTGCCAAGAAGAAGGGATAGATTTTGATGAAACATTTGCCCCTCGTAGCAAGATTGGAAGCTATAAGGATGTTTCTTGCCTATGACTCACAAGAATTTCATTGTATATTAGATGGATGTAAAAAGTGCATTCCTAAATGGTTTATTGGAAGAAGAAGTGTATGTTGAACAACCTCCAGGATTTGAGCGAAGACTCTTGGAGATAAGGTATACAAACTCAAGAAAGCCTGCGTGGATTGAAAAAGGCACCCAGAGCATGGTATGATACCTTGTCACAATTCTTAATCGAAAATGGATTCACAAAAGGAAAAGTAGATAGAACACTTTTCTTTAATATGTATGTAGTGGATTGGTCAATCGCAACACCCAAAGACTGTCTACTAGCAAAGAGCGCGGTGAATCAAGTTGGTCGTGGCACAAAAAGTCGAGTCACCCGAACTTCAAAACGATTAACAAGCTTGCCGTAAGTAATCTTGTAGAAGGACTTCCGGACTCAAAGATACAAGAAGGATAGTATATGTGACGCATGTCGAAGGAAAACAAATCAAGTCGTCATTCAAAGAAAAGACATGCCCATCCTCAACAAGAATATTGCATCAGCTTCATATATGGATCTATTTGGCCCGATGGAACCCGCCAAAGATAAGTGGAAAGAAATACACCTTGGTGGTAGTAGATGACTACTCAAGATATACATGGACAATATTCATGTGTAAGAAGAAAAAAACTCTAAAAACTACCACGCGGTGATGAAGAGGATTCAAATCGAGAAGAGTCAAACTATTATCAAAATAAGATCGATGCAGGAACCGAGTTTGTTAATGGAATAATAACTCGCATTGTATTGAGAATGGTATTGGTCATGAACTATCGGCACAAGGACTCCACAACGAGAATGGAGTTGCGAAAGAAGAAATAGAACCCTCAAAGAAGCAACAAGGACCATGTTAGTCAAGCAGAGTTACCAAAAAGATATTGGTGAAGCAATCAACACGACTTGCTACACTCAAAACAGATGTATGATAAATAGACAAGCGGTGACAAAGACTCCTATGAGATCGGATCGTGGAAGAAAACCAAATGTTGCATATTTCGAATATTTGGATGCAAATGCTTCATCCACAACAATGGCAAAGACAATCTAAAGGCTTTTGATGCTAAAGCGATGAAGGTATCTTCTTAGATTCTCGGTGAAAGCAAAGCCTAGAATACTCAACAAAAGGACTATGGTTGCAGAAGAATCCATTCATGTGGTATTTGATGAGCCAAATATAAATGGGGAAGACATTGAAGAGTCGGTGACACAAGTGAATCATCCAACCATACAGAAGAGTCCCTATCTTTGAAGTCAAGCTGGAATTATCAATTGAAGAAGATGAGATAGTGAATCTCAAAAACAATTTGGAAAATTTGCGGCTAAGTGATTACGAGAGAGTGACCACAGAACACAGTTTGCAAGTCGATGAATCCACTAACTTACTCCAACTCGATGTAAGATGGTGAGAGACCATCCACGAACTTGTCATTGGAGATATAAGAGAAGGTGTCAAAACAAGATCCAGAACTCAACAAGAAGCCATGTTCACATGCTTCATCTCGCAAATAGAGCCCAAAGATGTGTCACAAGCATTGGACGACACACATTGGATTCAAGCTATGCAAGAAGAGTGAATCGGTTTGAGAGAAATAAAGTATGGGAATTAGTGCAAAGACCCATACATCAAAATGTTATTGGAACCAAATGGGTGTTGAAATAAGATGAACGAGGAAGGTTACGTGGTAAGAAACAAAGCAAGACTAGTAGCCAAAGGATATTGCCAAGAAGAAGGGATAGATTTTGATGAAACATTTGCCCTGTAGCAAGATTGGAAGCTATAAGGATGTTTCTTGCCTATGCGACTCACAAGAATTTCATTGTATATTAGATGGATGTAAAAAGTGCATTCCTAAATGGTTTATTGGAAGAAGAAGTGTATGTTGAACAACCTCCAGGATTTGAGCAGAAGACTCTTGGAGATAAGGTATACAAACTCAAGAAAGCCCTGTATGGATTCAAACAGGCACCCAGAGCATGGTATGATACCTTGTCACAATTCTTAGCGAAAATGGATTCACAAAAGGAAAAGTAGATAGAACACTTTTGAGAATATGTATGTAGTGGATTGGTCAACCGCAACACCAAAGACTGTCTACTAGCAAAGAGCGCAATTGAATCAAGTTGGTACGGTGGCACAAAAAGCCGAGTCACCCGAACTTCAAAACGATTAACAAGCTTGCGTAAGTAATCTTGTAGAAGGACTTCGGATTCGAAGATACAAGAAGGATAGTATATGTGACGCATGTCGAAGGGAAAACAAATCAAGTCGTCATTCAAAGAAAAGACATGCCCATCCTCAACAAGAATATTGCATCGCTTCATATGGATCTATTTGGCCCAAAGTGGAACCTGCCAAAGATAAGTGGAAAGAAATACACCTTGGTGGTAGTAGATGACTACTCAAGATATACATGGACAATATTCATGTGTAAGAAGAAAAAAACTCTACAAAAACTACCACGGTGATGAAGAGGATTCAAATCGAGAAGAGTCAAACTATTATCAAAATAAGATCAGACAGAGGAACCGAGTTTGTCAATGGAATAATAACTCAAGATTGTATTGAGAATGGTATTGGTCATGAACTATCAGAAAAGGACTCCACAAATGAGAATGGAGTTGCGTAAAGAAGAAATAGAACCCTCAAAGAAGCAACAAGGACCATGTTAGTCAAGCAGAGTTACCAAAAAGATTTTGGGGTCAAGCAATCAACACGACTTGCTACACTCAAAAAGGATGTATGATAAATAGACAAACGGTGACAAAGACTCCCTATGAGATCCGGATCGAAGAAAACCAAATGTTGCATATTTGAATATTTGGATGCAAATGCTTCATCCACAACAATGGCAAAGACAATCTAAAGGCTTTTGATGCTAAAGTCGATGAAGGTATCTTCTTAGATTCTCGGTGAAAAGCAAAGCCTAGAATACTCAACAAAAGGACTATGGTTGCGAAGAATCCATTCATGTGGTATTTGATGAGCCAAATATAAATGGGAAGACATTGAAGAGTCGGTGACAATTTGAATCATCCAACCATACAGAAAGTCCCTATCTTGGGGTCAAGCCGGAATTATCAATTGAGAAGAAGATGAGATAGTGAATCTCAAAAAAATTTTGGAAAATTTGCAGCTAAGTGATTACGAGAGAGCCGACCACAAAGAACAGAACAACCGCAAGTCGATCAATCCGCCTAACTTACTCCAACCTGATGTAAGATGGCCGAGAGACCATCCACGTAACTTGTCATTGGAGATATAAGAGAAGGTGTCAAAACAAGATCGAGAACTCAACAAGAAGCCATGTTCACATGCTTCATCTCGCAAATAGAGCCCAAAGATGTGTCACAAGCATTGGACGACACACATTGGATTCAAGCTATGCAAGAAGAGTCAATCAGTTTGAGAGAAATAAAGTATGGGAATTAGTGCAAAGACCCATACATCAAAATGTTATTGGGACCAAATGGGTGTTCGTAAATAAGATGAACGAGGAAGGTTCGTGGGTAAGAAACAAAGCAAGACTAGTAGCCAAAGGATATTGCCAAGAAGAAGGGATAGATTTTGATGAAACATTTGCCCCGTAGCAAGATTGGAAGCTATAAGGATGTTTCTTGCCTATGCACTCACAAGAATTTCATTGTATATTAGATGGATGTAAAAAGTGCATTCCTAAATGGTTTATTGGAAGAAGAAGTGTATGTTGAACAACCTCCAGGATTTGAGCGTAAGACTTGGAGATAAGGTATACAAACTCAAGAAAGCCCTGTATGGATTGAAACAGGCACCCGAGCATGGTATGATACCTTGTCACAATTCTTAACCTGAAAATGGATTCACAAAAGGAAAAGTAGATAGAACACTTTTGAGAATATGTATGTAGTGGATTGGTCAATCGCAACACCCAAAGACTGTCTACTAGCAAAAGAGCGCAATTGAATCAAGTTGGTGTGGCACAAAAAGCCGAGTCACCGAACTTCAAAACGATTAACAAGCTTGCCGTAATAATCTTGTAGAAGGACTTCCGGACTCGATATAGATACAAGAAGGATAGTATATGTGACGCATGTCGGCGGAAAACAAATCAAGTCGTCATTCAAAGAAAAGACATGCCCATCCTCAACAAGAATATTGATCCGCTTCATATGGATCTATTTGGTGATGGAACCCGCCAAAGATAAGTGGAAAGAAATACACCTTGGTGGTAGTAGATGACTACTCAAGATATACATGGACAATATTCATGTGTAAGAAGAAAAAAACTCTACAAAAACTACCCACGGTGATGAAGAGGATTCAAATCGAGAAGAGTCAAACTATTATCAAAATAAGATCGGGAGAGGAACCGAGTTTGTCAATGGAATAATAACTCGATGATTGTATTGAGAATGGTATTGGTCATGAACTATCGCAGCAAAGGACTCCAGAATGGAGAATGGAGTTGCGAAAAGAAGAAATAGAACCCTCAAAGAAGCAACAAGGACCATGTTAGTAAGCAGAGTTACCAAAAAGATTTTTGGTCAAGCAATCAACACAAACTTGCTACACTCAAAACGGATGTATGATAAATAGACAAACGGTGACAAAGACTCCCTATGAGATCTCGGATCGAAGAAAACCAAATGTTGCATATTTCAGAATATTTGGATGCAAATGCTTCATCCACAACAATGGCAAAGACAATCTAAAGGCTTTTGATGCTAAAGTCGATGAAGGTATCTTCTTAGATTCTCACCGAAAGCAAAGCCTACAGAATACTCAACAAAAGGACTATGGTTGCAGAAGAATCCATTCATGTGGTATTTGATGAGCCAAATATAAATGGGGAAGACATTGAAGAGTCACCGGTGTTTGAATCATCCAACCATACGAAAAGTCCCTATGCGTCAAGGTGGAATTATCAATTGAGAAGAAGATGAGATAGTGAATCTCAAAACAGTGGAAAATTTGCGGCTAAGTGATTACGAGAGAGTGACCCAAAGAACACAAACAACCGTAAGTCGATCAATCCACCTAACTTACTCCAACCCGATGTAAGATGGCCGAGAGACCATCCACTTAACTTGTCATTGGAGATATAAGAGAAGGTGTCAAAACAAGATCAGAACTCAACAAGAAGCCATGTTCACATGCTTCATCTCGCAAATAGAGCCCAAAGATGTGTCACAAGCATTGGACGACACACATTGGATTCAAGCTATGCAAGAAGAGTGAATCGGTTTGAGAGAAATAAAGTATGGGAATTAGTGCAAAGACCCATACATCAAAATGTTATTGGGACCAAATGGGTGTTCGTAAATAAGATGAACGAGGAAGGTTACGTGGTAAGAAACAAAGCAAGACTAGTAGCCAAAGGATATTGCCAAGAAGAAGGGATAGATTTTGATGAAACATTTGCCCTCGTAGCAAGATTGGAAGCTATAAGGATGTTTCTTGCCTATGCACTCACAAGAATTTCATTGTATATTAGATGGATGTAAAAAGTGCATTCCTAAATGGTTTATTGGAAGAAGAAGTGTATGTTGAACAACCTCCAGGATTTGAGCAGAAGACTCTTGGAGATAAGGTATACAAACTCAAGAAAGCCCGTATGGATTGAAACAGGCACCCCTGCAGCATGGTATGATACCTTGTCACAATTCTTAATCGAAAATGGATTCACAAAAGGAAAAGTAGATAGAACACTTTTCGAATATGTATGTAGTGGATTGGTCAATCGCAACACCCAAAGACTGTCTACTAGCAAAAGAGCGCTTTGTGAATCAAGTTAGGTCTGGGCACAAAAAAGCCGAGTCACCCGAACTTCAAAACGATTAACAAGCTTGCGTAAGTAATCTTGTAGAAGGACTTCCGCACTAAGATACAAGAAGGATAGTATATGTGACGCATGTCGAAGGGAAAACAAATCAAGTCGTCATTCAAAGAAAAGACATGCCCATCCTCAACAAGAATATTGCATCCGCTTCATATGGATCTATTTGGCCCAAAGTGGAACCTGGCCAAAGATAAGTGGAAAGAAATACACCTTGGTGGTAGTAGATGACTACTCAAGATATACATGGACAATATTCATGTGTAAGAAGAAAAAACTCTACAAAAACTACCACTGCGGTGATGAAGAGGATTCAAATCGAGAAGAGTCAAACTATTATCAAAATAAGATCGAGGCAGGAACCGAGTTTGTCAATGGAATAATAACTCAAGATTGTATTGAGAATGGTATTGGTCATGAACTATCGCCAGCAAAGGACTCCACATGCAGAACGGAGTTGCGTAAAGAAGAAATAGAACCCTCAAAGAAGCAAAAGGACCATGTTAGTCAAGCGAGTTACCAAGAAGAATGGTATTGAGATTCACGATGCGGAATCAAGTCATCTGCTCACGAAAGCACCTGACTATCTCTCGCAAGGATTTCATTGAACATTGCTCACTACCGTAGAAGGAGCATCCGAGATTAAAGAAGCCGATGTAAACTTGGCCGACGCTGGAAAGAAATAGCCAAGTCCGACTATGCCGATAAACTAATATACACAACAAACAAGAGATCTGAAGGAGGATTATCACAAGTTGTTGGACATAGTTGCCAAATGTATCGACATCAAATTTGGCAGCTTTGACCAATCATCAAAGGCAAAGCGATTGTAATGGCCGCAATCATCGAAGAAAAGAAGATAAACTGGGCTGAGTTTGTCTCACACAGCAGACTCTGCGAACGCGGGGAACAAGTCCTTCAAGGAAGATGGCTCATTTGGAGGATCCCAGGATATGGCCTAGTGATTGGCCGGCTAATGGAGGTGAAAGGAGTCCTCTTAGACATGGGAAGGCATTCCATGTTAACAAGAGGATGTTCGCAGCAAACCTCTCTCGGCGCTCGTAAGAGAGCCTACGCCAAGAGAGCGACACAAACGGTGGGGAATCAGGTGACCAAGATACAAATTGCTTCCTCTCCTCTCCGAAAGAAGAAAGCCGCTCGCCAGTGCTAAGAAGATCACGCCCCGCAGCAAAGAAAACAAACATGCTCCTGCCCCGCAGCAGAGTCACCTGCCCCGCCCCAAAGTGTCTCCCGCCCCGCAGCAAAGCGGTCGAGAAGGACACACAAATACCTTCTCCGATCGTCAAAAAGAGGAGAACTCGAGAAGCCACGACGGCCCGCTCCTCGTAAAAGACACAAAGACGCCCCCGCCGCTCAAGACTCAAGACACCGTCTCTAAACCGTAAATCCCTCTCGGTACAAACTAGAGACGAAGACGATTATCAAGCGCTCCGAGTGGAGAAAACCAAATGAGTCACCACTCAGCTAGAGCAGATACACGAGAAGCTGGAGAAGTAAAGTCTCCAGATGTAATTGATGAAAAGCCAAGTCTCGTCAAGGCGATCACAGAGGCAACTCAAGACACAACCGTAGTTCACACAATCGAAACACAAGAAGAAACTGCCGGAGCGGATAGTGATGTAATGATCCTATCTCCACCTTACCCAGACATCCAAAATCGTGTGCGTGAGTGGAGGAAATGGAAGTTGAGTAAGTCAAGGGAACATTCCAACGGCCCGAGTTTATAGAAGAAGAAAAGGAACTGCTAAATTTCCTTGGACTAAACATCGTGCTCCCAAAGACTTGATGAAGACAATCGCTTAGACATCCTGCAGCATTTTTAAGGAAAAGGAGAGAGAAAAGCAAGCCGAGGAAGCCGAAGCACGTGAGAAGGCAAGCATCCGCCCTATCTCCGGCACTACGTAACACACACATCCTCTCCTTGATGTCTTCTCCGACGGTGATGAGGAATCGGAGAATGTCGCGCCACAGAAGAGTTACAAATGCAGCAAGCATTGACGAGTCCGTAATCCTTCACGAGCAAAGATTGATGGAGGGACTAGGAGAGTCCTCCGAACACACTGAAATTGATCCAATGGGAGTGGTTCAAAGAAATCGCCACGTTGTTGTTCGCCACCACTTGACTCACTCGGAAGAAGGCAATAAGGGACTTGGCGATGAAACCGGGACAATGGGGACCCAGGTCGAGCCAACCCCGATTGAAGGTATTTTACCACCGCCCCAAACGGCCGAACATTCAAAAGAAACAATCGGGAGTTTGGAGACGAGTGACCCCATTCCAAGTCACTCACTGGTGCGCCACCGAGGGGAAACTCCCTCCACCGCAAAGAAGGTCGGAGGATGCCGCAGATGACTCCACAACGAATCAAGGAGGCGAAGGAGAGAAATTACAAACACAAGAAGAACATCAAGTTGCCATCAACGACGCCGCACAGTTGGGACTGTCGTCTCACCGAGGTGCCAAATCGCTCTGGGCTAATGACGCGCGATGCAATCGAGGCACGTGAGAAGGAGGAACAGCCTGGGAGTTAACACTGGGGCGATGAAAGTGCAATCCATGGGGTTGAGACTCCAATGGATGCCACCATAGAAGACCCTAAGACACCGTGACGTCGCCGAAAGGGGAGGACTAATGCCTCACCGCAAAAGAGAGACCGCCTGGAGGTATCAAGGCCCACGGGAGGTTGAGACTTCCGGGGTAAAGAAGTCGATGTAGAGAACATCCCTCCCGCTATCATCGACCCATCCGAGAAGGAGATAAGCGCAGTTCATGATTCCCAGACAATCCCGATGTCACTTTTCTGGGGATCGAAGGCGAAGAAGAAGCCGAGTCATCCCCGTGACAAATCCAAAAGACTCAGTGCGGATGTTCCAAGCACGAGCAAGTCGATCCCAAGACTACTCGTCAAACCTTTAACTTTGATGATGAGCCACCAATGGAAATCTCATCATCGTCCGATGACGCTTCGAGCAAGGCCGAGGACCGATCATCGAAATGGAAAAATCACCGAGACCAACGGTTAAGCCACCGAGGCTCGGCCAAGGGTCCACTTCACAACAAAACCGGTGAACCGAACCGGAGACCACCGCGCAGCCCTCAAGTCCGCAGCAGGTCGATTCCTAAAAGAACTTCACGCGCACCGCTCATCATCGAACAAATCCCGGTGGGCGGTGATGAATCTTTATAGAATCCTTTCCTTTTTCTCCGGAGGTACCCGACTCCATGAAGAGTCGAGAGAATGAACGCGACGCTATCACGCACCGCCTCCCGTTTTCTCTTCAGTACCATTGTTCCACCGCTTATGACTTTGATGTTGTATGGCCATCACCGCAACTAACAATCACCAAGTTCGAGAGGTGTTCAAGGCACTATTTGCCGAGGTTGAACGGATGGAGAGGCATCAGCCTCTTTGGACATGCGATCGACAAAGAGATGCCACCCTTACGGTGATTTAAGAGGCATAATTCGGATAAGGGAATGGTGGCAACAAAGAAGAAACAATGCGTGTGGAACAAGTCGATTCTTCAGACATTGTTCAACAAGTCGGGTATGGAGAGTCGAAAATGCCGATGCAAAAACAAAGCCGAGAGAACATATTGAGCATATGCATGAAGCTCACACACGAGATAAAGTCGCTGCGTGAGCAAAATACAAATGATCTACAACGTTTGGAAGAACACATGACAAGAAAATTCAGCCTTCTCATGGCCGAGATGAAGCCGATTTCGGCCAGAATCCAACGCTACTCGATCCGAATTCGTCCGCATACAACGCAAGAGACTCAAGCGAACTCGACCATTAGAAGACTTCGATTTCATGCTTGCCAAAGATGTTCCCAGGGTTCCTCTATCCTTTGATGATGCCAAAAAGGGGAAGAGGAATACCTTAAAGCGCTTAAAATCTGAAGTCGAGAAGGAAAATCACCGAGGAAGTCTTGAAACAAAAGAAAGAAAAGCTTGTTGAGGGGGAAGGGTCGCGGATGTGACTTTGATGATTGCACAAACCCCAACAAGGTCACACTGGTGACATTATAAGCGAAAGAACTCCCTCAGGACTCGCCACCCAACACTGCTATATCCATGGCCGATAAGAGAAAAACTATTGAAGCAGGATGAAGGAAGTGGAAGGAAGAATGGATGCCCGAATCATGAACATCTTGAAAGAACACGGAGGCATTCCAAAGAGATAGAGACACTTATGCCATCTCGATGTCGGGACAGAGCCACGATCGTTGATGAATTTAAAACGCTCGAACTCGAGGATACTTTGCAAATATGTCTATGGCTCAAGCTTGGGACTTGTCTTCGGGAAAGGGTCTCACGTTATGTGAAGAAGCCGACAGCAGCAGCAGACTAAGCGCATCCACTTGCCGGGTCACTCACCGAAAGAAGAAGACCCCAAGACAAAGATACGCCCCAGAGGTAGAGGAATAAGCAAGAGTGGAGGAAGAAGCTTCAAACCCAGGCCTCCGCCCAAAAACATTGAATACGTGGATCCGTGAAAGAAATGAGGGATCTCTTGGGCCGGGCTTGACCAAGTAGCAAATTTGCAAGTGGCTAAAACTAACGCCTGAGTATGTGAAAAGACTAGAAGAAGAAAACAAGAGACAAACTCAGCTATGGGAGGAGAGACAGAAAGAATAAGAAGAGATGAAGTCTGCCAGGAAGGCATATGAAAAGAAAAAGAAGGCAAAATTGACGACGAGAAAAAGAGAAGAAAGAAGAAGATGTCGATCAAGATGAAAGAAGGAGACGAAGGAGATGAAGTGTTGATGTCCACCCTTCGTGTATTTTATTATGTAAATACATACAATGTAAGTCTTACGTAATAAAGCTATAAATTCTTTATTTTTTTGTGAAGACAAATATGTGCTCGACGACACCTTGTAATGTGATTGTGTAAAAGAACAAGAATGATATGATCAATAAACGGATATATTCTGCGCATACATTCTATGTCAATACACTATCTCAGTATGTATCTTTGCTATTTGCATTTTTGAATGGTTTAAGTTTTGGCATCATCAAAAAGGGGAAATTGTTAGGAATTTTATTGTTTAGATTTTGATGAATGCCATGTAAAACTTAGAATAGAAAGTTGGCACCCCAATTCTTGTTGTAAAATGCATTGTAACAATTAGAGCCGGCCAAGCTGAGTCAAGTCGGCCACGCCCTAACATGCAAGAAAAACAATCAAGATGGAAGGAAGATCACTGTGAGACCTTGTTGAGTATGGCAAAGAAGAGTAGACGGAACTCTACTAAAAAGCAAGTGAGATGCAACTGAGTGGAGCATCGTCAAGTCAACTCAAGAAAAGCCAAGTCTCAAGTTGTAGTGACAGAAGAGTCATCCAATGATTGGAAGTTGACTCTAAGTCACCTGGGGAAAGCAAGGAAATGCAAATCAAGTCGAGGTAATCAGTAAAAGAACCGTTGCCAGACAAATCAAGAGATTTACTTAAACAAGTAATATCTTAAGCTTGCAAAAGAAATGAACCAATGGGAAGCACCACACCGTGTCGAACTCGAAAAGGTGAAAGAACAATTCATACGAGGAAATGGCAATTCCAAGAAGCGCAACAAGACAAGCCAACGATCGCAAGTGACTTTCAAAATAAGCCTATCTCTTCAACGGGCAAATTTTTGAAAGTTTACTATAAAAGGCGAGGAGTTTGTTTGAGAAGGACACACATGTGAGATATACAAGCATATTAGAAAAACTGAAATATTCTCAATCCTCAAGCCTACATTACGAAGAACATCAATCCAACACTCACCCGTGAAGGAAAGATAACTTCAATCGGTTGAAGAGGAAAATACGAAAACAAGGGGTACATTCCAGAAGGATTGTAGGAAGGTTCAAGGTTGAACCAAGTCTTAAGCTTTTTGGTGGGCTTCGTGATCAAATCCAAAGAGCTTGAGCAAGTGAGCTATAGTAGCAAAGTGGCGCCTCGCCTGAAGAAGCCGAGTCGCATTCGACGAGAAGCCACCGAGTGATCAAGCGTCTCTGCATCGAGTCCCAAAGGATCAAGTCGGCCGTGTGATCAAGACTTGTATCCTGGATTGCTACCACTTTGTAAACCGATCATTACCTAGTGGATTCCTCCAGAGTTGGAGAAGAGAGGAGTAGAAGAATTACCCCATCTTCGAACCTCTATAAAAACTTCATTGTGTCATTTACTTTTCAAAGACTTTAATTCTTGCATTTTTAATCGCTTATATCTCACGATAAATTTGCTATCCACTTGATAACTTATAAGTACTAAACCAAGCACTAAATTCTTGCTTAATCAAACTTAAGGGTGTTAAGTCTTCCATAAAAACAAAACCACAATCGAGTTAATTTAGAGCCAACACCGAGTTACTCCATCAACAAACTCGGTTGAGTCATGAGAGATTAACTCTCTTGAAAGTGACTAAATTGATCTGTCCATCAAGGACACAATTTTGTGTAGTATCAACTCAGAGATTTAAAAGGACTAAATCAAAAAATTTGGTAAAGGTTTATTCAACCCCCTTCTAAACCTTACACTTACACCCATTGGGACCTACAAGAACAATCATCGTAATTTTATACACAGAGATTAGTTACATAGTAGAGAACAATCATCAATAATTTTATACTCCTTTCCACTTGTTTTCTCGTTAGGCATCCTTTCGAGCTACTACACTTATAATATCTTCGCAAGATCGAAGAATTTGATTTAGAAATTCATAAGTTGGAACTAATTAATTACAAAATTAGCTTTATTTAAACAAACTATATAAAATTGATCATATAATGAGATATTAGTCACCTGGGATAGGGTGAGCCTTCGATCGGCTTTTGGTCATATTTTCTCGCAAGCCCCATGGATCGGAAGGTGGAGAACTCGATCGATCACCTTTCACCTTAAAACTTTCAACACATTTCTAAAAACAAATTTAAATGAGAATTCACACACATAAACAACACACATAGAGAGACATATAGAGAGCTTTTATAATATTCATATTTGCATATACATAATACATAAAGAAATTACTACTTCTAATTTACTATATTAACTCGCATTGGGAATCTGTTACAAACTATTTTTTTGTTATAGTTGTCATTCAATGTTGACACAAAATGGAAGTTAGGATGTTTAAGCTTGGCAAATGACAAGTGGCATCAATACAAGACCTTCTTTCAAAACATAAATACATATTTGAAAGGATCAATAATCACGATGTTGGGAAATTTATTGTTTAGGTTTTGATGAATGCCATGTAAAACTTAGACTAGAAAGTTGGCACCCTATTTTCCTTGTAATTTTTATTGTGATAGATAAAATGTATAAGTTTGCCGAGTCAAGTCACTATGCCTGGAAATAAAAGAAGTCAGAGAAGATGTGAAGTGAAGACACACCGCCGAGGAACATCCGAGTATGGCCAAGAAAGAAGACCAAGGACTCGAAGGAGTATCTACGTGAGACAGTTTGTGAGAAGAGTCGAGTTAAGTCAACCTAAGGAAGATAAATCGGGCTGAGTTTGTCTACAAAGCAGACTCTGCCGAGCGTGGGGAACAAGTCCTTCAAGGAAGATGGCTCATTTGGAGGATCCCTAGGATATGGCCTAGTGATTGGCGGCTAACGGAGGTGAAAGGAGTCCCTCTAGACATGGGAAGGCATTCCATGTTAACAAGAGGATGTTGAGCAAACCTCTCGGCGCTCGAAGAGAGCCTACGCAAAGAGTCGACACGGTGAGGGGGAATCGGTGACCCCAAGATACTGTTGCTTCCTCTCGATTAAGAAGAAAGTCGCCCCGCAACTAAGAAGATCACGCCCCTGCAGCAAAGAAAACCAAACATGCTCCCGCCCCGCGCAAGAGTCACCGCCCAAGCCCGGCCGTGTCTCCCGCCCTGCAGCAGCTGGTCGAGAAGGACACACAAATACCTTCTCCGATCGTCAAAAAGAGGAGAAGGCGAGAAGCCACGACGGCCCGCTCCTCGTAAAAGACACAGCAAGCCCCGCCGCTCAAGACTCGAAGACACCGTCTCTAAACCGTAAATCCCTCCGGTACAAACTAGGAGACGAAGACAATTATCAAGCGCTCCGATTTGGAGAAACAATGAGTCGGCCACTCGGCTAGAGCAGAATCGGAGATCAGCTGGAGAAGTAAAGTCTCCGGATGTAATTGATGAAAAAGCCAAGTCTGTCAAGGCGATCAGCAGAGGCAACTCAAGACACAATCGTAGTTCACACAATCGAAACACAAGAAGAAGCTGGCTTTGGAGCGGATAGTGATGTAATGATCCTATCTCCACCTTACCCGACATCCAAAATCGTGTGCGTGAGTGGAGGAAATGGAAGTTGAGTAAGTCAAGGGAACAGTTCCAACGGCCCGAGTTTATAGAAGAAGAAAAGGAACTGCTAAATTTCCTTGGACTAAACATCGTGCTCCCAAAGACTTGATGAAGACAATCGCTAGACATCCTGCAGATTTTTAAGGAAAAGGAGAGAGAAAAGCAAGTCGAGGAAGCCGAAGCACGTGAGAAGGCAAGCATCGCGCCTATCTCCGGCACCACGAACACACACATCCTCTCCTTGATGTCTTCTCCGCGGTGATGAGGAAGGAGAATGTCTTTAACGTAAGAGTTACAAATGCAGCAAGCATTGTGACGAGTCAGAATCCTTCACGAGCAAAGATTGATGGAGGGACTAGGAGAGTCCTCGAACACACCTGAAATTGATCCAATGGGAGTGGTTCGGCAAATCGCCACCGTTGTTCTTTGCCACCACGGACTCACTCGGAAGAAAGCGATAAGGGACTTGGCGATGAAACCGGGACAATGGGGACCCCATCGAGCCAACCCCGATTGAAGGTATTTTACCACCGCCCCAACGGTGAACATTCAAAAGAAACAACGGGAGTTTGGAGACGAGTGACCCCATTCCAAGTCACTCGGTGGTGCGCCAGTGGGAAACTCCCTCCACCGCGGCAAGGTCGGAGGATCTTTGCAGATGACTCCACAACGAATCAAGGAGGCGAAGGAGAGAAATTACAAACACAAGAAGAACATCAAGTTGCCATCAACGACGCTCGGACGATTGGGACTGTCTCACCTGAGGTGCCAAGCCTCTGGAAGGCTAATGACGCCGCCGATGCAATCGAGGCACTGAGGAAGGAACAGCCTCGGGAGTTAACACTACGGGGCGATGAAAGTGCAATCCATGGGGTTGAGACTCCAATGGATGCCACCATAGAAGACCCTAAGACAGTGACACATCGTCGAAAGGGAGGACAAGGCCTCACCGCAGAGAGACCGCCGGAGGTATCAAGGCCCACGGGAGGTTGAGACTTCCGGGGTAAAGAAGTCGATGTAGAGAACATCCCTCCGCTATCATCGACCCATCCGAGAAGGAGATAAGCGCAGATTCATGATTCCCGTGACAATCGATGTCACTTTTCCGGGATCGGAAAGGCGAAGAAGAAGCCGAGTCATCCCCCGTGACAAATCCAAAAGACTCAGTGCGGATGTTCCAAGCACGAGCAAGTCTCGATCCCAAGACTACTCGTCAAACCTTTAACTTTGATGATGAGCCACCAATGGAAATCTCATCATCGTCCGATGACGCTTCTCGATAAGGCCGAGGACCGCCCATCTTTGAAATGGAAAAATCATTTGAGACCAACGGTTGTTAAGCCACCGAGGCTCGCCAAGGGTCCACTTCACAACAAAACCCGGTGAACCGAGACCACCGCGAGGCCCCTCTGTTAGCAGGTCGATTCCTAAAAGAACTTCACGCGCACCGCTCATCATCGAACAAATCCCGGTGGGCGGTGATGAATCTTTATAGAATCCTTTCCTTTTTCTCTGGGAGGTACCCGACCTCCATGAAGAGTCGAGAATGAACGCCGACGCTATCACGCAGACCAGCTCCGTTTTCTCTTGGTACCATTGTTCCACCGCTTATGACTTTGATGTTGTATGGCCATCACCGCGAAAGCGGAACAATCATTGAAGTTCGAGAGGTGTTCAAGGCACTATTTCCGAGGTTGAACGGATGGAGAGGCATCAGGCCTCTTTGGACATGCGATCGGACAACAGAGATGCCACCCTTACGGTGATTTAAGAGGCATAACAGTTCGGATAAGGGAATGGTGGCAACAAAGAAGAACAATGCGTGTGGAACAAGTCGATTCTTCAGGACATTGTTCAACAAGTCGGGTATGGAGAGTCGAAAATGCCGATGCAAAACAAAGCCGAGAGAACATATTGAGCATATGCATGAAGCTCACCATCTTTGAGATAAAGTCAGCTGCGTGAGCAAAATACAAATGATCTACAACGCGTTTGGAAGAACACATGACAAGAAAATTCAGCCTTCTCATGGTGAGATGAAGCGATTTCACAGAATCCAACGCTACTCGATCCGAATTCCGTCGCATACAACGCAGCAGACTCGGCGAACTTCGACCATTAGAAGACTTCGATTTCATGCTTGCCAAAGATGTTCCCGGGGTTCCTCTATCCTTTGATGATGCCAAAAAGGGGAAGAGGAATACCTTAAAGCGCTAAAAAAGGCTTCGAGAAGGGAAAATCACCGAGGAAGTCTTGAAACAAAAGAAAGAAAAGCTTGTTGAGGGGGAAGGGTCGATGATGTGACTTTGATGATTGCACAAACCCCCAACAAGGTCCACATCACGGTGACATTATAAGCAAAGCAAACTCCCCGTGACTCGCCACTCCAACACTGCTATATCCATGGCCGATAAGAGAAAAACTATTGAAGCAGGGATGAAGGAAGTGGAAGGAAGAATGGATGCCCGAATCATGAACATCTTGAAAGAACACGGAGGCATTCCAAAGAGATAGAGACACTTATGCCATCTCGGATGTCGGGACGAGCCACGATCGTTGATGAATTTAAAACGCTCGAATGGAGGGATACTTTGCAAATATGTCTATGGCTCAAGCTTGGGACTTGTCTTGGGAAAAGGGTCTCACGTTATGTGAAGAAGGCCGACAAAAGCAGACGGACTACCATCACTCTGCTGGTCACTCACCGTTGGAAAGAAGAAGACCCCCAAGACAAGATACGCCCCAGGTAGAGGAATAAGCGAGTGGAGGAAGAAGCTTCAAACCCAGGCCTCCGCCCCAAAAACATTGAATACGTGGATCCGGAAAGAAATGAGGGATCTCTTGGGTGGGCTTGACCAAGTAGCAAATTTGCAAGTGGCTAAAACTACGCCGAGTATGTGAAAAGACTAGAAGAAGAAAACAAGAGACAAACTCGGCTATGGGAGGAGAGACAGAAAGAATAAGAAGAGATGAAGTCGCCGGGAAGGCATATGAAAAGAAAAAGAAGGCGGTGACGACGAGAAAAAGAGAAGAAGAGAAGAAGATGTCGATCAAGATGAAAGAAGGAGACGGCGAAGGAGATGAAGTGTTGATGTCCACCCTTCGTGTATTTTATTATGTAAATACATACAATGTAAGTCTTCGTAATAAAGCTATAAATTCTTTATTTTTTGTGAAGACAAATATGTGCTCTCGATACACCTTGTAAACAATTGTGTAAAAGAACAAGAATGATATGATCAATAAACGGATATATTCTCGCGCATACATTCTATGTCAATACACTATCCGTATGTATCTTTGCTATTTGCATTTTTGAATGGTTTAAGTTTTGGCATCATCAAAAAGGGGAAATTGTTAGGAATTTTATTGTTTAGATTTTGATGAATGCCATGTAAAACTTAGAATAGAAAGTTGGCACCCCAATTCTTGTTGTAAAATGCATTGTAACAATTAGAGCCGCCAAGCCGAGTCAAGTCGCCTACGCCCTAACATGCAAGAAAACAATCAAGATGGAAGGAAGACTCTGTTGTGAGAGAATTTGAGTATGGCAAAAGAAGAGTAGACGGGAACTCTACTAAAAAGCGGTGAGATGCAATTGAGTGGAGCATCGATCAAGTCAACTCAAGAAAAGCCAAGTCTCAAGTTGTAGTGAAAGAAGAGTCATCCAATGATTGGAAGTTGACTCTAAGTCACCTGGGGAAAGCAAGGAAATGCAGTCAAGTCGAGGTAATCAGCGCAAAAAGAACCGTTGCACGAGAAATCAAGAGATTTACTTAAACAAGTAATATCTCCGAAGCTTGCAAAAGAAATGAACCAATGGGAAGCACCACACCGTGTCGAACTCGAAAAGGTGAAAGAACAATTCATACGAGGAAATGGCAATTCCAAGAATCGCAACAAGACAAGCCAACGACCGCAAGTGACTTTCAAAAATAAGCCTATCTCTTCAACGGGCAAATTTTTGAAAGTTTACTATAAAAGGCCGAGGAGTTTGTTTGAGAAGAAGGACACACATGTGAGATATACAAGCATATTAGAAAACTGAAATATTCTCAATCCTCAAGCCTACATTACGAAGAACATCAATCCAACACTCACTGTGAAGGAAAGATAACTTCAATCGGTTGAAGAGGAAAATATCGAAAACAAGGGGTCTACATTCCGGGAAGGATTGTAGGAAGGTTCAAGGTTGAACCAAGTCTTAAGCTTTTGGTGGGCTTCGTGATCAAATCCAAAGAGCTTGAGCAAGTGAGCTATAGTAGCAAAGCGGCTGCCCTGTGAAGAAGAAGCCGAGTCGTGCGAGAAGCCACCGGTGAGTGATCAAGGCGTCTCGGCATCGAGTCCCAAAGGATCAAGTCGGTGTGTGATCAAGACTTGTATCCGGATCTGTTACCACTTTGTAAACCGATCATTACCTAGTGGATTCCTCCAGGAGTTGGAGAAGAGAGGAGTAGAAGAATTACCCCATCTTCGAACCTCTATAAAAACTTCATTGTGTCATTTACTTTTCAAAGACTTTAATTCTTGCATTTTTAATCGCTTATATCTGTGATAAATTTGCTATCCACTTGATAACTTATAAGTACTAAACCAAGCACTAAATTCTTGCTTAATCAAACTTAAGGGTGTTAAGTCTTCCAATAAAAACAAAACCACAATCGAGTTAATTTAGAGCCAACAAATGAGTTACTCCATCAACAAAATTTCGTTGAGTCTGTTGAGAGATTAACTCTCTTGAGTGACTAAATTGATCGGTCCATCAAGGACACACGGTGTGTAGTATCAACTCAGAGATTTAAAAGGACTAAATCAAAAATTTGGTAAGGTTTATTCAACCCCCCTTCTAAACCTTACACTTACACCCATTGGGACCTACAAGAACAATCATCCGTAATTTTATACACAAGAGATTAGTTACATAGTAGAGAACAATCATCAATAATTTTATACTCCTTTCCACTTGTTTTCTCGTTAGGCATCCTTTCGAGCTACTACACTTATAATATCTTCCGCAAGATCGAAGAATTTGATTTAGAAATTCATAAGTTGGAACTAATTAATTACAAAATTAGCTTTATTTAAACAAACTATATAAAATTGATCATATAATGAGATATTAGTCACCGGGATAGGGTGAGCCTTCGATCGGCTTTTGGTCATATTTTCGCAAGCCCCATGGATCGGAAGGTGGAGAATCGATCGATCACCTTTCGCCTTAAAACTTTCAACACATTTCTAAAAACAAATTTAAATGAGAATTCACACACATAAACAACACACATAGAGAGACATATAGAGAGCTTTTATAATATTCATATTTGCATATACATAATACATAAAGAAATTACTACTTCTAATTTACTATATTAACTCGCATTGGGAATCATTTACAAACTATTTTTTTGTTATAGTTGTCATTCAATGTTGACACAAAATGGAAGTTAGGATGTTTAAGCTTGGCAAATGACAAGTGGCATCAATACAAGACCTTTGAAACATAAATACATATTTGAAAGGATCAATAATCACGATGTTGGGAAATTTATTGTTTAGGTTTTGATGAATGCCATGTAAAACTTAGACTAGAAAGTTGGCACCCTATTTTCCTTGTAATTTTTATTGTGATAGATAAAATGTATAAGCCGAGTCAAGTCGCCTATGCCTGGAAATAAAAGAAGTCAACGAGAAGATGTGAAGTGAAGACACATTTGAGGAACATCCGAGTATGGCCAAGAAAGAAGACCAAGGACTCGATGAAGGAGTATCTTTGTGAGACATTTTGTGAGAAGAGTCGATTAAGTCAACCCAAGAAGCCAAGTCAAGTTGAAGTGACAGATGAGTCTTTCAACCATTGAAGCGCACTCAAGTCACTGGGGAAAAGGCAAGTGCAAAGAGTAGTTAATCGAAAAGAATCCGTTGCACAAAAGTCAAGAACGTTACCTAAATAAGTAATACTTCCATCTTTTGCCATGTCTTAAAGTGCTCACCCCCAGTGTGCAAAAGGAATAAACCAATGGGAAGCACCGCACCTCGTGTCGGATTCTCGAAAAGTCGAACATTCATTTAATACGAGGAAAGGTCTACATCTCAAGATTGACGACCAAGAAAAGACAAGCCAACGAACACAAGTGACTTTTGAAAATAAGCCTATCTCTTCAACTGGATGATTTTTGAAAGTGTACTATAAAAGGCCGAGGAATCACTTTGAGAAAAGGTTACTGAATCCAAAGCACACCGAGATAACAAGCATTATTCATAATGTAAACTCGAAAAACATTCTCAAGTTATTCAAGCAAATCCTCAAGCCTAAATCTCGAAGGAAATCGATCCAACACTAAGTCGTGAAGGAAAGACAACTTCAAACTCTTGAAGATGAAACTTTTGAAGAAGCAAAAGGGGTCTACTTTCTAAGGAGGATTGTAGGAAGGTTCAAGGTCAAACTAATCTTAAGTTATTGGAGGGCTTCGTGATCAAATCCAAGAAGCTTGAGAAAGTAAGTGAAGTGGCAAGGCATACCGCCTCCGTGAAGAAGCCGATCGGACGAGAAGCCGGTTTGTTTGATCAAGGCATCTCGTGATCGAGTCCCAAAGGAGCAAGTCATTTGTGTGACCAAGACTTGTATCCGGACCGATAACCACTCAGTAAATTGATCATTACTTAGTAGATTCCTCCAGGATTTGGAGAAGAGAGGATTAGAAGAATTACCCCATCTTGAACCTCTATAAAAATTATGTGTCATTTACATTTCAAAGATATTTATATTCTTGCACACATAATTTATATCTCACGATAATTTGCTATCCAACTAATAAATAACAAAGTGCTAAAACCAAGTGTTAAAACAAAGATAACTCAAATTCAAGGGTGTTAAGTCTTCCATTTGAAAATCTCATCCCTACTAAGTTAAGGTTTAGTTTAAACATCTAAGTTATTCTATCAACAGCTCTTTCGAGTCGTTGAGTGGCTAACTCGTTGATTAACTAACTTAGCCGTCCCTCAAGGACATAGTTTGTGTAATTAACTCTATAATATTTTAAAAGGACTAAAATCGAAAAGTTGGTAAGGTTTATTCAACCCCTCACCTTCTAAACCTTACTCACACCCCCTTGGGACATACACACGAGTTGTTAAACAAGCCACCTAACTCTACTATTGACCAACTGATTGGAGTAACTTTGTTATTAGTCGGTTGTCCGAGGATTTTAAAGTAAAATCTTTGTATATATTGTATTCTATTATTGATTATGTTGTGTTATTATTAATTTTTACTCGTAGAAACAAAGGTTTCTACAACAAGAGAGCAAAAAGGATGACAAAATCAATAAAGCTATTCTTTGGAAAAGTTGTCGATGCACTAAAGATGGCAATCATGAAGGCGAACAATCGAAATCAGCCATTGCAAAGATTGTGAGCAAATATTACAATTCGATTTCTTTATTTCAATAGAACATGGTAAGTTGTTTGACATATTTTTGCATTATAGGATGATTATATTCAAAAGAGGAAGGATGGTAAGTTGAACATAGAAGGATGGAATGATGGCAGTCTTTGCAAGGCTCTTGAATCCAAAGAACACAGGGGGCGTGTGAAGGGAGTTGGAGGTCATGTTACTCCATCTGTGTTCTTCCATGTACCGAGAGGGAGTACAAGTGTGGATATGAAACTCTACATTGAACAACAAAATGAGTTAGTGGAGACAAGTAAGAAAAATTCAGAACTAGATGCACTTATCAAGAGACTAGAAGCAACAATTTACAAGAATGCGTGTGCCATATGAATTGATGAAAATGGAAGTTGTTCAGTAAAATATGACCATCGTCCTGAGAGTCCCTCACATGATGAAAAAGAGAGTCCCTCACGTGATGAAAAGTAGAGTCCCTCACATGAGGAAAAAGCAGATGTTGATGATGACATAAATTTTATCAACAAAGATGACGCTTTATAGGGTAATTTGTAGTATTGACATTGGAATTGAGCACCATTTGCATATGGTAATCGCTTTGTTATAAAGGTTCTTGGACCAATCAAATTTTCCAAGGAAATCAATTGCCCAATAATCGCATCGTGTCTCTATTGATGAATTAGTGCATGGAAATTCTCTTTCACCAATCCCTCGGAGAATGTCAAAGCATTAGAGAGGCAAAGTAGGATCCCATGTTGCTTGTCCTAAGCACTTTATAAAGTTGAATGATTAGGTAATGATATAATTATTGTATTTTTCAATTTAAATAATGAACTTCCGCACATTTTGGTTTAAAAAATCTTACATATGTGATAATTTAATTTTTAGAAGCTTATAAGGAAGAAAGGTGTGGACAAAGCAACAAAGCCCACTTTGGATTCGTTGATTATGCCAAAAACATTATATATGTTATATTTCTATGATAAGCTTGCTCTTCAAAGATAGGGGAAATATATTGTTAAGCTTAGATTTGCGATGTCTTTGACCATGGTCGTACACTCATGTCAACATGGAAGACATCATTCCCTTCTTTCGATTAGAGAAAATTTCCTACACATGTATATCCTGTCTACTGAGATGGTAAGATTTACATTGTTTTAAAATTTAAATATTCAGGATTTAGTTTTGTAGTAATCAATACTATTTTTGAAATGATTTGTATGCACCTATATAAGAAAATAATGCGGGAGAACAAGCTTGATAAGTAATGATTCGTGGATCCATTGAATACAAGGCATGTACCATCAAAAAGAGATGACAAAAGTTTTCTTGACGAAGAGATGGAACGACGGGCACATGCTTTAGCAAATAGTGAATGATACTCTCGACTAACAAACTTGTGTTCGTAGCAAGTAATGTTCGAGTTGCATACCTTAATAACTTGATTATTTTCGTTCTCTAACTCTGTGTATATTATGTAGTGAACATTAGATTTTGATTGTTATTAACCCTCACAAGGGGGTTGTTTATTTGTTGGATCCTCTTTATCGTCGAATGCACAACCCACTTTTAGAAACAAATCGTGGATTTGTATGATTTTGTTTTATTTCTCTTTGATTTAGTATATTTCTTCATTCATGTATGTTGTTATACTAATGAATGAACTTGTGAATTCAGGGCCATAAGAATGTTCAACAATGAAATTCACAAGAATGTCAAGAGACTACCAATTTCGGACATAATTAAAGAGCTATGTTGCCAACTCATGTGGAACTGAATTTTTTTTGTTAATTACAGTGTTGCAGAGCTTATAGGTAATGTTAATTGCTATAGGAGATGTAAATTAACCATTTATTTGTTGATTGTTGATTGTTAATTGCTATAGGAGATGTAAATTCATTTATTTGTTGATTGTTGGGTTTTTAGTTGGCTGAATCTTCGTAATAGACTAGTTTCTAGGTTATTTTGTTCATTTTTCGTTGGTTGAATTCAAATTTCCCCTTGATTGGTTTGGCCGGGTTACGCTTTCAAGTATTTGTTAGTGGGTATAGTAGAGCCATTATTTCATTACCAAATAAACTCCATTTTTTTTTCTTGTTGACTTGTATTTCTTTGTTGGGCTCATCTTTTAATCATGGAGGAAATAGACCTTCCCTTTTAACATGCATGGATAAAGTCCAAGGTATTTAATTTCGCTTGAAAATTTATATGTTTGTCTATAACAATTGTCCTTGAAATTTTACCCTAGCTATATTTCCGATTCCATCGCCATTGTTGTTTTGTTTTTGGATAATCGAATTGTGCTCTTAAAGGGTGAATACATTATCAAAAATTATATATATATATATATAGATATATTTCAACAATTTTGTTGGTTCTGAAAAAACTTTTGTTTAGCAAAATATTGACTTAGTTATTTGGATGCAATGTTTTTCCCCTTTCATTTGTAGTCCGTATAATAAGTTGCCTTGGAGATTATAGAAATCACAGATTGATGCATTGCTTTTATTTTTTCCTTTTTTTGGAATAAATCAAAGATATATTAAAAAATAAAAAAGAGTGATCGATCACAGTCGATCGTCAGCCAAAGAATCCGTAAGAAAACCAACAATGAAAGAAAAATGAAGTGGTCACAAGTCGACCAAATAAATTTGAATGGTTGGGGCCTCGTTAAAACCTCCCAAGGTAAAACCCACACTTGGCGGGGAAAAATAGTACCCCCATAAAAGAAACGTCCAAAATTACGTAAATAAAGAATCGGACGCCATTAACTAACAAACCAAAAATTGGATTGACCAACATAGTCCTCTGTAAGGAAGGGCACAATATCCGCCGGAGGGACTCCCACCAAGTCACAAATATCGACTTCTTCGAGTAGGTCCGCCACTCGATTGCCTTAACAGTATATGTGCGCGACCACCAGATCCATCCGAGAGAGAAAATGAAGATTATAACGCCATTTGCTAAGATGTTGCCGGGAAAAGAATGAGATCTTTTCAAGCAGTTCCACAACATAAACATAATCGACTCAAGCCAAAGTTAGGTCCAGCCCTTAGTGAATGCATAATGAATGGCCCAAATTGCCGCCACCAATTCGGCCTCAAAAGCGCACCCCACACCATATCGTTCCACAAAGCAGGCAAGAAGAATCCTCTGTAGTTTCGGAAAACCCCGAAGTTGTAAGAGACCCCGACACCCCGAGATACTACCATCCGTATTCACCTTGATCCAACCCGAAAGGGCTTTTGCCGATTAACTTGCACAATCTTCGAGCTGGTCTGGGCCGCCCAAGAATGCGAAGACCGCGAAGGATGAAGAGTTCAGTTTGATCGTTATGCATACAACCCCGATCTAAAGAAGATGATTCGACATTGAGAACCCGGTTAAGTAATGGCCGCCTCCACCGCCCGAGCTTATCATTAAAAATAAATCATTCCCGATATGCCAAATAAACCGGATACATGACAGAGCTTCCACCCGCCATAAAAAAGCAACTTGTGCACTAAAACGGAAATTCATTAAGCGCACTAGAATTCATTAAAGCTATGAGCCATAAAAAGGTTGACATCAAAGGAACCAAAAATCCATCCCCAAAGAGACCTCAGTAAAAGACATAAGAGACAAATAAGTGATCAACAGACTAAGTAAAAAGCACAACAAAGACCATACACCGAGGGGCCAATAAAGCTTCCCCTCGGACGCAATAAGTCCAGACCGCCAAATGATTGTGGATAGCTTGCCGCACCACAATCGAACGACCTTCCGGGATGTGAGGAGACCAAATCCAAGAATCCCATTAGACCGTAGGGGATTGTGGCGAATATACAAATACGCTACTTTCGAGGTAATGTTCCCATTATCAAAATGCATCTAGACCCGCGTATCCCTCAAGAGGGGGCAATGGGGATGCGAACAATGTCTCGGACCAGATCCAAGTAAGCCTCAACAAATGAGAAGGTAAAGTGCTAAGACCCATCATAGAAATACTCCAAAATGCGATGCCGAAATACATATCTGTACTCATGCGGAATACCAATTCTATCTACAATGCAATAGCCCAACCGATTGTCAATCCAAAATAAAACCTTAGAATTACACCCAGGATCCATCGACCGTCATCTAAACATCTTGTGATCTAAGGCGAATCCCCCGTATTGAAGAAGGCATGACGATCTTCAAAGAGAACCATCCAAAGTCGATAATGTTTCCAGGAGAGTTTTGAAAACCACGAGAATCCAAGGTCATAACCTTCTAGCCCGACTTCATCGAAAAACATTATTAGCCACAACAATCGAGTGAACACCTGTGCCCCCTTCTCCCGAGGCGTACAACATCTAGCCCAATTGGCCACCACCGAACCCTTTGAGTTTACATCACACCCAAATAAAGTTACGCATGGCTTGCTCCATTTGCGAAGCAATGATCTCGCCAATTGTAAATCATCATCGTATGCACAAAGGAGCTAGTAATCACATAATTAACTGCAAGCGGACTCTACCACCGAATAGAGAGTGCAGTCCCCTTCCATCTACGAAACTTGAGGATAATCTTATCAAAGACGTCTTTGCAAGACCACAACCTTGGGAGCCCTTTGAAGATTGGAGCGCCTAAATAGACCGTAGGGAAGGCCCTTGATCGAATTCCCATAATAGCTTGGATACACCCGCGTACATGAGTAGAAACCAGTCAAGTAAACCATAGATTTACGAGGTTGAGGCTCGCCCCCAAATACCAAAGATACGATGTGAGGATCTCGAAGAAGGATACGAGCATTAGTCAAGAGGCCCCACACATAATAACAATATCATCAAAGATAAAGAATCAAAGAGGGAAAGATAATGGCCCTGTTTGTTTATGTTTCCATGGTCCATTTCAGTTTCGGAGTTGGAAATAGAATTTTGAGAATTTATTGGTTTTCGTGTGGAAATTGGGATTGTGTTTGGATGAATGAATTGAAATGTGTTTTATGTAGGGTTGGAAATGAGATTGTGTTTGGTTTGAGTAGTTTTGAAATATTATTTTATGTATATAATAATTGAAAAGTTGGTAGTGGTGGGGTCCACTTCAATATTTTAATTTGAATATATAATATTATATTTGTAAGATTAAGTTAATGGGTCCCATTAGATAGTTATAATTTAAAAGTAGTAATATTTTAAGTAGATAAAGTTGATAATGGTGGGTCCCACATATATAATTGGGTTAAAATATGAGAATAGTGATTGATAAGTAATGATGAGTGATGTAGGGTAGTGTATAGGTTTGAGAATAGAAATTATAGGTTTGAGATGTTGTTTTATGTGAAAAATAGAAAATAAAAATGATGATTTCCATTGGAAATTTTATGAACAAACATGATTCCACTTTTATGTATAGTTGGAAACTGGAAAGAGGCCATTGGAAACATAAACAAACAAGGCCAATACGTCTAGCGCAATGAACGACCCTAGGCGATTTTGAATCACCGCGGTGTCAATAAATTTGCTCAAGACTTCCTCCGCAATGCAAAATAGCAAAGGGGATAGAGGATCTTCCTCCATTTGACTATCCACCTTACGATTAACATCACCAAAGACCTCTTTATTCCAAGTCTTAATAGTCCGACGCACCTTTTAAGTTTCCACATGACGACGCGATAAGAGGTTAGGGGAGGGAAACATTGTTTGATAAATGGTTTTATCATGATTTTGATGATTTTGTTTTTACACCAAAACAATGTTTTTAAAGGTTGTCCAAATACTCCTAAATGATTTAAAATGGTTTTAATATTTTAGGAGTATTTCTTCAAGTTTTATTTTCGACAAAATTGGACAACACTTTTAAATGATTTTTCATTAATGTATTTTTACACCAAAACAATGTTTCTAAATGTTGTCCTAATACTCCCGATCAGTCTAAAATGTTTTCACTATTTTTGGAGTATTTCTTGAAGTTTATTTTCGATATAAAATTGGACAACACTTTTGTTTTGAGGTCAACGGTCGCCGTATAGGGCAACCCGTACCGAAAGTTGAGGAAAACAGAAAACTTCATGTTTGCGAGAAAATGGTCGTGGCAACCGGTCGCCCTATAGGGCAACGGCAGCGTCGATTGACCGTCGACTCCATGGCGGCGACCGGTGCACTGGAGCAAAAATTGAAACAAAACGTTTTTTTCCGCCAAACCCATGAGGGGGACCGGTTGAGGCATAGGTCGATCGGTTAAGGTAGACGTCGACCGGCCGCCTGTGTAAATGTTGATACGATTTTTCAAAGTCTATTTTCGTGCGACCGGTCACCCTAATGTTTGACATGAAGAAAATTCTAACCGTTGTGCAGCAGATGATGCCTTTTCCCTAAATTGTGGGATTGATTTCTAATGACTATAATCTCGATTTTAATTGCAATTTTTTGTAGATGTCGATTCCAAGAGGAGCCTATCAAGTATCAATCATCTCCTATAAATAGAGGATGTTTTGAAGCACAACCACAAGAGAGAAAACTACAACACAACAAGATACACTCAAGAATACACTTGTTGTTGCATTGTCTTATTTCTTGTTGTAATTTGTCTAGCTATTCACTTTCACATTCTTGAGGTCTAGGCTATTCTTGATTACACTTGCACTCAATTGTATTATTCATTATCGAGTTGTAATCTTGAATTTGTGGTCGTCATTCAAACACAAGATATATCCTTGTGAGTGTTCTTGTGGTAAGAACACACTTGGGTGAACTAGGTGTTAGGTGTAAGAAGATTGTGGTAATCTTCTTGTTGAGGTGTTGAAGAGTGTGGTGCTCTTGAGGGTGAAGATTGTGGTAATCTTCACAAGGTGCAATTTGGAGATTGTGGTAATCTTCAAGTGAGATTGTGGTAATCTCAAAGGTGGTGTTGAAGAAGAGTGTGGTGCTCTTCAAAGGTGTTGGTGTAAGATTTTGTTAATCATTAATAAGATCTTTTTCTCTTTTCAAATCCATCCCGGATATCTTTGGGGTGGTAGAGGATTAGGCCCTAGTGGGTTGAACCTCTTTAAATCGACGTGTGTTGTTTACATTCCGCACCTTTGTTATTATCTTTGAGCTTTCGATTCGAAAAAAAGAGGGCGAAATCGAAAAGATGGAGATAATCTATTCACCCCCTCTAGATTATCGTAGCCGCTTGGACTTACAAGTGGTATCAGAGCCAAACTCTTTGGCAAGCTCGTTTCACATCGCGAGTGAAGAGAAACGATCGTCGGCTACGAACGAAGCTCATCTATCCGGCACCTCCACCACCAAGCCACCACTATTTGACTCCAAAAATTTTAATTTTTGGAAAGAAAGAATGGAATGCTATTTACAAGGTTGCGGGTTCGACATTTGGAACACCGTCATTAATGGAGAATCCATTCCGATGAAAGATACACCACACACCTCAAAAGGCTTCAAAAAGCTCAATGATGAAGAGAAGAAAATCATCTCCTTAAATGGTAAAGCTCTTAATATTTTACATTGTTCACTTACCACTTTGGAATTTGATCATGTTGTAGGTATTCGATCGGCACATGAAGTATGGCAAAAATTAGAAGCCATCTATGAAGTATATGCAAATGAAAGGAGCAACTCAAAAGCATCTACTTCACAAATGGATACAACATCAAATCCAACAACATGGGATAAGCCTTCTACAACCTCCCATGATGAACAAGTTGAACAATGCCTCATGGGCATCGAAGAAGAAAACGAGGTAAGTTCTAAACCCTCTACTTGTTATGACAATGAATTGCAAAATGTATATAGTGATTTGCAAAATGATTATGATGAGCTACAAGATGAATTCCAAAACTTACTTGTTAAATACAAAAATTTGAAAAAGGAATTCATTGTTTTGAAAAATGATAAGGATAGTTTATTTACTTCCTATGAATCATTATCATGTGCTCACACCACCACTCTTGATAAGGTTAGAAACCTTGAGAAAGAAAATAGTACTCTTGTTGAGAATATTGATTGCATGAAAAAGGATTTATTAAAATCCAACTTGAGTACCAATAAAATGTCCAATATTGTTGATATTCATAATTGTGATAAAGGACTTGATCATAACCTAATGTTGTTAATCATATGAAAAAGGATCAAGTCACTATGCATATTGGTCATTATGCTCCTAGAATTATTACTTGTTTTTATTGTGGCAAAAAGGGTCATACGGCTAATTCTTGTCGGGCTAGAAATAGCTCTAATTATTGTTGGAGACCTAAAAGTCTCAAGACTAGTCCCAAAGGACCCAAACACATGAGGGTACCACAAAACAATGTCATATTAGGTACCGGCGAAATAATGATCGAAGAAAATCTATACCGCAAGAAGACATCAAATGACCGTTTCATTTGATCAAAGAAGGAGAAACTATTTTCGACAAAGCCAATTTCCAAGAAGAGGATATAATCAAAAATGGGAAGAACACAATCCTTGGAAATGGCAAAGACATCATCAACAAGATGATTTTCAAGGAAGAAGAGACCATCAACAATGGGAAGGCAACAAACCTTGGAAATGGAGTAATCAAAGAAGTCATCATCAACAAAGTGACTTCTCAAAGGGAAGATATCATCAACAATGGGAACGGCACAACCCATGGAAACGGCGTAATTGGTAAACCGTATCTCCCCATTTAAAATATGCATTTTATCTAGTTAGTATGCATGTTTTTATTTGTGCCTATATTGCAAATGAGTTTTCAAGTATTTATTCTTTAATTAAGGTCTTCAATATATTTGTGCTTTAAAAATATTTTTGAAAAAGACGACCTTATATGATGTTTTTAAAACTCTTGTGCATTTTTGTAGACTAGGGTGTGTTATCATCTCCTATGGATGTTTATGGCATGAGCTTACTTGTGATATCTCTTAGCCTACACTTTTATCATTATGATTTGTGCTAGATTTATTTTAAGAATTGTGTAGGATTTACATATTTTCACAAATGGCCATTTACGTCAAGAAAGGCATAAATTATCGAAACGTTTACTTGTGTTATTCTTACTCTTATAGACTCGATATATATTGCCATGTGCCTATTTTTCATAATATTTCATACAAGTGCCATTAAGAGAATTTTTAGATTTTTTGAAAGGCACTATTCGATATTTGATTGCACATATTTGATTTGTCAACTTTTGTTCAAATACTTCTTTTAAATGAGGTCTCAACTATATGCTATCGGATTTTCAAATTTCAAAAGAGACCTTTTATAGCTTTCTTAAGCTTATTTGAACTTGCATGATTTATTAGACTCTTGATGATATTCTAAATGCATAGTATGTGTTTCTTGCTTCATGGTCTATATATATAGTGTCTATTTCTACTATGCTCTTATGCAAGATATTTTGTGATTGATCGAGGCATGTTTTTACACTTGGGCTATTTTTCTCTTGCTTATATAAGCGATGCCGTTAATGAGTTTGTTAAAGTTGTGTAGATGAGAAATGAAGTACTCCAAATATTGTTACCTCAAAATATTTGGATGTAAATGTTCTATTATGAACACCTTAGACAAATTGGATGCCCTATGATGATAATGATGAAGAAGACAAAAAGGGTATTAGGAACAAACTCGATGACCAAGGCAACATTGGTCGAACTAAGGCAAGGTTAGTAGCTCAAAGGTATTGTCAAGAAGAAGGTAATTGATTTTGATGTAACATTTGCACTCATAACACATTTAGTAGCTATTTGCATTTTACTTGCCCATTCTTGTTTTAAGCTTTACCAAATGGATGTTGAATCCAATTTTCTAAAATAGTTTTATTCAAGTAGAAGTCTATCCGGGGTTTAAAATTTTCCTAGGCCAAATGATTGCTTTTAAGGCCTTGTATGGTTTAAAACAAGTACCCCGTGTATGGTATGATAGACTTAGCTATTTTTGCTAAATGATTTTACAAAAGGTAAAGTTGATACTACTCTCTTTGTTTGTAAAAAAAAAAAAAGGCAAGATTGTTTAAACTTGTGCATATTTATGAGAATATTTTTGGTGCTACTAATGAATATTTGTGCAAGATATTTTTCTAAGTTGATACTAGGTGAACTCGAGATGAGCTTGATGGGAGAGCTCAATTTATCGCTTGGACTTCAAATTATTCAATGCCAAGAAGATGGTTATATTTCAAAAGAACTCTTGAAAGAGTTAGGCATTGAAGAAAGAAAAACTATCTCAACCTTTATGGCTAAAGATAGACAAAGGTTGAGAAAGGCATGTCGGTCGACAATTAAATTCGAGGTATGTTTTCTTGTATTATTTCTATAGACTCGACAATCCATATGCCTTATGTCTATATGCTCGACTTCAAAAACTATCCCAACGAATCTCATTAAAGTGCCATTAAAAGAAATTTTCAAATATTTGAAAGGCACTTCTTCGTATGACTTGTTGTATCCAAAGCTTTAAAACGTTCTTATTTTTTCGGGATAACAAGTTCGGTATCTATTATACAGATTATTCATATTCAAAATTTGGTTCGTCATAATCGAACTAAACATATTGAGATTCGATATATTTTTTAAGGGATTGTGATTTTTTAACAAAAACTTGAGATGTGTTTAATTCCGTCTCAAGGATCACTCGCGGACTTTTTAATCGCTCAACGCCGAGTATTTTACCTCATTTCGAGCTTGATCATGACATAATGTATATTGAATGAGGTCTACGTTTGCATTTTGCACGTTTTTAAAACTTAGGGGCGAAAAATCGGATTTTTGGTTGAAAATTCGGATTTTGGAAAAACTGACAGACAGTGGGCTGAAAGGGTTGAGGGCAACTGTCGCCCCTCAACGCCGACCGGTCGCCCTCAACCTCGACCGGTCGCCCTAGGCTATAATTTGATTAAAATGGTTCTGTCTTGACATTCGTCACTTTGACACATTTTGGCCATTTTTCGTCCCTTTGCAAATTTCACACACAATTCACTTCAAATGAGTTTTGATGCATGAATTATATATTTTGGGGATTATCTAGCTCGACTATCATCATCATTGCTCGTCTTTACCGATTGAATGGTAAGATTTCACTATCTTTAGCTCAATTGGGTTGAACCCTTGAGTTTGTGGCTTATATGTATTTTTCTTGATGTAATTCATATATGTTTGTGATGAGCTTATTGATTGTTGATGAATGATATTTGTTAAATTGTATTTGGTGATGAAAAACTTGGCTTGATTTCATTTACAAGGGCTATATATAACTTTTTCTATTTTTGACGCCCGCCAAGTGTTCGATAAAACGTTTCAATGAAAAATTCATCACCTACATGAGTCTCTCGATTTCAAAAGTCTCATATATTTAGAGATCATGTTTTTGCTTATCAAATGATTTTTCATAAACCTCTACAAGTCGTATGATTCGACTTTTCCCTCCTATTTGGTTTATAAGCTTCAATGTTCAAAATAGCTCGATACATCGGTTTACTTGCGTACTTTGATATGAATATATGATGTCTTTATCGTGCTAACATTCTTTTTGATGATTCCAAAGGGGGAGAAACAGGTTATAAGCTCTTTAGCTCAAAGAAGCTAAGAAAAGCTTAAAGAGAAAAGCTTAAAGAAAAAGAAGCTATAAGTTGTGGCTATTGAAAGCCATAAGTTGTGGATCATATCTTGTCCACTCTTGGTATATTATGGTTGTATATGGTTCTTAGTCCATTAGTTGTAGAATGGACTTATATATGTTTCTAACGATGTCTCTTTTGGGGAGCTTTTAAGTTTTGATACTTAAGCTCAATGTTGAAAAGCTAAGCCTTTAGCTTTTGTTTTAGATGCTTCTTTATAACTCTTGTTGTGCATGTTGATAGGGGAGCATTTGTAATATGTGGTTTAATATCCCAACTCCCATCCTTGTGCTTATATTGCGCGAAATGTTGTCGCTCTCAACGGATATTTATTTTTGACCGGAAAACTTGTTTTGTTTTCAAAATCGCCTCTCAAAATTGTTTTGTTTTTCAAAATTGGTCTTGTTGAATTGCTTTGGTTTGTAATCATCAAAAAGGGGAGATTGTTTGATAAATGGTTTTATCATGATTTTGATGATTTTGTTTTTACACCAAAACAATGTTTTTAAAGGTTGTCCAAATAATCCTAAATGATTTAAAATGGTTTTAATATTTTCTGGAGTATTTCCTCAAGTTTTATTTTCGACAAAATTGGACAACACTTTTAAATGATTTTCTGTTAATGTATTTTTACACCAAAACAATGTTTCTAAATGTTGTCCTAATACTCCCGATCGGTCTAAAATGTTTTCACTATTTTTTGGAGTATTTCTTGAAGTTTATTTTCGATATAAAATTGGACAACACTTTTGTTTTGAGGTCGACCGGTCGCCTTATAGGGCAACCCGTACCTGAAAGTTGAGGAAAACAAAGCAAACTTCATGTTTGCAGAAAATGGTCGGGCAACCGGTCGCCCTATAAGGCAACAACATCGCCGACCGGTCGACCCCCCGGGCGACCTGCACTGGAGCAAAAATTGAAACAGAACGTTTTTTTTCTTCCAAACCCATGAGGGGGACCGGTTGAGGCATAGGTCGACCGGTCAAGGTAGACGTCGACCGGTCGCCTTGTGTAAATGTTGATACGATTTTTCAAAGTCTATTTCTGTGCGACCGGTCACCCTAATGTTTGACAGCAAAATTCTAACCGTTGTGCAGCAGACAGCTTTTCCCTAAATTGTGGGATTGATTTCTAACAGCTATAATCTTGATTTTAATTGCAATTTTTTTGTAGATATCAGATTCCAAGAGGAGCCTATCAAGTATCAATCATCTCCTATAAATAGAGGATGTTTTGAAGCACAACCACAAGAGAGAAAACTACAACACAACAAGATACACTCAAGAATACACTTGTTCTTACATTGTCTTATTTCTTGTTGTAATTTGCCTAGCTATTCACTTTCACATTCTTGAGGTCTAGGCTATTCTTGATTACACTTGCACTCAATTGTATTATTCATTATCGAGTTGTAATCTTGAATTTGTGGTCGTCATTCAAACACAAGATATCCTTGTGAGTGTTCTTGTGGTAAGAACACACTTGGGTGAACTAGGTGTTAGGTGTAAGAAGATTGTGGTAATCTTCTTGTTGAGGTGTTGAAGAGTGTGGTGCTTTTCAAGGGTGAAGATTGTGGTAATCTTCACAAGGTGCAATTTGGAGATTGTGGTAATCTTCAAGTGAGATTGTGGTAATCTCAAAGGTGGTGTTGAAGAAGAGTGTGGTGCTCTTCAAAGGTGTTGGTGTAAGATTTTGTTGTAATAATTTTGGTAATCATTAATAAAATCTTTTTCTCTTTTCGAAATCCATCCCGGATATCTTGGGGTGGTAGAGGATTAGGCCCTCAGGTGGGTTGAACCTCTTTAAATCGACGTGTGGTTTACATTCCGCACCTTTGTTATTATCTTTGAGCTTTCGATTCGAAAAAGAGGCGAAATCGAAAAGATGGAGATAATCTATTCACCCCCTCTAGATTATCGTAGCCGCTTGGACTTACAAACATCGACCCCAAGAGGAGACAACTAGATCCTAAAACGAGTCATGATAAACCCACATACGCGGAAGACGAAAGTGAACTCGGACCCAGAGATAGATGACGAGCAAGAAACCAATATGGGATGGTGATCTCAATCGATACGAGGAAGAACTGGACCTTTAACCGCTTGCCAAACGGATAAAAATTGACAAGTGGCTAAGGCTCGGTCCAATTTAGGTGGAGCAAGGAACTGGCGTGCAAGTAGCACAAAGTAAGTAAAAGAATTACCCGTAGTGGGCACCAAGAACAAACCAGCATCATCCAAAAAGCCCCTGAAATCCTGACAAGAAGCCTGGGAAAGACTACCACTGCCCGAATGCTCATGATGACCCAATACAACATTAAAATCACCAAGGAGCAACAAATCATTAAAACCCAAATTCATCAAATCCAGTCAAAGAGTACGACAGTCAAAATGATTACATAAACCATGGACCAAACCAATATGAAAAGTCAGAGAGCCCCATTGAACCTGAATAACAATACACTGAAAAGAAATCAGAACCTGCTGCAAGATAGAAATGCTCTGTTTATAAAACACCAAGATATTCGCCCGACCATTAGAGCGAAAATTATGAGTCACAAAACGCAAAACCCAAACTAGTCTATTAAGAATCCGAGATCGAGTTAATATCCACCTTAGGCTCACAAATGGCCAAAAAGGATGATTTGTGCTTAAAACATAGAGCCTTAAGAACATTACGACGCAATGTTCCTAATTCCCGGATATTCCAAAAGATGCAATTCATTGAGACCTAGGTGGAGACACCGCCCGTGGCGAATGCACGAAATTATCGTAAATAGTATGGTCCACAGGGTCGACGCATGCGCATGAGAAACATCATCAACATAGTCCGCCCACACTACAAGAAATCCGGTCAAAGACATCGGTTTTTAGCCGATGTCTATGTAAAAATCAACCGATGTCGTAATCGATGATGTTAAAAGTATACCTTTTCAACATCGGTTTTAAGGATACAAAAAGCGATGTTGTTATGCAACAAAGACATCGTTTTTTAACCGATGTTGTTAACTTGCAATTTGCTAGCTTTTTATGAAGTGTCATCAGGTTTTGACCGATGTTGTTGACTTCTTTGAGATCGGTGGAAAACCGATGTTATAAATGATTTAACATCGGTCTGTAACTGATTTTGTTGAAATGGTTTTGCATCAACAATCATCTCCCTCACAACGGAGAAACAACCATCACACCACCAGAGCAAGTATATAACAACCATCAAACATGAAAGCAAGAAACAACATATCATTAATGCTAATTCATCCAATCACATCAAAATAATTTCCAAAAGGATAACACTAGTATCAACAAGTCCAAACAACGCATACTAAACTACATAACTTCAAAAGTGTCAATATACCAATTAACATCAAGTATAAGCACATGATCAATACATACACTACACACATAAATATAATAATTTCAAAATGGTATAATAATATCCAATTTCCCAATATTTTAAAGAAGGCATCAAAAGACTCCAAATTCGCTAACTTCTCCGCCTTCATGCAAAAACTAGATGAGTTGAATCATCCAGAGTACAAAATGTACAACTAACAACTATTACTTCGATCACCGCACAATACAATTAAAAGATTATAACTCAAAAGCGTAGAAAGTAATTCAAATTTTAAAGACATGCATAATAAAATACTCGAAATAAATCTATCTAACAATTTTAAGTATTCAATAATATTAGAGGAAATACTTGACCAAGACATGTATAATAATATTGTTTATTTCAAATACACCTTGCATAGGTGTAATACATCCATTTAAACACCACTAACTAACTAGTAGAGGAGAAAATAAAATAAGATGTAGGGAAGCTAATGGTAATGCAGTTTGATGCACAAGCATATTAATTAACAAAGAAAAAGCCAATGCTAGCAAAAGGTTCAGCACTTAACTAACTAACAATGTGAATCAAGATAAAGAGCATCATGATATAGTAAAAGAATATGAGCAGAGCACATACTTGTAGATGCAACAATTTCAAACGTGGTAAGTTTGCCTCTAGAAATTGGATAAGGGTTTATCTCTAGCCCCATCGACCTTGACAACATAGTCCTTATCTCGCAATTTATTCAATAAAAGTAAATTTTGCCATGGACCTCTCATTATGAGCAGAGCACTTACTTTTAATGACGGGAAATTCCGTCATGGACCTCTCATTATTGACCTCCTAGATAAAAGTAAATAATGATAGGAAACAGATCCCGTCATTATTGTTTTAATATATTTAGTGACGAGATTATACCGTCATTAAAAATAATTTTAAAAGATGAAAAAAATTCATCATTGTATGTTTGTTGCCTCTCATTAAATAGTAATTTAATGACCACATATTCCATCATTGTATCATCATATGCTTGTCATTATATTTATAATATTGATAAATTTTACTATCGTTAATTGTTATTAGTCCATCGAAAAAAGCTAATTTAGCAATAAATTATCCCTCATTAAAATATATTTTTACTATGAAATATACATTCATTATTCCAAATGAACTACTCACTACATAAAGACATATCAATACTAATAAAATAAAAATATTGCTAAATATTCGGACCAAATTGAAATTTCAAACAAAAAATTTATATAAACAATCACCTCCGCATTTATTCATATATTCAAAATATACACAATTGGAATTCTCTCCAAAATACGAGTATTATCTCGATGGATAGCTAAAGTATTCTCTAATATCTAATTTATGAGTACACAAATATTTTAGCACCATAAAGGTGAGTCACTTGATTGCTTCAATGTACAATGGGCCAATTTCCTAGTTTCTCAAAGATATTCTCTAAGTCGCAGTAAATCACATCTCACCAAACATGCACAAAGAATTCATGTGTTACCCTATTTAGGTTATTGAACTTCAAAGATGGAAACCTAGTTTCTCAAAGATATAGTAACCCCTGTTTTGTTTTTCACTCATTACATGGGTGAACACGATCCTTCCTAGACAAATCAATTGTGTTACATTTTACATCAAACCTCGAAAATTAATATGACAAGGTCCTTGAAAATCTCATTCACATCACCAATATGTTGTTGAAAGAACTCCTAAAATTCAAAAGCAGAAAAAACAATATAAAAAATAACTCTAGGCCTTGAGTTGTTAATAAACATTTCAATTGATGCAAATACTCTAGTTTAACTTGTTATCTATTTTTGGTTCATATCATCTAAAGTAATCGCGACTTCCGAAACTTAGCTTTTGGGTTCTAGACTTCTAGTAGAAACTAGAAAGGATGATACTGATTGCTTAGTACTTCTAGACTAGAATAACCGTGAGAAAAGCAACTCAACTCTTTTTATTACGTACTAGTGCTTGTAAAGCTTGTTTTCCTAGTCCTCTTCCATTAGCTTATTTCATCTGTTAAGAAAATTGGCTACAAGATACATATGAACAAAAAAGAAATGAAAAGCAAAAAGGACTTACATGGTTATTGGAATTAATCTCATCAAGTTCCAAGCTTCCAACTTACTTCCTCTTTAATAAGTCCTGTACTAACCGATGACTAAAGGAATAAAATGACAGAATTCATATACTTAATCACTACTTTCTCAATCATTTCACCAACTATGTTTTCTCTACTTCTTGACAATCGTTATTCTCTTTTGGAAGAACCTCAATAACATGCTAGGAATGCAACCTGTTTCAAGTCTCATTGTCGAACCAAAACTCTTGAAGCTAAACATGAATTGAACCTATACCACATTCAAGCCACTACCTATCAATTGACAAAGTGGCTTCTTTAAAGACAAAATAAGTAGTAATCAATACAAGCAAGGGTATTTTAAAAAGAATATGCCAAATGATTGCCAAAAAAGTTTGTTGTGCTATTTTATGACGTGCAACAAAGAAGTTTGAGAAAATTGTACATGTTAGGAATACCATTAAAGTACAAATTAAGGACTTATATGATGAGAATAGTTATAACAATAGTGCATTACACACCGGAGATAATCTCAATGTTCACTGAAATCGTGCTACACTCTTATTATGAAGAATAAACAACCAAATTACAATCAATTGACAAATAAATGGTTTGGGTATCTGTTAGAAACTACATACACCGAGTATAAATATTAATGTCAAAACTACCACGGACATGTACCATCTAAATTTCACAAGTAAAGTCGGTTGTTGAGTCTTATCCGAACTTGTATCTATCTCGCCTTTGTGTAGCTATAGGGCATAACCAGTTTCAAAAGATTGCGGCCGAAATAAATCTCAATCGTTCACCCAATTTTGCAAACCCATAAAAAGAATCATAAATCATTGCAACAATTACAAGGAACAATACCAACAGAACCCATCTACAATTCAATAAACACAACATCCATTTGCAAGGTATTTAATTTTCACCATATGCCATCAAAGCCAGCACCGAAAACTAAAAATCACAATTTAGAATTACCTATTTTTTGGTCGCTAGGGTTTAAAATTTTGACTTTTTTTACAAAAGTCTTAATCTAGAGTCACGCTAGTCACCTGCAATAGCAGCGGCGGTGGCGGCGGCAGTGGTGTGGATGAACGGGCTTGAGGCGAGAGGGTTGAGAGAGAAAAAAAAGACACGCCGATAGAGAGATCAGAGATGAGATTAACAGAGGAGAAAGGGAGAAACGGGAGTTGTGATGTTAATAGTGATATTATAAACAAATATTTTGTAATTTCAAAAAATAGCTGGGTTATTTTGTAATTAGGTCAAACCTCAAGGGTACTTTTGTAATTAACCCTTTATTTTAGAGTAATAATAATTGAGTTTTAACATCTAATTTAACTAAATGATGTTAATAGTGATGTTATAAACAAATATAAGGTGGTCAAAGACATCTCGTTGGAATAACCGATCTTAAACATGATGTTATAAACCAAAAAAGGGGTGGTCAAAGACATCGGCTCCTAAAGATGATGTGTAATAGCGAAACAATCCGCTCATACACATCGCTTCACTTAAAACATGATGTTGTATAGTGTAAGACATCATGAAATTCATGAAAACGATGTCTTTTAAGCGATGTCTTTGATCGATTTCTTGTAGTGCCAGCATTTAGATGTCGCAAATTCGAACTTCTTGTGTCATGTAGAATCCATAATAATAGTGAGGTCATGTATGACCGGGGATGACCTTGAGTGACATCCCGATGCATCCTTGACTTGGCCGTATCGAGAGACCTATCCTAGAAACCCCGCTAAGGGTGCGAATAGGCTTACTCCTTGAGTGATGGCCTTACCCTTGTCAATAGCATGAGGCATTTAGCGGTAAATTTTGCGAACTCGGAGCGCCCCCTTTGAGATCTTTGGATATCCTTGGTGCTGCTCGGATCGACCTATAGGCGAACGAGAACGGTTCATCGAGAACATAGGGCCTCGAAGAAGTAAGACGACATGAAGCAATTGAGTGTCTCGCAATATTACACTTAGAGCGAGTAACTCGTAATTTCTCGTAGCTAATCGACACAAATGAACATTGGCCAATCCGCTCTACCATATTATGATCCTCCAATGGCTTTGCAAGATATATGTCAACCAACACGTGAATGAAGTGACCAAGGGAGCCATCTAGACATCATAGATCAATTTGCACCCGGTTACCAATAAGACCGACGATCCCCAAAATAGTGTGAATCTTGTAAGGGTTGAAGTGTGAATCTTGTAAGGGTTGAAGTCCGGAACCCATGGAGAGAGACGAATGGTCCCAGATTAAGTGACCAATTGACACACAACTAAGCCCGAGCATTAGAAAATTTAATACGTAAAACAACCCTTGCTTAGGGGATTAGTTTCCAATCGATTTAATGCCCCATAACTCGGACAACCGTTTATGCGAAGCATAGTAGGCCATGGCTTGTTGCTCTTTCCCAAAATAAGCGAGTATGAGAATTCAACAAGACGCCTGGTAAATATTTTCATCAATAGTCATTGAATAGTAATCGCTTCCCTAACAGGTTTAGGGATATAATTAATCTTTCCCAAAACAAGAGGAGGAAATGAGGAAAGATTACTTGGGGCCTGGGGAAGAGCTGAATTTATAGGGTGCGGATTACGAAACGACTTTAGCGAAAGTATTACCCAAATTAGCATGTGCATTAACATTATGAGCCAAAAATATAGGGTTCGATTCATGTGAGGAGGCCATTGTGGGGAAGCTTCCAGCAATTTAAGCAAAGATTCTTGGAGGGAATGCAGGAGGGATGCCCAAGATGACAAAACAGTGGCCCGGGGTTCATCACCCCCGGGAGGGGGCGGCCTTAGAGGATATGGAGCCGCCGACCCCAATAATATCCCCAGAGGGGCTGGCCCCCATGGTTAGCGACAACCATGGGGGTAAGGGAAGGCCCCAAAGGCCGCTGAAACAAAGAGGTGGGGGTGCGCCCTAATGCTCTCCACATGCATGGACGCAATGTAGAACTCGCAGCGATGGCGGTAAGCCTCTCCGCAGAACCAACCATGTGGATGCGTGTGTCATAGGGGATGGGCCTGGGGTGTTTTTGGATGGCGCAAAATTCTACGACAACCTATAGCAGAAAACGATGCGGACACAGGGCCAAGGGAATCCGATTTCCCATCGTCGGATCGATCCACCACACGCGGGAGTACGTGCATCATGCATGATATTCGATTGAGGCGGAGGTGATGGTCGGGAATGTGCATGGTGAGGCATGAAATCGAGGTTAAACCATAAAGCGACTCCGACGAAGCCATGAAGAAGACGACGGCGAAGACACCAACGACGTTAAACGGGGCGTTCGGATGGTAGAAAAGAGAGAGATGAAGTCGCCGTGTTCTATGTGTTTTATTTTTTCCTTGTTCTTCTTCCTTTTTTTCTCTCGTGTATAAATGAACTAAATATGCGATTAAAGTTCATCAGGGCTAGTTTAAATGGTTAAGAGTTCTATTTTATTTATTCATTTTGGGTGATATTTTTGTTTTGAATATGAATCAATTTGTTTAGTTTAAGAGATTTTACTTGCATACATGTCATTTAAAATTGTTTTAAACGTAGGCTCATCTTCAACCCGACATATTCCAATGCGGTCATTTTGTGATGCGGTACATGAGGCGATTGTTGAAGATTCAACTACGGACATGACTTCATTGTGATCAATAGTAAATTATATTAAAATTTGGCGTTCTCATGTTTTTGCAAATGTTTAATAATTAGAGCCAATTAATATAACCTATGTTTTCTCATTGTTCTCAAAGGTTGAGTATTCTCAAGTTCAAATTAATGAAGTGCGATCGGAGTGGGCAGAATGCGTCGAAGACCATACACATGAGTGAATAGGTATTTTGTTTATAGTTATATTCAAATGTTCATAGTTATAAAGATGCACATTCTCGTAATTGAATAATTTTGGTTCCTTTTGAGTTCAAAAATTCCAAATCCACAATGGAATCGATTTTAATTTCTCTCTTGGAATCGATTTTAATTTCATGGTGCATGTTGCATACCTCCAGCTTTTTAATTGTTGATAAACATATTTAATGCTTTAATGTAAATTGATGTATACTTCTTATTTGCAGGCATGAATTTCTATTATGTGAACAAGATATTGAGTGCTTTTTTCTTCCCATCAATGAAAGAATTCAATGTCGCTTTGAGAACACTTGTTAGACGTTTTGTTTAACACTTGTTAGACATTTTGTTAAACACATGTTAGATACGTTTCGTTAAATACTTGATAGTGTTTTGCAGACATATACTAAATACAATCACTTGAATGTCATGTTTTGTTTTGACTAGTTATATGTTATTTTCTTGTCTTGTGTTTTTTGAACGCATGAAATCAAAATTTATATTACCATAGGTGAAAAAATAGAAGACAACAAATAAATATTGCAATAATTGTGGTCCAAAACTACAATGGTTATTAACCCTTGTAGAACTTTTGTAATACTTTAAAGCCACAACAAATTTGATCTATTGTGGAACACCGTTGTTGAAACAATTATAAATTACAATGGTTATTAAGCCTTGTCGAACATGGATACTTCAAAAGCACAACATATCTCGATCCATTGTTGAAACCCATTGTTGTATTGCATAATTCAAAAATAGTTACCAACCATCTGTTCCAACCACTGTCTCTATCATCTAAAGACAAAGCAGATTCCAACCATTGTCTTTCTTCAAAAGCACAACATATATCTGATTCAATAACAGTTGATTATTGTAATAAATAATTGATTATATCCGTTGTCATTCAAATAAATATTCTTATAGTGGTAATGGTCATTTTTGGTTTTGGAACACTCCTTTCCTTCTTGACTTGAAACCACACACTCTTAACCAAAACATATGGATTTTAACTACCTAGGTGCTGACTTGTTTTGTTTGGAGCCAATAATTTGGGAGCCAAGAGGAAGAACTCCATTTTTTGAAGAGTGCATTTGAAACTAGTTAAAGTGGGTGGAAAAAATCTTTCAATAACTATAAAATAAATTGATAAAATCATTTAGAGCATGAGATACTATAAAAATAATTTATAATATGTTTCATGTGTATTTTGAACAAATTAAGTTCAAAAGTTTGAACAAATTGAGCTTGATCTTCACGTTTAACATAATAAGGACATACATGAAAAAATCTTGTGATTTCTTGTGGAGATCATGAATTATCGTTAATGCATGTAAAATATGCTCAAAATCATGATATTTACCTGTTAAGTATTTTGAGAATATGAACTTGTACATGATTTTTGATGATTGGACCATTTGTGCAATTTGCAAACTTTGAGGACTATATTATAATTACCGGACTGTCCAAAGACAAAAATTTAAAACTCAAATTTTTGGCTTGACCATAACTATAATAATTATCTTAAGTGATTAAGAAAATTTTAAATGTTTTGGGTTAAGAAATCCAATTATGGAAGTTTTAAGGACATAATTGTGAAAATTTAAAAATTTAAGGACCAATCTATAAATTTCTGAATTGGTACATCTCTTGTACCTGAAAAACCTATTAACTTAAAATTTATTATGTCGAGAATCTATGGTTCATATCTCATAACAATCGGACTTAAAATGAGCCCTCAACGATAAAAGTTTTTTTGGGCTAAAATATACAAATTCCAAAAATTTGGGAACTAAAAAACAAGATTTTAAAAACTTATTTTATCCCAATATTGTACTGTTCTAATTGACATTTTAAAGTTGGAATCAGTTCAAAATCCATTAAGAATTTCGAGATATGTAGTTTTAAATTAGGGACAAAAACAAAGTAAGCAAAATTGACATTTCAAAATATCGACCCAACTTTTGGAAAATCGATTCTCTAAAATTTTTAACTTTGAGTATATGACATTAAGAACCAATGGTTTAAGTTTCATAACAATCAAACTTCAAATGAACCCTTAAGGACAAAATCGATTTGTGGACTAGAAATAAAAGTTTGAAAATTGAGGGACTTAAACCGATCACTTTTCAAAACTTTTTTTGTCCTAATACCTTATTGTCCAAAAGTGATATTTTAAAATCATGATCACATTAAAATCCATTCAAGTTTAGGAGATATACTTATTTTAAATATTGAGTCGAAAATGACAATTTTGGAAAATAAGGGAGCAGATGGAATTTCGAAATAAACTGATCCCTACTGTATTAAAGACTCCTTGTAATTTTTAAAGAATTTAGAAACCGACTTCACCCTTTTTTGACTCCAGACCAATACTTACCACATTTCTTGTCCAAGGTCCAATAAAGACTACTTATTTTCATTTTTCTCAAGGTCCAAGAAAATATGTTTCAACCATAGCTTACTTATTGACAACAAAATGTTTTTTTATAATTCTCCAATAAGGATATTATTTTCTTGTCATACCCTAGGACACTTATAATGAATTTTTCATCGAATAAAGCACACACTCAAAATGGCGACTTTCTTACCTTGAATAGGCGAATACATTAGTATCTTGGATTTTGCTTCACATACAAAATCAAATATCCGTAAAGGCAAGATTGAACATATGATGACTAGCCGTTAAACTATATTTTGATAAGTCGGTCTAGGACATTGTGTGTCTTGTTCCTTTGTATCTACCTTAATGACTTGCGATATGACTTTGAAACTCTTGAATATGCTATATGTGATTTGAAATATTTATGTAACTGAATGTGTCTTACATTAATTTGATCTGTTTCTCCGAGTGGATAAATTGAGTACGACATCGTGTATAATCTCTTACCGGTCTCCATCGTCCAAATCCTAACCTCGGATTGGATATGAGAGTTTGATGGGTAATTGGGTCGTAGTATGGGTATAATCATGAGTATGACGATCTCTAGGCCTTGCAAGCCTTTTGTGGAGACATCGTTCTTTCCGGGATAATGGCTCCGGCCCTATCCATTGGAGGGCTTTTGTGGACTCGATGTTTGATCGACTCGACTTCACCGAATAAGGGACGGTCCGATTGCGTCACATTTTATGAGCAATTCTTCTTTTGACCTGGTTGAAATTATGATACATACTCAACCATATATGTACGTATCATTCTGCTATGATCTAATTTATTTGTTGGTAAATGAACTAATTCTCTCGACATTCACTTTTCATGCATCGTTGTTTGAACTATTTTCTTGCTTATTTAATGCCACACTCTCGCGTACACACCCATCCACCGAGAATTTTTGTCTCACCCACACCTTTTCAACGACAAGATGGTGAGCTTCCGTACTATGAGGATGGAGCCAATGACCTTCATGTGACATAGTGATTTTTGTTATATTAGGCGTTTGATAATTATGTTTTCTAAGACTTATTATGTAATAGACTATGTATTTGCTATTTGGGATTTCAACATGTATTATGGGTCTTAAAGACCCTAAGACTTAAGTTGTATTAATTCTGCCGCTACTCGTTCACTATTTTAATTATATTATGTTGATCAAGGTTGTTTGAGGATAATTGTTGACTTTTATGGTTATTAATATTGTCGGAGTGGTAAAACGATAAAAGTTTTGTATGTGTGTGGTTTTTATTTTTGGAGCGTGTTAGTTGTGGTATCGAGTCGGGTTAGTAAGAAGGAAACTTACACCAATCGACCCAGGATAGGACCCTCTGCTGTATTGGGATTTACCACTATCGATTCATCTAAGTTAAAAATTTCGTGATATTTGGGATTCTATAAAACATTTGATACTATTTGATAATTGTTATTGAATATTTACCACACTTAGTTGACTTTTTCGATGGAGATAGTACTTGTTAGTTATTCTTGCCTCGGTTATTCTATTCTCGTATTTGACAAGCACTAGTGTGGTTTGTCCATGTATGGACCCCGAGGAGCCGACCGTATGTTCGATCTCGGCAATGGCGCTAAAAACTTGTTCGCTTTTTTAGCTTCACCGTAAGTGTACGGTGTAGTTTATAGAATATGGTAAGCAAGGTCGTATCCACGGAGACTAATAAATTAATGTGCTAAGTATCGAACTAAGATAATTTTATCTTTATTTAGACGATCGTAAGTTGTATGATTTTTTGTCGTAGTAAAGACAAGAATAACCACAAAAACACAAGATGAAAATAATAATGGAATTATCAAGGGAATGAAATGGATTCCCGGGTTATGGTTTCCATTAATATTCCTCTTGTTGTCCAATTTAATCAAAGCCAAAGTTATTATCAATATACCTATAAGACGATCCCACTTATGTTTTATCCACCCTCTCGAGATGAATATAAAACGTAGATTGAAATATCTATGCTAGCATATCTACTCAACATAAGATACACAACTCCCAAAAGCACAAAAGATCAATTATCCTCACAAATATCTACAAACCTCTCGATTCAGGCAAATATTCATGTCAAGTACTCAAGATCTAATATTGAAACTCATCACTCGATTATGAATCAATATATCAAACATGCTAAATCATTGGCCAAAGTGCTCAAGAATCAAATATTGAAGCTCATCTCTCGAATTATGAATCAATATATCAAACATGCCAATTGTAGACCAAATGATAAAACAAGAATAGGCACAAAGTACTCAAATAGGCTTCAAGACAATAACTTCAACTAAGATTAAAACATTCAACAAGAGTTCAATTAATCTACTTCCAAAACCCGGAAATCACAAGATGTTTAGCTACTCATTACAAATAAACAACTCATAGATAAATTGTTCATATTCATGACAAGCTCAAATGAAAGATTAAAGCACAAAGAATGAGAAAACTTAGGGAAATGGATAATCTCTCGATTAATCTTCAATCCTCAAGCCCGATTCGACCCGATTCTTCCCTTGATTCTTCCTTGATGAAGTTGAGCTATTTTTGTGTTCTTGGGACTTTTCTAGACCTTTGCCTCCCCGGTGTGTGCCCCAAAAAGTGGTATTTATAACCTTTTTGAAGCTACATCAATGTCTTTGTCATGTTTGGACATTCCATCACATACGCATGGGGGCGTGCGCCCCACGCACGACCTGGTCGTACTCAGACCGTGAAAAATCAATTTTTGAGTGACCCACGACGGGACATGTGCCGCACGTATGACCTACCCGTGCTTGATCTTTGTAAGTCAGTTCATGTTCTTCAGATTCTTGAGGTTCGCAGTGAGCACGGGCAGCCGTGCGTCACAAGCACAGTCGTGCGCTCCAAAACTTCCGAATATGCTTATGGGGTCTTCATAAGAGTTGTACCCTCTCTCTTAAATTTCCATAGCCACTTGAATCAGCTCAATATCAATTTTTTAGAGAGATGTATGGCCAAAATACTAAACCTTGCCAAAGTCTTTGCAAATTCAGACGCATTTGGACGTTTCTTGAAGTTAATCCCCTCGTTGTTTGCTCATCCATACTTCTTTGGACACTACTCATTATTATGACTTTAGACTCAATATAGTTGGCTCTCAATTGGGTGTAATCGCTCGATTCTTGATGATTCTAGGTAGCAATGCTCGTATTTGTCACAAAATCACTCCAAATATCGTTAAATTCCTACAAAACAAGCAAAGCGTAACACCTTTTCTACAAAGAGCGAATATATACCATTTCATATGCGTTATTGCATGTTTATACACAATTATAGCCATAAATATGCCCTAAAATACATGCAAAACTCACACTAATCGATTTACATGCAAAGGTTAATTATTAGTCCGAGATGATGTTACAGGCGGGGAGAGCACTCGCGTGCTATCTACCAATTTCATGATGAGAAGAATCGCACAAAGGCCCTAGAGGAGCAATTACAAAATCAACATAAGGACACGATAAAACTTAATGACCAATTGAAGGAACACAAGTAGTCGATTCGTGCGGCATGACCATATCCATACACTTTATGAGTGATTTGTATATCATGACCGAGAGACATGAATCGTGGGTACCAAAAATGCACTAGTATGGCTTTTATGAATCGTGGGTTATTGGAAAACGTTGATTTCCATGAACACCAAACTATCTAACACCTCAACACGATCCGAGACTCGAGAGGCTATGGTGGACCAATAATGGACCTAATTCTTGATCGAACAAAAGAATCGAGAGCATGCAAACCCGGATAGTGGGACTCCAAAAACAGGTTGAGAACAAGCAATACAAATTGAACAAGCGGATCGACTCCGACAACACGTCCGGTTGATCCATAACTAGGTACTCGATGCTATCAACATTAATCCAAAAATGCCCCCACTATAGAAGATCCGGTTCCCCAACCACGAGGAAGAAAAATAGCCGAGGAAGATCAAGAGAAAGACCTGAGGAAAACACTGGAGGAAGATCCGAGAAGAGGATTAGGAAATGGATCGATAGATTTCTAGAAAGAGCCTAACATCGACAACGCTGATAACATATACATTGATAAGATAAATTTGATCATTTTAATGTCCGACTTTGTACTTAGATTTAGTAATATTTAGACGTTGTATTTTGTATTAATACTTATTGTATGAAGTACCATTGTAAATCTCTCAATTAGTTAGAGTAGTTTGTAATCTATTATTGATGTTTTACTATAACTTGCCATGTGTTGTGGTTTCATTTCAATAATTATTTATGCATAATTTGGCATATAGTTAACTTATGTATGCGTTGCTATCACAATTTGAGTTAGTAATGATTGCTTATTAACTCGTTTTAATACTGAGATATTTGAGCAGGAGGGATGTGGAAGATCGCATAATGGTGCACGGGAGGATCCAAACCCTCCTCGAGAAAGGATATTTTCCCCAAAACAACCACTTCCAACTCTCCAGGCCGTGGGAGAAAACATGATTGCATAGGCATTGCAAACAATTTTTTTATTAATGCAACAACAATACAAGCCAAAACTAATTGACAAGGAACCCCACAACATTCCCATGATAGGGTCCTAGAATGATTATTATGCTTTGATCTACCAGCCTTTTGGGGAGAACTGATGATGCTAAGGCCGAAGACTGGATTGAAAAGTTAGAGAGCCTTTTCTCCGCTTTGCACTATACGGAGGAACAAAAGATTACTCTCACGGTCTTTTGTTTGGAATCTGCGACTGCGGCTTGTGGAAAGCTATGGAGGGAAAATGGACACACGATAGATCAGGCAAACTTGGGAAAATTTCCTCATAGAGTTCACGATCATTTAATCCCACAGGTTTCCATGGAAGGCTCGACGGGATGAATTTCACCAACTAAGGCAGGGTAATATGACAGTGGCCCAATACGAGTTTGAATTCCATTGGTTATCGAAGTATGCACTGCGATCCATTAGCATAAAGGCATATAAATTATACAAATTCACTAGAGGGTTGAGGTTAGATCTGAAGCAGCTATTGACGGTGGAACTTGATACTTACTAAGCTACTTTTAAGGTGGCGGTCCATGTGGAAACGAGATTGAGCATAATCGAGCAACTTGAGGAGAATCGGGCCTTAGGATCTAAAAAGGTTAATCGGTGAGATAGCCCCCGCACCACCTGTGAAATTTCAAAGTGGCGGAGCTAAGGACACCAATATAGGAAAACAACCCATTCAGTCCATAGTCTGCCCCCACTGCCACAAGTCGGGGCATACGTCTGATCAGTGCAGGCGTAAGTAGGGGAAATGCTTGAGTGTGGGAGCACACAACATCAGATCAAAGAGTACCCAATGCGAGGCACACTTGGCAATAAACCGGCAATGCCTCTAAGCTCATAAATAAGCCGATTAGTCGAGCCGCAGCACCTACCCACGTCTTTTCTTTAGCTAGGCAAGAGGCCTGGATGCCACATATGTGGTGGAAGGTACGCTCCTAATATCCGATCATCTTGCTAAAGCAATCTTGTTTGATCCCCACCATCACACTTCTTTATTGAACCGCATTTCACTCATAACTTGCATGCAAACATAGAACATATACCTATTAAGGAAATGGAGTTCACAATTAACCTACTACTCTTTGTCAAGAAGAAGGATAGATCATTAGGGTTGTGCATCAACTACTCTTTGTCTAACAACGTGATTATCAAAAATAAGTATCCCTTCCGGAGGATCGATGAGTTATTCAATCAACTTCGGCAGCCACGGTGTATTTGAAATTCGGTCTACAACAAGGATATTATAAGTTAAAGATCAAGGGATAAGACATACATGAGACAACAATTCAAAGTAGGTATGGTCACTATGAGTTCATGGTGATGGCATTCGATTGACAAATGCCTCTACGACATTTATAGATTTGATGCACAAAATCTTCCGACCTTACTTGGACCAATTTGTAGTAATCTTCATAGGCGACATACTTGTGTACTCTCAATTGAGAGGGGACGACAAACGTCACTTGAGGATCAAATTGTAGACACTATGAGAGCATAAGTTGTATGCAAAGTTCAACAAGTGCGGATTTCGGTTTGAGAAACTCACCTCCTTAGGAGATATAATATCTAGAGATGGGATTATGGTGGACCCATCAAAAGTATAAATAGTTGTCGATATGAAACAACCTAAAATGGTAATGGATATCCGAAGCTTTCTTGGATTGGCTAGATATCATTGAAGATTCATTAAGGATTCCTCCAGATCGCCGACCATCGCCGGGATTGACCTAGAAAACAGTCAAGTTTTAGTGGAATGACAAGTGTGAGTCCGGCCAGAACTAAAGAAATGACTCACAACCGCTCGATCTAGCCAAACGAATTGAATCGAAGGTTTTATCGTCTATAGAGACACATCGAATGAAGGGTTATGATCCATATTCATGGAAGAGCGAAAGGTAATTTCTTTTGCCTCGCGGAAAATCGAACCAATGAAGCAAATTACCCAACGGATGACCTGGAGTCGGCAACAATAATGTTTGAATTGAAGAACTGGAGACACTATCTATACGAAATGATGTTTGGAGTTTTCAAAGATCACAAGAGCTTGAAGTGTTTGTTTTCCTAGAATGATCTTAAATTAAGAAAAAGAAGGATGATGGAATTACTCAAGGATTATCACTTCGGCATTCAATGCGACCCTGGGAAGCGAATGTCATAGGAGATGCTTTGGGTAGAAAGGCAAGCATGGCCGATTGATGATTAGGAATTGACATCTATATAAGAGTTGAGTACATGGAATCCAATGAGAACAAACTCTCAAATGTCATGTGCCAACATCTCGATAAGACCCAAACTTATAACGAAATCCAAATGGCATAGAAGAAAGAACCGAAAATCAAGTACATATGGAAAAAGTTTCGAAGGAGATTGACAGAATTTTATGTAAAACATTATGGAATCTTAAGATTTAAGAACTGAATGCGTGTATCCAATGATGAGGCATTAAGGGATAAGATCCTAGGAGAAGCACATCGTTCGCGGTACCCCATCCATTCTAGTGGTAATAGGTTGTATAAGGATTTGAAATAACACTTTTGGTGGTTAAATATGACAAATCGATAGTCGAGTATGTTTCAACGTATCTAACTTGCCAACAAGTTACGGTGAACACCAACGACTATCGCATACTATTGCAAACATTATACATCCTCGAATAAAAATGGGAATTTTTATCACAATGGACTTAATGACGGATTTTCCTAGGAGAGGAGGTCATGAGGGTATATGGATAATCTAGGACAAACTCACAAAATCAACTCATTTATTTCTCGATAAAGAAAAACATATAGTCTACAAAAATTGGCACAAATGTACATACGAGAAATTGTATGCCTAAATGGAGTTCAGTAGACATCATTTTGCATAGAGACGCGATATTAAGCAATTTATTGTATAGATTTTAATGATGCTTAAAAACTTTGTATTAGGAAGTTGGCCCCCATTTCGATGTACTTGATATAATAGATAGGAATTAGGTTGACTTGAAAAAGCGGCCATGTAGAATTACGTAAAACTTGCTAAAGAAATAATCAAAAAGCGCAACCGAGTTGTGGGAAGAACAAGTTATCTTACAAGCGAGTAAATATTATATGACTCTCAAGCAGAGTGTGATAGTCAAGTCTTTGAGAAGGATAACAGCAGAGAGTCCATTAGAAGAATATTTCGAAGACTCAAGCTTAAAGGGGTAAAGCGGTGAAGGACTAAGAGAAGTGAAGAAGTCCGTTGCTCCATGTCCAAGGAAGTTACTTATTTTAGTAACAATGACAATCAAACCTTAAAGTGCTCGTGAGAACTTGTAGAAAGCCAAAGTACAAGGATGAGTCAAAATGAAAAGTTGCAAGATAAGACAAGCTAACGAACACAAAGTAGGATTAAAATTTTTGTCTATCTCGTCAATAGACAAAATTCAAACTCCTACTATAAAAGCCGAGATTTTTCAAAAAAAGATACAACAAACCAAACACAGAGATAAGAGCATTCAAGCAAGAAATATCAAAACTCTCTCAATCTATATATGCACATCCTCAAGCTCATTCCAAGACACTTCATCCAACACTCATTTTGTAAAAAGACCGAAATTGTTAATTGGTTGAAGAGGAAACTTTTGTGAAAATAAGCAAGGTGAAGAAATCATAAAGATTCAGAGAGCTAAAGTAACTAAACAGCTACTTGGTGAAGAGCTGAGTCCCAGAAATAGCTAGATGTGTGATCAAGGCTATTTGGACTGTATCTTTTGTAACTAAAGTCACATTTTACATTAGTAAATTGCTCCTGGAGTAGGAGAAGAGTGGAATAGATAAATTACCCATCCTTGAAACACTATATATTGTTGTGTCTTTAGACCATTGATTTTATATTTCTATATTTATTATTCTATCATGTATTTGCTATCCAAACAACATAATTACTCTCTAAAACATTAAGTGTTGATTACCAGAATTCAAAAGGGTGTAATTGCTGACTTAAAAAGAAAACTGAATTTGTAAAGCAGTTGACTTTTTGCAGCTGAGTTACTCTATCAACAATTCTTTAAGAGAACTGTTGAGTGGTTCACTCTCCTGCTGAACTCAACCTAGTTGTCCAAAGGACTAAGTTATTTTCTGATACTCTGATTTGAAAGATCAAAAATTTGTAAAGTCTATTCAACCCTTCCCTTTTAGACTCTACTCAATACCCCTTGGGACCTACAAGTGGTATCGAGTTGGTTCAAAAACCTTTCATATCTTGGTTCTTGAACTAGATATCTACTTTCAACATCAACATAGTTAGTTTTTCAAGGTTTTAAAGAGTTATCATTATGGAAGCAAATATGGCTCATATTCATATGTTCTCTATTGAAGAATTTGATGATTTGGAAAATACGTATCCAGGACACATCTCTGCCTTTGTATGATGAAATGTAGTTTGTCATTGAATATGGACCCATTAAAATCATCAAGGTGAATACATCTATGGCTAGAGCAACAAAAAGTGCAGGAGATGAAGCGCAAGAGCTACTTAGGTTGACAAGTCAATAAGTGAATGGACAATCGAGGAGAGAGCTAGAATTCGACATGAGAGAGTTGCACCGAAGACTACTTCCCTAATAGCAGATGGGTCTAAGTCACAGACTCAATGGATATCATTGATAAGGAAGAGATAACCCGATAGTTAAGAGATTAAACAAGTTCTTTAACAAGAACTATAAGAAGAACAAATGAGAGTCCTCTTGAAGGCATTCAACTCCTTCTTACGGAAAAGAGGAAAGGATCCCGAAGAGACCGAAAAAGAAAGTAGAAGCCTTGAGTGGAATTGGAGACATCCAGGTCACTTTGCGATTGATTGTCCCTATCCAATCCAACAAGTACAAAAATAAGGAAGAAAGAAAGTCTTCGAGAGAGAAAGAAAGAAAAGAAAAGGCTATGATGGGTTGAGAATGAGATAACCAAGTGCAAGGAAGGAAAGAGTCGAAGCAAATCAAGCTAATTACTATTTTGATCAGAAGAAGAGGCATTAATTTGTCTCATAGCCAAAGAAAATGAAGATGAGGTTCGGGAACAAGCGAGTGCTAAGGAACCTGGTATATGGATAACGTTGTTCCGGATACATGACAACTCGTGACAAATATCTTGGATTCCACATGGGGAATACCGAACCAAAGATCTTTGAAATAAATGAACTTGTGTTATCCGAGACCGAAAGAAGAATATGTATGTGGTGGATTGGACAACGGCCACAACAAGCACATGTCTATGGCAAAGAGCACAATGAAGCAAGTTGGTTGTGGTACAAGAAGCTAAGTCATCCGAATTTCAAGGCTATCAACAAGCTTGCAAGAAGTCATTTGGTTGAAGGTTTACAGTTGATTATATAAAAAGAACCATTTGTGATGCCTATCGAGAAAGGAAAATAGATCAAATCATCATTAAAAAAAGACAAATCCTTCATCAACAAATATTTTACATATGTTGCATATGGATTTATTTGGGCGAAGAGAGCCAAAGCAAGCATCCATGGAAAGAAATATACCCTAGTCGTAGTGGATGATTTCTCAAGGTACACATGGACCATATTTATGGGTACAAAGAAGGAAACAGTGGAAAAACTTCCTCAATTGATGAAAATAGTTCAAAATGAGAAGAATCAATCCATCATCAAGATAAGATCTCACAAAAGAGCAAAGTTTGTCAATAGTATTATAACTCAATATTGTGTAGAAAATGGGATTGCTCATGAATTGTCACCGCAACGATGCCACATCATAATGGGGTAGCCGAAAGAAGGAATATAATACTCAAAGAAGCGATCAAAACCATGTTTGTTGAAGATGGCACGCCTAAGTGATTTGGGGTGAATCCATCAACATACATTGCTACACTCGAAAGAGGTGCATATGATAAATAGAAAACTATCCAAAATCCCTTATGAAACTTGGGGGGAAGAAAGCCAAATGTGGGATATTTTCATATCTTTGGAACCATGTGTTTCATTCTTAATAATCGGAAAGATAATCAAATCTTTTGATGATAACCCAAACTCCACAAGTCTTTTCAACAAATACAAAAGCAAGGCACATAATCTAAACATGCTTCTTCAATATTAAATCCACTTAATGTTTATCAAAACCAATTCATGTATTTTATGGGTTCAATTCCTATATTAGTAAATTCTCCCTCCGGGTGGCGCATAAATAGTCGATTAATAACAATTGTAGTCTCGATGCATTACAACTACTATCAACTCCCAAAACATCTTGGAATTAAATGACTCCCCACAAACAGTTCTAGTCTCCCATTACATTACCCTGTTTTTGTCTGAACCCGATTTCCATTTGCTAGAAATTACCTCCCAGATTATGGACTAACAAATATGACATGCAAATTATTGATCAGATAATCTACAGGAAATAAGCATTCGAATTCATATAATAGAACACATAAAATAATTAAAAAATAATCAATATAGATTTAACATGAACCCACAGTTCTGATTATGCACTAGGATCAGAATGATTAGCCTAACATAATTGATAACAAATTCATAGACAAAATTGAAATCAAATAGTTTGACATTGTTTAAGTAGAAACAAGAGATCTAAACAAGAAAGGAAAACCCTTCTTATCGGAAGGATCTTCCTCCAAGCATTCGAACCCTTGTGCTTCCGTAAATGAAAATGGCCTTATGGTGTTCTTCGTAGATTAGCCATCCTTTCTCGAAGACTATTGATTTGTGTAACACTAGTGTATTTTTATATATTTTGTGATGTATGATGTTATAAGAAGTTGTCAATTCATTCGTGCCTTGGTCCTTTTATATAGATGCTTTGAGAGATCATTTGAAGAGTTCTAATGGGAAAAGACACAAAAATCGATGCCGACGGATCGCACCGCCCATATGCAGATCACATTGCCAGACCAAGTAAATGGTTTTTGTCTCTATTTTTGTCCAAACACTTTACACGATCGTGTCACTTTCACACGGTCGGGTCGCGTGTAACATGTCTCTAAAATTCAAATCACACGAACATGTACAAATCACAAGGATACGACTTACATTGTCATGTGAGCCTCACACGGGCTAACCATGTGATATGTTTTTGTCCGATTTCTTCATTTATTCGATCTTCAAGCATTCTTGATCTTGTCAGGCCTTCTAACTGATATCTTTAAGATTAAGCTCATTTCTGTAAAACATTACAAGAATAAGCGATATCATGCCTTCTAAGGAAACCAAGTAAAATACATTAAATATGCGTGTAAATGCATCAATTATATATCATTTTAAACCCTTAAATGCGTGTATATTTTACACATATACGTATTCAAGAACTAACAACTTGATACATGTAAAATATACGTGTATTTATGGGTTTAATTTGATATATAATTAATGTATTTGCATGCATATTTAGTGTACTTGGTTTCCTTAAAAGGGCATGATATCGCGTATTTTTGTATCTTTTAACAGAAATGAAGCTTAAATGAAGAGATATCAGTTAGAAGGCCTGGACAAGATCAAAGAATGCGAGAGTAGATCAAATAAACGAAAAATAGGCAAAAACACATCACACGATTAGCCGTGAGAGGCTCACACGGACCGTGTGAGTCGTATTCATGTCACTTTTCCATGTTTGTATGATTTGGATTTTTGAGACATGTTACACGACCCAACCGTGTGAAAGTGACACGACCGTGTGAAGTGTTGAAAAAAAACAGAGGCGAAAATCGTTTACTGCCTGGCCGTGTGATCTCGTACACGAGCCGTGCGATCCGTATATGTCTCGATTTTTGTGTCCTTTTCCCATCGAACCCTACAAGTGATCTCTCAATCCATCTATATAAATGGACCAAAGGCCATGCACGAATTTAGAACTTGATATAACATCTTACACAACAAAATACAACAAAATACACTACGGTTACACAAATCAAGAATCTTCCGAGAGAGAGGAAGGCTAATCTACTAAAAGCACCACAAGGCCTTTTCGATCTACGAAAGCACAAGAGTTTCAAGGCTTGGAGGAAGATCCATCCGACAAGAAGGGTTTTTCTTTCTTTGTTTAAATCTCTTGTTTGTACTTAAACAATGTCATACTATTTCATTTCAACTTTGTCTATGAATTTGTTGTCAAGTATATTGGGCTAATCTTTCTCGATGTTAGTGCATAATCAAAACTGTGGATTCATGATTCATGTTAAATCTTTATTGATTATTTTTTCTTTATTGATTTATGTGTTCTATTATATGAATTCGAATGCTTATTTCTTGTAGATTATTTGATCAATAATATGCATGTCATATTTGTTAGTCCATAATCTAGGAGGTGGGTTCGAACAAACAAAAATCGTGTTCAAACATAAACAAGGGTAATGTATCGGAGACTACAACCGCGTTGTGGGGGAGTCATTCAATTCAAAGATCTTTTGGGAGTTGATAATAGTTGTAATGCATCGAAAGACTAGAATGTTATTAATCAACTATTTATGCGCCACCCGAGAGGGGGAATAAACTAATATAGGAATTAAACACATAGAAACACATTAATTGGTTTTGATTAAACATTAATTGAATTTAATATTGAAGAAGCATGTTGAGATTGTGTGCCTAGGGTTGCTTTCGTATATGTTGAAAAGACTTGTGGAGTTCGGGTTTTTATAAATTTACTTCTTTTATTTTACTTGTTAATTTAGGATTTATAAAACTTTTGATTTTCAGTCGCTTTAACAAAATTGGAATATGATGTTATTATAGCCTAAGTGTTTCGTATTCAATCCATGAGGAATACGACACTGCTTGCCATTATTCAGTAAACTACACTGTACACTTGCAGTATAGTGAAAAGATTTTCGCGACTGTTCATGGGTTGTAACGCCCCGCCTTCCAGATCAATGACTTTCCCCACAAACCAACACGAGTCTTTCTAGTGCGCTTTTTTCTCACTCACGTACACCATGGAAGCAGCTTCCCAAGGGGTCACCCATAATGTAATTTCTTCGGGCTAAGCACACTTAACTTTGGAGTTTTTATATGATGAGCACCAGAAAAGAAGATGCATTTTGTTGGTATAAGTAGTATCTATCAAATCTTTTAAGCTCTCTCAACCGCATAGTCCCATACCTACACCGTCTCTAAATCTCCTCTTATTTAGGTGTGGGATCGGTTCATTCATGTACCACTCCACCCCAAGCCTGCAAGATCACCGACACGTGAGGTTGAGACAAGCGATGCCCGACAACTCAAATGGAAGAAACAATCGCTACCAAAGTGAAGCCATTAATAGAGCCGAGGCACAATTAGCTCAACAGCTAACACATCTCAAGCACGCCAATGAAGCAAACCCAATCGAGGCACAAAGAGCTACAAGTCGGAGGAAAGAGGTAAGGAATCCCATAGGTGATGAAGAGAGACCTTCCTCGATTGCCATTGACAATTTTGTCCCCATTAACGTCGAGTTTCATGAGGAGATCCCTGAGGATTAGAAGATATCTGAACAAGCCTCCAGGTCCAGTGACTACATGATCATCGAAGAGCCGTAATCTCCTTCTCAACTTGGACTAGTTTCATTAGATCCCCGAGGGCATGCCTCGAGTATGACTTTGCTTAGGGAAACGACAGACGGTTGGCCTCTAAGTCAAGAGAGCATTTAGATACATGTTTGGGGAGATGGACGCCATAGAGAGAGGATTCATTGATCTATGCTCATAGATCGATAATCATGATGAAACTATAACAAGGGACATCCATGGTGCAGTTGTAAGGATCAAGGAGCATATGAATCGAATAGGGCCCTCGAGAGGGAGCAAGTGGGCTATTTCAAGAAGCTACACAATAAGTTGTGATTTGGGGTGATGATCAAGTTTCATTTGAGAACCTCCCAAGAGACCACATGAATATGATGCACCAAAGCTATCGAGTGACATGGACATATTGTCAACAAAGATGGAGAAGAAGTTTGAACACCTTGAAGCTTTTATGAATTTGAAGTTCTCGTTTATCCAAATGAAGTTGGACTTCATCGTACAAACGATACAACCTCCTCTGGTGATGCAAAAAGGGGAAAGCAAGACCCACAACATCGTTATGAAAAAGCCGAGCAGTCCTCTATCTTGGCACAAATCCCCCTACTCGTCATGGATGACAAAGTGGAGTTAGCAATGAAGAAATCCATACAAGATTTTGATGCACTTGAAATGAAGCAAGAAGATAGAATCGGTGCACTAAGGGATAAGTATGGTGGGCCACCAATGATTTACTTCCCAAGGAAAATGAAAGAACAAATGAAGAGTTAGACACTCTTCCTCTCTCAAGGTGTTTCAAGGGGATGACACTTGTTGATTCTTGGTAATCATCTTTGGGACAAAGGCTTTTAAGATAATCGAGAAGACTAGGGATCCGCAAACTAGAGTCGAAGAGCAAGAGCCAACATACTACACTTTTTAATCAACATTAGAATTCAGATAGCCAAGTTGCAAGAGGTGACATCCATGTTGGAACAGAGGAGGAAGAGGAAGAAGTGAAGTACCTTCCCGGTATGAGAGGAAGATATCAAAGAAGCTCTCCACCGAGAAGATGAGGAGGTGTTATGTCTATCACCCTCTCGAAAAGAAACAGTTGCCCTCTTTGGATCACTCTTGATGAAGCTTAGAGAAGAGAAGATGAAAGACAAGCGGTTGAGTGATAAAGACAAGTTGAAAGAGAAAAAACCGAGAAAAGATCCGAGAGGAAGAAGAGATAGAAGATATGGGGAATAAGACACACTAAAATTGTTGTAATTTTACATTTATTTGTAAATACACATTATAATATAAATGCCTGAAATTTACATGAATGAAATTACAATATTCGTTTTGAATTATTTAAATTCGGTGTACATATGTTGTAATAAGTTTTGGCATCATCAAAAAATGGAAAAATTGTTAAGAAATTTCTATTTGTATAGATGCTTAGAAAATTTTATATTAGAAAGTTGGCACCCCATTTCAATGCAATTTATACTAATCTAATAGATAGGAATTAGCTAACTTGAAAAGCAACCAAGTAGAATTGCTGATGACTTGTCAAGAAATCATCGGAAGACTCGAATCGAATGGTGGTAAGAATCACCGCCTTTAAACCGAGTTAATATCATAAGACTCTTAGCAAAGGGAGACAATAAAGTCTTTCTTTAAGACTGACATCAAAGTTCATCGAGAAGAATATATTAGAAGACTCAAGCTTAAGTTAAAAAGGTAAAGCAATCAAGGACTAAGGAATCAAGATGCCCATTGCACCAAGTTCAAGGAAGTTATTTATTTAACAAACAATATATCCGAAACCTTAAAGTGCTCAAGATAACGATGCAAAAGGAATAAATGAATGGGAAGAAAGCGAGGTGCTACAACCTTTCCAAAGAACCTACAGTAAAGCCATGGTACAAGGATGGGTCAACATCAAAAGTTGGAAGATAAGACAAGCCAACAAACACAAAGTATGATTTGAATTTTTATCTATCTCTTTAACGGACAAAATTCAAACTCCTACTATAAAAGTTGAGGATTTTTATGGAAAAAATATACAAGAAACCAAACACAAATAAGAGCATCTATTAAGAAATATCAAAACTCTCTCAAGCTATATCAGTATATCCTCAAGCTCATTCTAAGACACTTCATCCAACACACACCGTGAAAGATTGAAGCTGTTAGTTAGTTGAAGAGGAACTTTTGTCAAAACAAACTTGGGGTTTACACTACCAAGTATTGAAAGAAGTGTTGTGAGATTCAAGGTCGAACTAGATTCGAATCAAAGGAGGGTTGTGTGAACAAATCCTCGAAGATTCATAGAGTCAAGTAACTAGACATTTTCTGGTGAAGAGTGAGTCCCGAGAAATAGCTAGTTATGTGATCAAAGCTATTTGGACTGTATCTTTTGTAGCTAAAGTCACATGTAAATTAGTGATTTCTCTCCTAGCGTAGGAGAAGAGTGGAGTAGAGGAATTACTCCATCCTTAAACCACCACATATTGCCGTGTCTTTGCTTCGTTGCCTTTATATTTCTACATTTTTATTATATCATATATTTGCTATCCGAACAATTGAATAGCTGTCTAAATTACTATATGTTGATAACCAAAACTTAAAAGGGTGTAAGTCTTCCGATGACTTAAAAAGAAAGTTGAATTTGTAAAGCAATTGACTTTCTTCATCGATTTACTCTATCAACGGCTCTTCAAGAGAATTGTTGAGTGCTTAACTCTTCTTTTGAATCTCAACCCAACTGTCCAAATGACTAAGCTATTTTCTTAAACTCTGATTTGAAAAATCGAAATATTATAAATTCTATTGAACCACCCCCCTTCTAGACTTTACTTAATACCCTTTGGGCCCTACACTTGAGGTTTGTCTCGAGGTGTTTACACAAAGAGATGTGGACATCACTAAGATGGTCAATCCGAAAGAACAATCCAAACTCTCGAGGACATGTTGAGAACATGAACGTTGGATTTTCAAGGAAGTTGGGATTCTCACGTGCCTCGGGGAAAGTTTGCCTACAACAATAGCTATCACGCAACAATTAGAATTGATCCTTATGAGGAATTGTATGGGAGAAAGTGTAGATCCTCACTACATTGGGAGATTGACGACTAGTGGACCCTACAAGAGGAAAGAAAACCGAGCAACAATTTCAAGAGTGGACTTGATCGAAGAGATGATGGACAATGTTAAGTTGATTAAAGAAATATTTTGTACATCTCAAAGTCATCGGAAGAGCTATGCGGGCAAGAGAAGAAAAGACTTAGAGTTTGAAGTAGGGGACGAAGTATTCCTCGGTTCTCACATCGAAATGGGTTAATCAACCAAAAGAAGAGGGGAAAGATAAGTCCGAATATATTGGTCCATATAATGTATTGAAGAGGATCGACAAACTAGCTTATCAAGAAGAGCTACCATCTCCGATTGTTGGAATGCATGATGTGTTCCATGTCTCATGGTTTCAAAAATATCTACCCAACACAAAATACATCATCTCATAAGAGATTCTTCAAATTAGTGGAGAACCTATCGTACATCGAGAAACCCCTACGAATCATTGGTTTGGTGTGACAACTACAAAGAAGATAGATCCTAATGTTCAAGGTAGTGTGGCAAGCACACAATCGGGATGAAGGCGCAATATGGGAAATGGAGGAAGAAATGCGAAAACAATATATGAAGCTATTTTAAGAGGAATTTTGGGACCAAATTCTTTAAAAGAGAGGAGGATGTGAGGCCCCATATTTTTGTAACATGTACGATTGGAATTCAATTTTAATTGAATGATCATTTATTTTCACACTATGTTTATCACGCCATTTTGATGTATTGTCGAAAACAAATTGAGCGTTGTGTTATCGCTTTAATTTTTGTGCGCTCAATTACTTTTTTTTTAGACTACATTAAAATGAGCTCATGCAAATATATGTATCACCTAAATTTTCTAATTTATAAATTTCAAAAATTACCTATAGTTATAATTCAAATATTTTTTTTTAATTTTTGAAATTATTTAATTATCTAAGTTGATATTATATACTTGTAATAACTACCTCTAGATTATTTAGAAACTTAGATAATAATCAATATACTACATTTAGGGATTATTGGACACATTATAACCTAGATGACTTATTACTTAAGTGATGGAGATAGCTTATAGAATAATGTACTTGACTATTGATAAGCGATTTTAGGATTGACAAGTATATTTTTGTACATGATAATCTACACAAATTATCACCAAATTTGGACAAAAAAATTTATTAAAATGGGAGCATTTTGGGATGAGTTGGACGCCCACTTAAGGATGAGGGGACAAAAATTCAAGCCAACTTCTCTTTATAATTTCTCAAAAAACCCACTCAACGAACATTCTTACAAAAATTCCCTAATAAACCATACTTCTTCTATTTCCTACAGATTCCCACTTAAACTAACCCCAACACCCATACCTTCGACCCATTCTTGCTTCCCATACAAGACATACCTAGACAACATTAAAAAATAAAAAAATGTGTGTATTAGCTAATGAGGCTACCGAAAATTTCAGTCCAAAGGGCGGATTATTTGCTACATTTCATCTTTTAACACTCTCCAAAATACTCTCAAGACTTAGCACAAAAATTCCCTTCAAACCCCTTCAAGAAAACTCTCCATTTCAAGACTCAAAGCCTTTTAATCTTCTTGAAAATGTAAGGAATTTAGACTTCCAATTCTTGACTCTTATTTTACCTTTCATCTTCTTACATTATTCTTGATTCTAACTTGAACAACTTCTTCTTCTCTTTGAGGTGTCACAGCCAAAATTTTGAGGACAATAGAAAATAAATTTTGTTGAAGTGTTGGGAAGAGAACTACTTTAGCTTCAAGGATTGAAAGGCAACAAATATGGAAATTTTAAGGACTTAATTATAAAAATCAAAAGGTTTAAGGACCAATATGTAAATTTAAGAACTGGTATAGCCCCTGTATCTTGAAAACCTCTTAACTTAAATTTTAAGATGTCAAGAATCTCTGGTTGAAATCTCATAACAATCGGACCAGAACGAGCCTTCAACGATAAATTCACTTTTGGGCTAAAAATGCAAATTTTAAAATTTTGAGATCTACACCTCAAGATTTTCAAAACTACTTTTATCCCAAAATTGGCCTCTTATAAGTGACATTTTAGAGTTGGAATTACTTCAAAATCCCTTAAGGATTTGGGACAAGAACACCAATTTTGGCAAACAAAGGAACAAATTGAAATTTTCAAAATCTCGACCCAACTTTTTGAAAATCTAAATCTCTGAAATTTTTACTTGAGTATATTATATTATGAACTAATGGTTCAAGTTTCATAACAATTAGACTTGAAATAAACCCTTAATAACTTATTGTCCTAAGTGACATTTTAAAATTGTAATCATATTCAAATCCCTCCAGGTTTGGAAGATATGTATTGTTGTAATTTTTAAAGAATGTAAAACTGGTCTCGCCCCTTTACGACTTCGGGACCAAGATTTACCGCATTTTAAAAGTCGATAAGGACAAATTTCAATAAAAAGTACTAATAAGATTTTCATTTTTCTCAAGGTATAAGAAAATATACTTCAATCATAACCTACTTATTAACACCAAAAGAATTATTTATAATTACCCAAAAAATATATTATTTTGTAGTCATACTTGGACCCTTTTAATGGATTTTTCATCCGAATAAAGTACTTCCTTGCCTTAAAGACGTGAATACGTTAGTATCCTGGATTTTGCATATTATAAAAACATAATATATATCAAGGCTAGATTGTCCATCCGATGACTAGGCGTTAAACAATATTTTGATCGATCGGTATTGGACATTGTGTGTCTTGTTCACTCCGGCTACCTTAATGACTTGCGATATGAATTTGAAACTATTGAATATCCTACATGTGATTTGAATTGTTTTTGCAACTCAATGTCTCGTACATGAACTTGAACTATTTACGTGGAGTGGATAAGTCGAGTATGAGATCGTATATCACGACTATAATCTCTTATTGGCCTCCATCATCCATATCCCAACCTCGAGTTGGATAAGAGAGTCCGATGGGTGATTGGGTCGTAGTATGAGTATAATCATGATTATGACGATCTCTAGGCCTCGCAAGCCTTCGTGGAGACATCATGCCTGCTTTGGGATATCGCTCGCTCAATCCATTGGAGGTATAAGGTGATATGTTGTGGACTTGATGTTGGAGCATCTCGAATCCATCGAATAAGGACGGTGTGATTTCATTATATTTTCCGAGATTTAATTTGGTTTGATCTAGGTTGAAATTTTTGATACATACTCAACCATATATGTCTCGTATGATTCTCGCTTATGATCTAATTTATTCATTGGTAAATGAACTAATTATGTGACATCATTTGCATCGATTTCATTGAACTATTTTCTTGTATATTTAAAGTGACACACTCGCACACACACACGCACACACATCCACCGAAAATTTTTGTCTCACTATTCCCGTTTAAAGGACAAGATGGCGAGCTTCGTACTATGAGGAAGGGGCCAATGACCTTGAGACCACAAAGTGATTTTTCGTATTGTTATGCGTCAATAATTATGTTTTCCTAGACTTGTTATGTAATAGATTACATATTTGCTATTTGGGATTCGGCATGTATAGTGGGTCCGGGTCTTCAAGACACTAAGACTTACGTTTGTATTAATTTCATCGCTACTCATACTCCGTTATAGTTATATTATTATTGGGAAAACTTGAATTGTATAGATTTTGATGATGCATGTATAAATTAGATTAGAAAGTTGGCACCCCATTTTTCGTTGTAATTCAACTATGTAATAGATAAGTTATATAAGCCGAGTATCGGCGGCCAAGTTGAAGATCACAGTTGACCAAAGGACGCAGTGATGAAGAATCAACCGAGTTGTATCCGAGTGTCGAAGAAAAAGTACAGTCATGTACCAAAAAAATCTGTGTTTGTTAGGAGATCGACAACCGAGTCTTTCCCAGATGATTGAGAAGACTTATAAAGGGTTGTAGCAGCAAAAGGACTCAAAGAAAGCTAAACAAGTTCATTGGAATGAAAAGTCAAAGAATTACCTAAAGTAGAAAGGGGATAGATCGCAACCTTAAAGTCGACTTGCCGAAAGAGTTCAAGAGGTTGGAAACCAATGGGAAGTTTCTTTGAATCTTTGCAGTGTTTCAAGAAACCTACAGGGCATTAAGTTAATGTTGGGTCAACATCATTTGTTGCACAACAAGACAAGCCAACGATCAAGAAGTGATGTTTGAAAATTATCTATCTCTTCAACGGACACATTTTTCAAATTGTCACGATAAAAGGCCGAGGAACTTATATGAGAGATTATAAGACATACATTCAAGTAACTCGAGCAAGCAAACAAAAACACTCTCATGAAATACATTGCTAATTCTCAAAGCCTTTCATTCGAAGTCTATCTATCCAACACATACAAATGAAGGAAGAAAAGCTTCAACCCATTGAAGAGGAAATTTGTTTTAAAGAGCAAAGGGGTCCGCACATCCAAGAAGTGAATGAAGTGCGGTGAGGTTCAAGTTGGAACCAACTTTGAATCCGTTGAAGGGCTTCGTGATCAATTCCAAGGGTTTAACGAAGCTAAATTGGTGAGACAACCGTCTTGCGAAAAAGCCGAGTCCTAGGAGTAGAGCCAATTGTGTGATCAAGGATTACTCGGACTATTTTATCCATCTTGTAACAATTGTTGCATCGGTGGATTACCTCCGGGGAGTTGGAGAAGAGTTGAATATAGGAATTACCTCATCCTCGAACCACTATAAATTGCCTTGTGTCTTTTATTTTTCAAAGACTTTACTTACTACTTACTTTATATCGCTAATTGATATATTTGCCAAACTCAATGATAATAACTTAATCAAAACAAGTGTTGTAAAACCATTTAACAAAAAGAGTGTAAAACTTCATTTGTTAAAAACCATGTAAGCTAAATTTTTAAGGAGCCCACTTCACTCACCCGAGTTACTCTATCTATGGCTCGTCGAGTCTATTGAGTGTTTAACTCTCTGTTGAGGTTGATCTAAGCTATCTCAAAAGAACTAAGTGCTACTTGTGAAAAATTTGATTTAAAGATCGAATATCGAAAATTGGTTAAGTTTATTAAACCCCACCTGTAGACTTAACACAAACACCCCTTGGGACCTACAAGTGATATCAGAGCGGTTTGATCAAAGAACCTTCCGCATTTGGTTAATGAAGTAGATCTCAATCTTTTCAAAGATTCAACACTTGATTGTTTTTAAACTTTCTTTCAAAAAATTATTGTTAAGTCGGTTTTATACCCAATGTATTGAGTGCTCTAGACTAGGATTTTGCGTTGTTTTCGGGTATTTGAGTATCGTTTGAGTCAAGTTTGTGTCATTTAGTGTTAGTCGAGAATTAAGACTGATCTTGAGAGCCGAAATTATTGAAGAAAGATGAAAAACGTGTTTGAAAGGTGAAAAGCGCATTTTAGAAGCGGAAAACGGAAAAATATCACGAAAGAACAGCGCCGCATGTGGGGGTGAAAATTAGTACCATGGCATAAGGGAAGAGGGCGCGGCCGCTTCGAGCCAAGGGGTGCAGCGCAGCAGCCGCACAAAGATACATTGCAACAATGTGCCAGGGGACGCGGCGTTCGCGCGCCGTAGTGCCCAAGCGAGGGGCCCACGCAGCGCAAGGCAAAGCCGGTAAGGGTGTCTTGATGGCAGCGCAGCGCCGGGTGCGTGACGAGCGAGGGCGTTCTTAGCGCGCTACAACGCGCCATTCCTAGCGCTGCGGCAAAGACGTGGCATTGATCGGGATGTGGGTGATATTATTTCTTGGGCTTTTGACGGGTTTTCGGGGCTCGACTTGTAAATACACGCATGACATTATTTTGAGCACAACGCAAGGCGAGAGACTCGAGCTAGGGTTCGGGATGGCAATTGGAGACAATTCTCGTCTAGACACGAGAGAGAATTCCTTCTCTTTTCTTCTCAATTCTTTCTTTGCTTTTCTTTGTCGATTCTTGAGATGCATAATTATTTCTTCATGAGTTTTTATATATCCATTATGAGCTAAACCCATCTTTCTAGGGGATTGATGTAACTTACGTTTGAACCTATGTTTTGATTTCTAGTTTATGAAATTGGCATATTATTTAATCTATTTGTGTTATTTGATTTGATTGCATCTCAATTATCTCGATCAATAGTTTAGATTGTTTGGCGTGTTTGATTTGAACTTGAGAGAGGTAATTGAATGTCGGCCATAGAATAGCACAACCTAGGGTTTCATAGAACCGAGAGGTTTATGAATCTTTTGAAGCCTGTGAGAATATTCATTGTGCGTATTAAGGTTTAGTTTATGATTTTTATAGAGATATCGAAATCGAACTTGGAACCTAGAATCACTTGGCACTTGAGAGAGGAAGTGATAAACGGTAGGAATATTGGCTTATAGATTAAAACTTGTGATTAATAAACCGAATTGAAAACACGGGGGATAACTAGGTGGAATCAACCTCTAGAATTCATCTTCTACGTGTTTGATAAATGGTCCCAACCAATTATTTGCTTGATTTTAGTTTTCTTTTTAGTATAATAAAAATCATGGAAGCAAATCTATCTCGCATTCCCATACTCATTCTTTCAAGAGGTTGATGATTGGAATATCGGTATACATACACATCTCTCAAAGATCGCATGATGAAATGTGGTTCATCATAGAAGATTGACCTATACAAATCACGAAAGTGAATATAGTTGTGAGAATCACAAGAAGGTCTTTGCGACAACACCAAGGCCTACTATGGTTGAAAAACTAAGGAGTGAATGGGCCAATGAGGATAGAAAGAGATATAACTTGATCAATGTAGCGAATGACATTTTATATAAAACTCTTGACAAAGTTATGTTTAATAATGTCAAATCTTGCAGATCGCTTTCGTGAGATATTGGAAGAGCTCACCCTAATATGCGAAGGCTTAGAGCAGATTAAAGAGAATAAGCTAACTATTGTTGTAGAGAAATTTGAAACTTTTAAAATGCTTAGGTGAAACTCTGGATGAGTTGTATGCTAGATTTCTTGAGATTAAAAATGAGCTTTCACTCTAGGAAATGAATATACGAGAGAAGGAAATATGTATGAATATTCCTACGATCGCTCCCGGTGAGTGGGAAATGAAAGTGATGGCCCTTAGGCATTCAATGGACTTGACAAGAACCTCCAACCATAAGTTATTCTCGGACATAAAAGCTTATGAATTCGAGCTCATAAGAAAGGAGCAAGAAGAGATAGATATGCCCAAGACACCAAGAAAGTTGAATCCAAGGACATCATTGATCAAGATGAAATAACCCTAATGGTTAAAAAATTCAACAAGTTCTTTAATAAGAACTACAAAAGGAACAAGGGTGAAACCTCCGAGAAAAACACTCAAGACCTTCTAAAAGCATGGAAGACAATAACCCCAAAGAGAGCCGACAACCGAGAGAGATGAATATCGAGGGTGAGAACCGTGCTAGAACTACTGACAACCATGACATTTTTTGTTGACTATTCCTATCCACCGATTAACAAGTTCATAAATGAGGAAGAAATAAAAGCCTTTAGGGAAAGAAGACATGAAAGAAAGAAAGCCATGATCGATGTTGAACCCGACACAACTAAGTGCAAAGAGACACAATTTGAGTCGACAACAAATGTGAAGATGACTATTCCTCGGACACAAAAGAAGAGGCATTGATATGTCTAAAGGCTAAAGAACAGGAAGATGAGGTAAATCCTAACTCATCTAGCTCACATTCTCCGATGATAGTGATAGTGACACACACTTCATCACCCACAAATATTTATGATTCATTAGGCAAAATGCTAAAAACTTTGAGCACATAAAATCCTCACACACACTTTTAATTAAAACGGCAGCCCAGCTCAAAAGCCAAAACTCAGCCTAATGAAGAGTTGAGTACTCGTGAGACACATAGCTGATGAGAATAAAGAGGTGAAGGCTGAAATAACTAAGGTCAAAGAAGACTTAGCTAAAAAAAAAAAAAAGAGGGAAAAAGAACCTAAAAATGTGATTGCATCACTTTAAGTCATCAAAAACATTGGATGAATTAAGGATGATACAAAAAGAGATTGGAGATAAGGCAGGCTCGTGATTTAATTCCTTTGTCAATGCTTAAACTCCTAGAGTGACTTTGGAAAAAGGATCCTCAACCAATAGGGGTGTCCAAAAGCCAAAAGCACCATATGTTACACCCACTTAAAATGACAAACACACACATCTTTGGCCAGGTTACAAAGGAAAAGGTAAAAAGCCAACCGAGTTTTCTTTGAAAGAATAGCTGGAACTAAATTGAGGAAGAGTCCATCAGCAGGACTCCAAATAGAAAATATTATGTGAAATCAAAATATAACTACCAAATGCCCTAGAGGTTTCAACAAAGAAAACCATATGAAGGCAATGGTAGAAACTATCATAGTCGGTGATTAGAATAATCAAATGAAATATCACCAAGTCATATGGGATACAAGCCCAAGTGGCAAAGACCTCGAGACTCAATATAGGTCATTCCCAAGGCGGAGAAGGCCTTCCCGAGTTGAATGTTGATTCTTTGCCGCCTAACTCAATGTCCAAAGGGGATGACTCCTCTATATCATGAAGATGAAGAGGATATTGGAATGGCCTGGTGAAACCATAGGATAAAGCATACTCCAATTTCAATAACCTAAGATGATCGAGGAAGAGGAGTGGATCCTTGAATTCTTGAATGTATCCTAAGTATCCAATGTGTTAGATCATGAATATGTGTACATGATTTTGTACAAGAGAGCTGGGTCACACATTTGTATATTCTGGATAATCGTATGTGGGTGACGAAGAATAATTGGAAGAAATAGAGGCTATGAATCGAGAAACCATTCGGGAATCAAAGGAGATGGCTAAGCGAGAGACATCAAATTGGGAAAGGGTAATCTTCATGCCCTACGCAAATTATTGGGGATGTGATGAGAGAAACAATTGCACTCTTATCACGAGCTCACTCCCTTTCACCTCAAAGTTATCAAACTCGAGGTGAAACTACGGTTGAGACTGTGGAGAGAGAATTAGTTGAAGCGAGTGAAACAGATTGATTTTCCTTTGCCGGTGACCCCATTGAGATCAATGTCGAACAAGTTTGTGGAGACAATCGAGACGGTGAAAGCCGAGCAAACTCACGTCAATGCTCCATCGATTGGTTGAGATGTTGAAAAAGAGGTAGTTGAAGAAGATATGATGAATTTGGATGAACGAGAAGTTGAGATGCTATGGAAGAAGTAGTGGTTGTAGAAGTCACAAATGAACAACATAATTTGGGTATAGAATTAGTCGAGCCAACAATTGATCCGATGCGACTAGATGAAAAACCTTTCACCGAAAAATGAGACACAAGTTTCGAGATGGAGGATCGAGATGAACACTCCAAATCTAGCCGATTTACAAGGTGAAGGATCCGAGGCTTCGACTCGAGATGGCTGCATGAGACACAAGTTCTCGAGATGGACATCGATGACGCATTGAGTCCAACATAGAAGATCAAGGACAAGCAAAAAGGTCCAACTTTGAACAGTATGTTTTTGTCTTTGGTTGACCCTCTTCCCAAGCCGCTAGATCCGATGCAAGTGACGATGTTGAGATAGCGATGCACCAACAACAAATGAAATAGAATATGTTGCGGCCGGTGAAGCGCTTAACACGGCCGAGGTACAACCAAGTGAGAAGGCTAACATGGCTTCTCGTGCCAATGAAGCTTAGTAGCATGATCGAAGACTCTCACTGAGTATGCCACCCAATTCAAAATGTAAGACCGACAACATAGTGAGAGACAAGACTTACTAAGAAGACTCAAGTATCGAGTCACAAAGGGGTAAAGCAATCAAGGACTAAGACACTGAAGAAGTCCATTGCACTTGTGTCCAAGGAAGACATTCATTAATATCATTGAAGTACAATGTTTGACCATAAAAGTACAAGATCTTTATGAAGGCGAGGAGGTTCAACCTAATAAGGAGTACTTGCAAACCGCCATTTTTGGAAAGGTGCGAAGGCATAAGAATATAAGGAATGGTCAAGCATCAAAGCTGAGGGAAGAAAAATACATGCCAACTACCCATCGGTGGGATCTAAATTTGTTTATCTCTTCAATGGACAAAGTTCAAATCTTAACTATAAAAGATGAGGATTATTTTGAGAGGGACAAGAAACATAACACAAGTGAAAGAGTAAGCATCCGAAAATTTAAAAATCTCTCTCGAGCTAATCCTACAATCCTTAAGCTTCATTAAGAACACTTCATCCTAAACTCTTAGTGAAAGATAGAAGTCGTTTCAATTAGTTGAATAGGAACATTTGTAAAAACTATCGGGGTCTACATTGCCTTGTGTTGAAGGAGTGTAGTAAGGTTCCTTGCAAACTAAGTAAATGGTTGTTGGAGGGCTTCATGATCAAATCCTACATTCGAGAGAGCATAAGTAGCTAGAAGTTGTCTAGCAATGAGTTGAGTCTCATTAGTAGTTGATTGTGTGATCAAGACTACTAGACTATTGTGCTTTGTAACAAAAATCACATGTTACTTAGTTGATTCCTCCCGGAGTATGAGAAGAGTGGACTAGAGAAATTACCCCATCCACGAACCACTATAAATATTGTGTCTTTACATTTTTGCAATTTGCATTTTTGCTCTTTATTTGCCTTTATCTTTATTGCTTTCCACCGCATAACAACTCCTTAAAAATACTAAGTGTTGATTTTCAAAACTTGCAAGGGTGTATGTGTTCCGCTTTCTTGAAAGAAAACGGTTTTCTAAGTAATTGTTATTTTTCATTTGAGTTACTTTATCAACAACTCTCAAAAGAGAAGCTGTTGAGTGGTTAACTCTCCTGCCGACTATCAACCCAAGTGTCTTCAAGTACTTAGTTGTTTTATTAAAACTATAATTTGCAAAATTGAAAAATTATAAAGTCAATTAAACCCCTCCTTCTAGATTTTACCCGACAAAGATTGGGACTTACAAATATGTAAACAATTGACCAAATGATTCTCATCCAAATGATAAGAAATAAAGTTAAATAAAAAAGGAATGCTTTTAGTATATAACCCTAACAGTTTCTTGGTTGTTTCTATAATATTGTCGATGTATCAATACAACTTTTACCGATTGTTAAGCTCTTTTTGTTTTTGTTTTTTTTATATGTTGTGTGTAGTTATTGGATTGTTTCTATATAGTTTTCAATGTATTCTGTTATTTCTTGGTTGTTTCCATATTTTTGTCGCTTTTTCAATACATTGGATCGAAATTGAATTATATCTTTTTTATTCATGTATTGTTTCTATATAACGTTCAAGGTGTTTTGTTTTTATGTATTGTTTTTGTGTATATTTCTTGATTGCTTATAAGACTTTGAGTATAAAATATATTATCTAATGGGGCAGGAACGTATTTCACCGATATTTTGTTAGATGAAACATATTTGAAACATGTCCGAGAATCATCCTTGAAACGACAATGTAAAAAAAATCGGAACATTTGGTGGGAGCATAAAAATATCCAAAAAACGCGGGAGCATAAAAAGTCGAAAAAAGCCCGGGAATGTGAATGTACATTTTTTGCAAAATGTTGGGCTATTGTGTCCTTACCTCCAAATGAAAACATAAGTTGGCGCTAGTGGACTTTGATGGGTCTAAACTCATACTGGGCGGTTCCTTTGGTTGTGCCGTTTTTCAATCTCTGGACCAAATAGGGACCGATTCGATGTACAAAATAGCCCCGAGATAGCTCTGTAATTATTCATGGACTGATCCTGGATCATTTTTGACATGCCTCGCTATGAGCTAGGTTGATCCGATCCACGCCAATTGACATTCAAAAGCAAAACCTTGTATGGATATGTTTATCATATTTGAAATTTCGATAATTCAAAAAATAATTTCATCCTTGGTAATCACAAGAAGTTGCCATGATCTTTACCCTCCTAATGTTACATTTAATTTTTATTATAATTTTTAAACATAAATTCTAAATGATTTATTTAACCTTGATTTTTTTTTTTGAATTGGTTTTCAATTTTGAAAATCTACTTTCTTTTTAATGATATGATCAATTGAAAAAGGCAAAACTCATATAGGACCGTCTTACGGGTCTAAATTGTAAGACGGATCCTATTGACCCGTGGATCTCGTTGACCATTTATGATTATTGATCCGTCCGCAAAATTCTATAAAGCCTCGTTCCAACTCTCCGCCATTTCTCCAAACATAAGGCGAAAAGCTCACAAATTCGTAGCATGTTCATGTTATCTTTTGGAGCAAACTCAATTCATGCCCATAAGGAATGATCCTTGATTCATCAGGAATATTGGGGTCTTTAGCTTCTACCGCACGTGGAACCTGTCTTCATCCTCGACTCATCGAAAGGGATCTCTTCAGTAAATTTAAAATTGAACATGCCCAAAGTGTTATTAGGAGTTAAGGAAAGTACAACTCCACTTTCGGGAATCCTTGCCTCTTCCACCGACAAACATTTCTTTGTGCCTAGTTGGGTGGCTTCATTGCAGCAGTGCAACTATATTAGCCTCGAATCGATCGTGTTAACAACTTCACTTTCACTTGCGGTGCTTACTTCCTTTTGAGTAATCGAGCATCGTTGTCTCAACAGTCTCATGTGCGGTGTTCTAGCATGTTGAGAAAGAGGGTCAACCAAAAAGAAACCCATTCTTGCAAAATTCAAACCTCCTACTAGATCATCTTTCTCTTGATCATTTCGGTTGGTTCACCGATTTTCATCTCGTTAGATGAGTTTTTCGATTCTCGAGTCGGTTGCCGATTCTTGCCTTTCCGATTCAATTTGGATTTAATAGATTTTCATGATCTATTTCAGATAGCGCATCAACATGCTCAATCGACCCTCGATCCCATGTTTCGATCCACTTTGGATTTTTCCCGATTCCCCGAGCAGTCTCAACCGCTATAGGGTCTTGGACATTTCCCGCAGCGGTCTCAACCACTACTTTTGGGTCTTCATTAACATTGTCATCCTAAGCAGTCTCCACCGTTATGATTGCACTTTCGGTGCCAACAACAATCCCAATGTTGTGGCTTGTACATTCATTCCATCCTTTGCCTCGATTACATCGGTTTCAACCACCATAATATAACCGGGTCCGCACATTTACAACAACTCGCTACTTCGCCTCCTAACTAAAATTTTTCTAGTTCCCTTACAACCCTTTCAAGAATTTTAAAGGACTTTGGTTGTAGTGTGTGCTCGATTTCCCCTCAGTTGTCTCAATGACTTATTGATCTTGAATTGCACGAGGTCAATGTCACGGGGGGACTTAGTTGTTTCATGATTTTCAACTAATTTGATATATGATATCATAAAATCGTCTTTAGGTGTGGCTCTGTTAGGTTCCCCATCGGAAAATCTTCAACATCTTCAAAAAAATCAACCATTACTACCCCAATTTCCCGCCATTTCTCGGATTTTGAAGGTCTTCGTGAGAGTGGGAGTGAGCGGTGATGAGAAAGTGGTTGTGTCTATAGTGTGGGGGATGATGTCTCCCAGGACCTAGAATGGTGTGCTCGCTCAACCATCTCACGGGATTCCCTTATAGCTTGCCTTAGTTGTGCAGCCTCCATCGCATCACTACCATATTTGCCTTCTTTATCACTGCTTATACACATTAGGAATGACTCGCAATTATCAATGGACACCGATGGATCTTAGTTGCGTCTTTCCCTTTTCTAGTGCTTTCTCCCTTTCTTCATGTTTCTTTACAAACAACTCTTGAGATGAGTATGCTCCATCCAAGGCACGTGTGGTAGAAGCATTGTTCAAGAACTCTTGAGATGAGTATGCTTCATCGATCGTCTCTAGCCTCTCAAACTCATATCGGCTCTTACTCGTTTCCGACTTCCCTAGATGTAAAAGCTAGCCTCAATATCAAGATAGATACGGATTGACTTCTTGTGCACAACTTCATTTTTGATAGCTAACTCTTCTTCTTGTGGCCTAATATCCACAACAGGTTCATCAATGGTCTCCATAGCTGCATTTTCAATAACCAATGCAAATGTTTCCTCGACCCTTTCTTCTATGGGATCAACTATAGTTGTTTCCATAATGATTGACTCTATTGCAGCTCATTCTTGATTATAGGAGAAGCTGCGACAGACTTTCTCGATCATGATTCCTCTTGCGGCGCCTCTCCAAAGGAATCTCAATAGATTCATTTCTTTATAATCTTGACTTCAACCATAACTACATCGATTCCTTCGGTTCATCTCTTAGCCCTCTCCTAGCCGAGTCTTCCTCTTCTTAACAGTTGGTTTGTGTGGAGAAGCTTTTCTGCGCTTTTTGAGAACTTATGGTGTCAGATGGGGCAGTTGTGACAATCGGAACAAATTCAGATTGTTTCCCATAAGAAGTACCCTTGTTCTTAGCATATGCCTTTTTCTCGAGCAAGCTAATAAGTCGCCCTTGAACAATAGTCGCTCGTTCACGTGGAATGGCTTTCTTTTCCTTAGAGACAAACCTTTCTTCTCGAGTTATTCTCGAACTTCCCTTCATCTACCTCCACATGTTGTACATTTTGACACAACTTGTCAAATATGTGCTCACTCTACTTCACCTCTAAATCTTCCAAGATGGCTTCCATTAGAGTCACTTTGCAAGGGATAGCTGATTTTAAGAGCCAAACTTAATGCCCACGCATTTCGCTACCACATCCATTAGCTTTTGGCATTCCTCCATGATCACGGCCTTCATGGTGATACATTGAACTTAGCGGAGCCTCCTCAATGTAAATCTCATCCTAAATGTTTCGAGATCTAAATGATAGTCCTTCTTGCGTTGTGAGTCCACTTCTTTGGGAAGATGAAGCGACTCAATCAAGTCCGCTATAGTGATCTTGGCTTCTTTACCATTCACGGAAGAATGGATACCATCGTCGCGTGAATAGAGGTGTTCACGTAGAACATTGCCACCTCTTCTAGGTATATCGTGGGATTTGCGAGTAATGAACTTCAAAAGTCCTGATTTTTCCAAGTGTTTGAAGATATTCTCAGCCCTTCCTTGATCCATCGATGTCTTGACCAGCCCTTCGGTGTCAATAAGTGCACCCGAGTACACTTTCTTAGATACATTAGTGAAGTCGAGAGCGAAGTTTGATGATTTCTTTGGTGCCATGGTGATTTTTGAGAGATTGAGTGGTTTCGAACGAAAGTTTTCTTCACAGAGAGTATTTTGATTCTAGAGAGCATATAAATGAAATATGAAGAGAGAGAAAATGATTGTTTCGATATATATGAAACATGAGGAGATGTTTTTTGGATCGTCATTTTTGAATATGATCAATGTTTGAGATTAATATAGAAAAGTGCCTTTAATTGCTTTCATTAAATGCCCACATCATTTATTACCACCCCAACTTCATCGCCCTTTCTCGGATTTTCAAGGTGTTCGTGAGAGTGGGAGTGAGCGGTGATGAGAGAGTGGTTGTGTCTCTCATCACTCATTAAATAATTAGTGTGGGGGATGATGTTTCCACAGCCCTAGAATGTTGTGCTCGCTCAACCATCTCACGGGATTCTCTTCTGACTTGCCTTAGTGTGCATCCTCCACCGCATCACCACAATATTCGCCTTCTTCATCAACTGCTATACACATTAGGTATGATCGCAATTATGAAGGGACACGATGGATCTTAGTGGTCTTTCCTTTTAAGTGTCTTCTCCCTTTCTTCATGTTTCTTTGCAAACAACTCTTGAGATGAGTATGCTTCATCCAGGCCGTGTGGTGGAAGCATTGTTCAAGAACTCTTTACATGAGTATGCTTCCCGGATATTCTCTAGCCTCTCAAACTCATATCGGCTCTTACTCGGCTTCAACCTTCTCCGGATGTAAAATCTAGCTTTTACCTTATTCGATTCTGAGAGCACCGCAATGACTTTTCGATCATGATACCTCTTGAGCGCTATCCAAGGAATCTCAATAGATTCAGTTTCTTTTGAATCTTCACCTCAACCTTAATGATCGATTACACCGGTTCATCTCTTAGCCTCTCTTAGCCTGAGTCTTCCACTTTTTAACAGATTGGTTTGCGCGGGTAGCTTTTTCGTGCTTTTTAAGAACTTATGGTGTGGGGAGTTGTGACAACTGGAACAAATTGATTGTTTCCCCTCGAAGTACCCTTCTTCTTAACATGTGCCTTTTTCTAAGCGGCGAGATAAGTCGTCCTTGAACAATATTCGCTTGTTCACGTGGAATGGGTTTCCTTTCCTTAGAGACAAACCTATCTTCTCGAGCAAATAACCAAGGACTATCCCATAGCCCAAGGTATTCTCAAACTTCCCTTTAGCTACCTCCACATGTTGTACATTTTGACACAACTTGTCAAATATGTGCTCACCCGAGTTCACCTCTAAATCTTCCAAGATGGCTTCCATTAGAGTCAACTTTGCAAGGGATGGCTGATTTAAGAGCCAAACTTAATGCCGACGCATTTTGCTACCACATCCATGAGCTTGTGGCATTCCTCCTTGATCACGACCTTCATGGCCGATACATTGAACTTAGAAATAGTCTCCTCAACGTAAATCTCCTCCTAAATGTTCGGAGATCTAACTCATAGTTATTGACTCGTGAGTCCACTTCTCGGGAAGATGAAGCGGCTCGATCAAGTCACTTCTGGTGATCTTGACTACTTTACCATTCACGGAAGAATGGATACCATTGTCGTGAATAGAGGTGTTCATGTAGTAGAACATTGCCACCTCTTCTAGGTATGTCCGTGGGATTTGCATAGTAATGAATTTCAAAAGTCCCGATTTTTCTAAGTGTTTGAAGATCTTCTCGGCCCCTTCCTTGATTCACTTGTTCACGTGGAATGGCTTTCCTTTCCTTAGAGACAAACCTTTCTTCTCGATCAAATAACCAAAGACTATCCCATAGCCCAAGTTATTCTCGAACTTCCCTTGACTACCTCCACATGTTGTACATTTTGACACAACTTGTCTAAGATGTGCTCACCCTAGTTCACCTCTAAATCTTCCAAGATGGCTTCCATTATAGTCATGTTTGCAAGGGATACCTGATTTAAGGAGCCAAACTTAATGTCTACGCATTTTCCGCCACATCCAATATGGCTAATACATTGATCTTAGCAAAGAACTACTCAATGTAAATCTCCTCCTAAATATTACGGAGATCTAACTCATAGTCCTTTAGCTCTGTCGATCAGAGGTCCCAAGGGGTGTAAGTAAGGTTTAGAAGGGGGTTGAATAAACCTTACCAACTTTTCGATTTTAGTCCTTTTAAAATATTACGAGTTAATACAGAGCTAAGTCCTGAGGGACAACTAAGTTAGCTAATCAACATAGTTAGTCACTCAACGGACTCGATAGAGTGTTGATAGAATAACTCAGTTGTTTAGTCTAAACCTTAACTTGGTTGTGATGAGTTTTTGATGGAAGACTTAACACCCTTGAATTTGATTTAACTTTGTTTTAACACTTGATTTAAGCACTTTGTTATTTTATCGAGTTGGATAGCAAATTATCAATGAGATATAAAATATGTGTGCGAGAAATGTAAATATCTTTGAAATGTAAATGACACAAGTAAATTTCATAGAGGTTCGAAGATTGGGTAATTCTTCTACTCCTCTCTTCTCCAACTCCTAGAGGAATCCACTAAGTAATGGTCATAGTACAAGGTGGTTATCGTCCAGAGACAAGTCTTGATCACGTTGAATTGCTCATTGGACTCGATCGGAGATGCCTTGGTCACACAAAGTGGCTTCACGTCCGACTCAAAGCCTTCTTCTTCACAGGCGTTGCCTTGCTACTTGACTCACTTTCTCAAGCTTCTTGGATTTGATCACGAAGCCCTCCAATAACTTGAGATTGGTTCGACCTTGAACCTTCCTACAATTCTCCTAGGAAAGTAGACCCTTTTTGAATCTTCAAAAGTTTCCTCTTCAACAGTTTGGAGTTGTCTTTCCTTCACGGCTTAGTGTTGGATCGATTTCCTTCGAGATTTAGGCTTGAGGATTTTGCTTGAATATCTTAAGAATATTTTGCAGGTTACGTTTGAATATTGCTTGCTCGTTCGTGGTTCGAGTAACCTTTTCTCAATGAAATTCCTCGGCCTTTTATAGTGAACTTTCAAAAATACGCTCGTTGAAGTGATAGCCTGATTTTCAAAAGTCACTTGTGTTCATTGGCTAGTGATTTCCTGGTCTTGATCTTGAGATGTAGACCTTTCCTCGTATTAAATGAATGTCCGACTTTTCGTGTTCGACACAAGGTGCGGTGTTTCCCATTGGTTTATTCCTTTTGCACGCTTCGGGATCGAGTACTTTAAGACATGGCAAAGCATGGAAGTATTACTTATTTAAGTAATAATCTTGACTTTTGTGCAACGGATTCTTTTGATTAAATCCTCTTTGTTTTGCCTTTTACCCAAGTGACTTGATTCTCGCTCCAATGATTGAGAGACTCATCTGTCACTTCAACTTGTGACATGGCTTCTTGGGTTGACTTAATCGACTCTTCACACAGTGTCCCTCGGATGTTACGTCTTGATCGAGTCCTTGATCTTCTTTCTTGGCCATACTCAGTGGAGTCTTCACTTCACTTCTTCGATTTGACTTCTTGTATTCCCAGGCATAGCTAACTTGACTCACTCATTCAAATTTCTATCTATTACAATAAGAATTACAAAGAAAATGGGGTGCCAACATTCTAATCTAAGTTTTACATGACATTCATCAAAATCTACAAAAATAATTTCCCAACAATTTCCCCCTTTTTGATGATGCCAAAACTTAACAAAATTAAATAAAATGTAAACAAAGACGGACACATGCAGACAATGCGAGAAACAAAGAATGTATGTGTTGAATAGATCATTTTATTGATCATATCATTCTTGTTCTTTTACGGATGTTTACAAGGTGTATCGAGCATACTCATATCTAGCAAACTACACATATCTATTGTAAGATACAACAATAGAGAAAAATACGGGAATGCTTTATTGCATGTACGGATGACTTACACACATATGTATTTACAACGATCGGATACACGAAGGGGTTGACAAAGAACACTTCATCGCCTTCGCCGCTTCCTTCTTTCCTTCTTTCCTCTTGACTCTGTCATCAACAACTCTATTTCTCTTTTTTTCTTCTTCACTGCTTTCTTCATTTCATAAGCTCTCTTCGCAGCCTTCATCTTTTTTTTTTCTTTTCGCCTTTCTTGCCTTTCTTGCCACCTGGTGATGATTCTTCCTAGCCACTTCCCGATTAGCTACTTCATCATACCCACTCAGTAGATACTTCCCTTCTTGCCGGATCTACATATTCAATATTTTTGGGTAGAGGTCTAGGTTGAAAACCTCTTCCTCCACCACTTACTTCTTCTCCTCCTCGGGCGTATATTGTACTTGTAGTCTTCTTCTCACCAATTAAATGGTCTTTGGTAGTCTGTTGTCTATCGACTTCTTTGCACATGACTTGGACCCTTCTCCCAAGACAAATCCAGGCTTGAGTTGTGGACATGTTTTTGAAATAACCTTGATTCGAGCATTTTAAATTCTTCAATGGATCTTCGCTCGTCTCCATCATCCGGAATGGCATCTATGTCCTTTCTTTCACCGTAAGTTTTCATTACACCTAGAACACGGGCATCCGTCTTTCTTTCAACCTCTCTAATTCCTGTTTCCACAATCTTTCTCTTATCGACATAGGCACAACAGAGTGTTGGAGCGTCGAGTCAATGGAAGTTTGATGATTATCGATCTTTGTGACATGACCTTGCCGAGGGGTTTCAAAGAAGCATTATGGTCACATCCTTTGACCTTTCCCCCTCAATGACTTTTCCCTTCTCTTTCTTCTTCTCAACAGTTGTTTGCTCCTTCTCCTTCTTCTTCTCAACATCTGTCTCTTCCTTCAACTTCCTCGGTATTCCTCTTTCCCCTTTTTGGCATCATTGAAAGAGAGAAGAACCCTCGAAACATCCCAACGAGCATGAAATCCGGTCGGTTGAGAGCGGAGTTCTACTTGGAGTCCGATGTGGCATGTCTTTTGTGCGAAATTCTAAGCGAGTGGCTTTTGATTCATTTGCCACTAGTTTCATTTCAGCCATGAGAAGGCTGAACTTAGTATTCATATTCTCCTCAACACGCAGAATTCTTTTCGATGAAATTCACGTAGTAGCCGCATTTCGGTTGTGTGAGAGGCATGCATTCTGTCAATATTGGTCCGCATCATCTTCTTCATATCATCATTGTCAAGACTCCAAACTAACATCGTATTGTACAATGCCTTGAAATATCGGACTTGCTCGTATCGCATTGTACTGCTGCCGACAACATTCCCTAATCCGTACCCACAATCCTCGTAACCTGCTTTGTGAGGGTGGCATCTCTGTTGTATAGTCGCATATCGAGTGAGGCCTGGTGTAGTTCGATCTTCTCAATCTATCCACTGATTTTCTTGAAGACTTCACGGATCTCATTTGTCACTCGGATTCAGTGGCATCCATGCAACATCAAAATCAAAGACTTTTGGAATGATGGAGTTGGTGGGAATTGGATCTACTCGGATGTTGAAACGTCGCCCGCTCTTGTTTCTCTTCTTCAAGCGTCCGCAACTCAATGGAGAAAGGGAATGTTTCCTCAAATGCATCATCTCACACATACAGGATTAATTGAGCAGTTGTTCGTGCCTTGAATAATCTTGGTTGAGTCGATTCTTCTGCGACTTTGGGAGCCTACGCATTGTCTTAACGGCTTAAGTCGGCCTCAAATATATTTTGCTAAATGAATTTTCTTGTCCTCGGTTGCATCATCGGCGTCATCGGAAGATGATGAAGGCTGGGGCTTGGTTCATCATCAAAATTGAACTTTTGACGAGTAGCTTTAAAAGTTGCCTTACTCGTCTATGGAAGAACATCCTCGGCTAAATCTTTGTGATGAGCAATGGGAGTGGACTCGGCCGTCTTGAGATCCGGAAAGGTTATGTCGGGGTTGTCTGGGAATCATGAAGAGCACTAATCTCCTTTTCCATTTAGCAATAATGACGGGAGGGATGCTCTTATCTTCTTGAGTTTTACCGGGAAGTCTAAACCTCCTTGGGCCTGCAATACCTCCGGCCCAGTCTCAATTGCGGCGAGGTCTTCGACAATCCCTTCGACGATCGTAGATTGTCATAGGGTCTTGGACATTGGCATCCGAAGGAGTCTCAACCCCTTGATTTCTCTTTCGGCCTGCCCAGTGTTAACTCCCGGGGCATTTCCAACTCCGTGCCTCGATCGCATCGAGCGTCCTCACCGCAAAGTAGTTGGCACTTGGTGAGACATATTCAACCGCCCAAGCTTTGTTAGTGTCGATCTGTTGTGGTTCTTTTACCTTTTCCACTTCACCTCCTTTCTCGCAATGGGAAGTCATTTGCAGCATCCTCCGACCTTGCTGCAGTGGAGTGAGTTTCCCACTCACCGCACACACCGAGTGAGTTGCGATTGTGGGGTCACTCTTCTCCGGACTCTGCCGCTTCCATTGAGTGCTCGGTCGTGGGGGTAGGTGGTAAAACACCTTCAATAGGGGTTGGCTCAACGTGGGTGCCCAAAGTCCCGGTCTCATCGCCAAGTCCTTGGACCCATCTTTCGAGTGTCGGGACGTGGTTGCAGCAATAACTATGGCAATCTGTTGCACCACTCCCAACGGGTCTATCTCCAGGAGAGATTTTGAAGATTCTCCTGGTCCTTCCATCGATCGCCGCTATGCATTAGCCGGAGTCCCTTAGAGCTTGCTGCATATTGGACTTTTCTTTTTTGCAGCCATGGGATCTAACTCTTCATCGGTGTCGACAACACATCTAAGCGAGGATGTGTATGTTCTAGAGTTCCGTGAAATGACAGATATTTGCCTTCTCCGGCGCGGGCTTGCTCTTGACTTTGTCCTTCTCATTCGCCTTTATGATACTGAGAGGAGATCCATGTAGTGCTCTTCGTCGAGAGTCGTTTCATTCGGACATTGGTGACTCGAAGGAATGACTTGATGCGTTCAAACGCACTCAAGAATGACTTAGCTTCCATGCCCACCATTCACGTGAAGCGCCTTTGGGCGACGCCTGGATACACAGGAGAAACAACAACTACATCATCATCTTCATCCTCTTCCCGTCCTTCCGTTTCGGGATGGACGGTATCATACTATATCGTTGTTCGCCTTGAAGATTCTGTGGCGGTGGTGAGACAACCTTTTCAATAGGAGATTCCGTTGTCTCACCGCTTCTTTGGTAAGCCTCTGCTGATCACCTTTAGCAGACTTTACGGTTTCATCAACAATTTACGCGATCGCACTTCCTCAACTTCAACAGCCTAAGAGGTTTTCTCCGGTTTGAGTAGAGACTCCGCTATCTTCTCAAGCTCAAACCTTGTCTTTAGTGCCATGGTAATTTTTGAGAGATTAAGAGGTTTCGAAAGAAAGTTTTCTTTGCGAAGAGTATTTCGGATTCTAGAGAGCATTTGAATGTAAATATGAAGAGAGAGAAAATGATTGTTTCGATATATATGAAACATGAGGAGATGTTTTTGGGATCGTCATTTTTGAATTTGATCAATGTTTGAGATTAATACATAAAAGTGCCTTTAATTGCTCGCATTAAATGCCCACTTCATTTATGGACAATGGATCAACTCAAAAATATTCTAACTTTAAGAAAAACGACCACATTTTGTCCTTAGCCAATAAATGTGTATGCAAACTCATTTTGGCTTGCATTGACTCCGCTTCTCTCTTAGTTCAATTTGGTATGGCTCTCAGTTGTTCGATTGACTTAACTCTCATTTGAACATTCAATTTGGCTGATTTTACTCTTGAAAGAGTAAAACTCTCGAAACTTAATTTCTTTGCTTCCTCTCTCTCGAATGAATCTTCTCGATTTATTAACATAACTCAATCAATCCAAGGTCATTCTTCAACTCTTCAAATCTTGATTCATATAAGGATTTTAGGAATATATTCACTAATCGCTTCTCGGTTGAGACATATTCCAATGCGATATCTTTATTTTCAACATGACCTCTAATGAAATGATATCGACATCATTATGCTTTGTCCTTAAGTGAAATACTAGATTATGAGTGATAGAAATTGCACTTGTGTTGTCACACATAATTGGAGTTCTTTTTCTTCAATGTCATAGTCTCTCAATTGTTGTCTCTTATATAAGACTTCCCGCAACAATATACTCACTTCATTTGTTGATGTAGCTATTGAATGAGTGCTCTATATCTTGTTTGATCAACTGGTTTACCTTTTGCATCCATATCTATTTTAATTGAGGTATTCATTTAAATTTTCACAGATGACTTCTCTTCCATAACAAACTTCTTCATCAAATATCTTGTGTCCATGGTTTGGCTTATGAATGTTCAATCCTTCATCCGCTTTACTTGAAGTCCTAGGAAGAATGTTAATTCTACCATTATGCTCATCTAAAAGCGCTATTGCATCATCTTGAGAATTTATCACATAAGTCTTTGTTTATGAATCCAATAATAATGTCATCCACGTAGATTTGAATAAGCAAGATGCTCTCTCCATCTTGAATTCTCAAAAGGTTTATGTCAACCTTTCTTTTAGTAAATCCATAGTCTATAAGGAATTGATACATTGTATCATACCAAGCTCCCGGAGCTTGTTTCAATCCATAAAGTTCCTTCTTTAGCTTGTACACTTTACCTCCAATAATAGTCTTTTGCTCAAAACCTGAAGGTTGTTCAAAATAAACTTCTTCTTCCAATAGTCCATTAAGAAATGCACTCTTCACATCCATCCGATAAACAATGAAGTTCTTGTGTGAAACATAGGCAAGAAACATCCTTATTTCTTCTAATCGGCAAGTTGAGCAAATGTTTCATCAAAATTTATACCTTTTTCTTGCCATACCCTTTGGCAAACAATCTTGCCTTATTTCTTGCTATAGATCTTTCTTCATTCATCTTGTTTCTAAATATGCACTTAATACCAATGACATTTTGGTGAGTAGGCCTTTGAACCAATTTCCAAACTTTGTTCCTTTCAAACTGATTTAATTCTTCTAGCATAGTTAGGATACAATGTGTATCATCTAATGCTTCTAACACGTCTTTTGGTTCAATCGAGATATGAAACAAGTGAATATTGCTTCATGTTGAGTTCTTGCTCTTGTTCTTACTCCTTCTATGACATTTCCAATCACTAACTCAAGTGCATGGTCTCTTAGCTATCTCACATCAGGTTGTAGTAAGTTAGGGTTATTCCTTCTGCAGACTAACTTATCTTGAACAATTTCTTCTTGGTCATCTTCATTCAACTATAATATATCCAACTCTCTCTCGAAATTCAACTAACTCACCCTCATCAGGATCAAGTCTTCTAGGAGTTGTCTTAGTGTAAGAACTTTTCGAATAGTTGGATGATTCAACTTTTCACCTAACTCATCAACGTCTTCGCATTGATATTTGGTGCATAAAACACCACATGGATTGACTCATCTATGATAAGATATTTTGTTCATCAAAAACCACTTGGATTGACTCTTCTCGGACCATTGTCCTTTTAATCACCACTCTAAAGGCTTTGCTCTCGTTGATTATCCAAGAAAAATTCATTCATCGCCTTTAACTTCAAAATCCGTCGATTATCTTTCTCATTATTGTGAATAAAGCATTTACTTCCAAAAATGTGAAAACATCTCACATTTGGCTTTCTTTCTATCCAATTTTCATAAAAGATTTTGGACAATTGTCTGTTGATCATGCATCTATTCTTTGTATAACATGATGTGTTGATTGCTTTAGCTTTAAAATCTCTTTGGCAATCCTTGACTAACATGGTTATTGCAATTTCTTTGAGTGTTCTATTTCTCCTTTTGCCACTCCATTCTATTTTTGTGGAGTTCTTGCAGATGATAACTCATGATCAATTTAATTTTCTACAAAATACTCAGCTATAATCCCATTGACAAACTCAATTCCTCTCGTCGAACTTATCTTAATAATGGATTGACTCTTCTCATTTTGAACTCTTTTCATCGGTGAGGGAGCTTTTGCAGAGTTTCCCTCTTTTTATACATAAAAATGGTCCATGTGTATCTTCAAAAATCATCCATCACAACTAGGGTGTATTTCTTTCCACTGGTCCGGACAAATCCATATGTAATAGGTGCAAGATCCTTGTTGAAGAAGGACTCAGACTTTTCTTTGAATAATGATTTGGTTTTCTTTCCTTTCAAACAAGCATCACATATGATTTTTTTCCTATACACTAAGTTTGGCAATCCTTCAACCAAATGACTCCTGCAAGCTTGATGATAGTCTTGAAATTCAGATAACTCAACTTCTTGTTCCACAACAAACTTGCTTCAACAAAGTGGTTTTTGCCAATAAGCATGTGCTTGGTGTAGCACTAGGGCAATCTCCTATAGACATATTTTTATTTATGATTCCCGATAGCATAATATAATTTGTTTTAGCATCTTTGATTTGGCAAACACCCATATTGAATCCAACATTATATCCCTTATTACGAGTTGGTTGATGCATAGCAAAATGAAGTGTAGTCCTTCAACATATGCAACATGTGTGATCCTTGAAGTTTAGTCCTTCAACATATGCAACTTTGGCTCCTCTTTATTCCTTGAAGTTTGATAATTGCTTTTATTCCCTCTCATATGTCCGGAGCAGCCACTATCCATGTACTAGGTTCCTTGGCACTCGTTGTTCCTTGAACTCGTAGTCAAGGAAATCAAAGTTTACGTACCCATATCTATTTTGGTCTGTGGGGTTAGCACTATAAGGTGTTCCAACCAGTTTATTGCCAAATGATCTCGACTCTAAGGGGTTGCCACCTTTGGTTCCCTAGTCATAATGAATTTTAGCAAAATGTTTGGGTGCTTTTGGTACATACAACTATCTCTTTTGTCTATATGTTTGTGTATGCATTTGTCTATTTGTTTTCTTGTGAAAAATATGGAAATTGTTGTGCTTTGTATATGGGTGCATAAGTGTGTTGATTTCTCTACCTTGGGAATGACCTATATTGATTTTGAGGTCTTTGCCACTTGGGCTTGTTTCTCTTAGGACTATCCGATATTTTACTAGAGGATTACAATCACTTGAGTTGGATAATTTTCTCTGTTCCCATCATATGATTACTTATATTGAAATTTATGGGGTTTTTTAGTAGTGTTGTTTAGACATAACATATTATTTCCTATTTGGAGTCATTTGATGAACTTTTCAATTTAGTTTTAGTTGTTCTTTCAAAGATAGTCGGTTGGCTTCTTTCCTTTCCCTTTATATCTAAGGCCAACATGTGTGTGCTTGTGGTGATATGTGGGTGCAACATATGAAGTTTTAGATTTTTGGATTCTTTCATTACTTGAGGATCCTTTCTCCAAAATCACTCTTGGAGTTTGAGCATTTACAAAGGAATTGAATCCTAAGCCTATTTTATCTCCAATTTCTTTTTGAGTCATCATCAATTCATCCAACGTTTAGATGATTTGTCGAGTGATGCAATGAGATTTTTGAGCTCTTGTTCTCTCTTTTCTCTTGCAAAGAAAGTCTGCTTTTACCTTTGCTATCTTAGCCTTTAACCGATTGTTATCATCGCCTATATGACTTAGATCACTCACCTCTTCAATGTTTGTGAGTTTTGGCTTTTAAGTTGGTTGTTTTCCTCATTTAAAATTGTGTGAGAGGGTTTAATGTGCTCAAAGTCTTTCATCATTTTGCCTAATGAATCATGAAGATCAATGGGTGATGATGTGTGTGCGTGTGTTAGGATCACTATCATCGAATTTGAGTCGGATGGGTTAGAGATTACCTCATCTCTTGTTCTTTTGCCATGAGACAAATCAATACATCTTCTTCAAAGATCGCAACAGTGAGTCGACTTCTCTACCATCCGACTCAACTATCTCTTTGCATTTGGTTGTCTCTTACTCAATGACCCATCATAGCTTTCTTTCTTTCTTGTCTTCTTTCCTCAAGACTTTCTTTTCATTATTATTTATGGATTTGTTGATGGTGGATAGGGCGAGTCAACTACAAAATGACATGGTTGTCGCAATTCCAAAGACAAGTTTTCCACTTTCTTTTCAAACTCTCTTGAGGGTCCTCTCCTCTTTTCCTTTATAGGGAGCTAAATGCCTTCTAGAGGCCTCTCCTTTGTTCATATTATAGTTCTTGTTAAAGAACTTGTTAAACCTCTTGACCATCAAGGCAATTTCGTTTATCAATGATGTCCTTAGAGTCGGTGACTTGGATTCTCCTACAATTAGTGCATTTGTCTTTGATGCATGTATCTCATCTTACTCTTTCCTTTTGAGCTCGAATTCATAAGCCTTTAAACGAGAACAGTTCATGGTTTGAAATATTGGTTAAGTCCATAGAGTGCCTTAGAGCCATCACTTTCATTTCCGCTCACCGGGAGTGCTCTCAACATTTTCATACACATTTCCTTCTATGTATATTCTTTACCAAAAGTAGACAACTTATTTGTTATCTCTGTAAATCGTGCATCCAACTGATCTAATGACTCTCTCATCATCATTTTGAAATTCTCGAATTTTTAAAGCGCAACCATAAGCTTATTTTCCTTTATATGTTGGGAACCTTCACAGATTAAAGTCAGCTTTTCCCAAATTTCTTTAGTTGTCTGCATGATTTAACTTTGTTAAATATGGCTATATGTACAATATATCCTTAGCCACATTATCCAAGTTATATCTCCTTCTATCCTTGTTCGTCCATTTACTCCTCGATTTATCGACATTACTTGACTCTCTTAGCATCATCTCTTGTTGCTCCTACAGTTGTATTCACTTTGGTGATTCGAATGGGTCTGTTTTCTTCGATGATAAAACACATTTCATCATGAAGTGCGGAGAGATGTGCCTTTATACAAATTTTTCTAGTTATCAAATTCCTCAATGGTGAACATGGGAATACGTGATAGATTTGTTGCCATGATAATAACTTAGATAATAATTATAAAGACTAAAGTGTTGATGTTTTTGAGAAATGAGATCTAGTTCAAGAACGGTCAGGAAGGTTATTTGAACCAACCGCTCGATACCACGCAGGTTCCAAATGGTGCAAAGTAAATTCTAGAACATGGGGATTGAATAGACTTTACCCAATATTTTGATCTTTTAAAATCAGATTTTTTCAAGAAAATAACAATACTCCACACGTCTCCTACTCCAGGAGGAATCCACTAATGCAACAAGAACTTTGTTACAATAGTATAGTCCAAGATTTCTCTTTGATCACACAGACAACTAATTTTCTCGACTCAACTCTTTGCAAGGCAATCGCCTCACTACTTTAGCTCTTCAAATCATTAGGGATTGATCACACGACCCTTCTTTAGATTTGAATAACGTTCAATTTTGAGCCTCACTATACTTTCTTCAATCCTTGGAAATACAGACTCGTTTGCTTTCACAAAAGTTTTCCTCTTCAACTTTATGAAGCGCTTCAATCTTTTCACGTAATGGTGTTGGATTAAGTATCTTAGATTTAGGCATGAGGATTTTTTTATTATTCTTGAGACAAGATTTGCAGTTATCGCTTAAATGTTTGCTTGTCAGTTCACGTCTTGCACTTATATTTTTCGTATGAATGCTCTCTATCCTATCTAAACAATTCCTCAACCTTTTATAGTAGGAGTTCAAATTTTGTCCACAAGAGATAGACAAAATTCAAACTCTTACTTAGTGTTTGTTGGCTTGTCTTGTTTCGTAGCTTTGATGTTAACCAAACCTTGTTTATCTCGATACTTGCAGGCCTCAAAAGGTGTCGACATTCTACATGCTTTCCATTCCCTTATTCCTCTTACACTCTTTCAAATAGAACACTTTAAGGTTTATGACTCCATTACCAAAATAGTTAAGCTCCTTCACTTTAGCACAATGAGACTCTTTTTGGTTGTATCCGAGTCCTTCAATGCTTTACCCCTTTGACTTGCGTCTTTTCTATCATTCTTTGGTTGACTCTGCTTTGTAAGTCTTCCGAAAGACTTAGTTGATGTACTTGACTAAAAGTCTTCTTGATCAACACAAAGAATGACTCAAATTGATTCTTCTCTCGCATCCTTCAACAAGTCTTCTCGCAAATCTACTTATCCGCTATTTGACTCCTAAGAATCTATCTAATACAAATTAAAATTTACATACATAAATGGGGTATGCCAACTTCCTAATACAAAGTTTTCTATGCATCATCAAAATCAGACAATAAATTTCATAAAACAATTATAACACTCTCCATTAATATATCATAACAATCTAAATCATATTTGCAATTAGAAAAACATCGACATTCCAATGAATTTGAAAAAACACATGAAGAACAATTTAAAATTATTTTAGTTTTTCACAAATTACGTAACATCAAAGATCCTCCACAAAATCTTATCAATACCCCCCTCGGTTACTAAGAAGAAATAATTTACATATCTCCGATTTTCTATAATCTTTGTGATGTGTTAAAGTTGTACAGTTCACTCCGGGTTAAGGTAATCCAATCTAAGGTAATATCTCGACTCAATTCAAGTGAAATCCACGTGTAGAGAACCGACCTACAACACGAAAAACAAGTTGGAAGGGCCCGGGAGATTTCGGGAAAGCCTATCTCGATGATTAAATGCGCGGTGTAGGAGAATTATCCAAAGCTCGGGAAGTAATCAACAAAAAAATTGTGTTTAATAAAACATAATGAGGGGAGCGGCTATTTATACTGGAACTGTGGGTCCAATGAGTGGATATACCATATCGGGCCTTTAGGACTGGTATGGTCATTGAGCTTGATAATTGTGAAATATATGTACATTTAGAGGCTTATTTGGATATATATATGATACATTTGCATGGATATTTAGGTATTTTGGTAGTTTCCTATGTTGGGTGTGATCTGCGTATTCTTGTATACTTTTTGCAGGAAACGAGGCTTTATTATGAAAACATATCGGTGGAAAGACCCGATCAAAAGCCAGGGACGATCAAAGACGCCGAAGGCAAGAAGCATGGATGATCAAACAATAGAGGATTGGCGGCCCCACCTTTGTTTTTTTCAAAAGATATCGAACGATCGATTCAAAAGCCTAGGGACAATCAAAGAAGCAAAGGCAAGAAGCATGGACGATCGAACAATAGGGGATTGGTTTCAAAAACGTCTAAACGTGTCAATAGTTTTCAACACTGGTAGAGTTTAGTATTTTGGCCTAACCTTCAATACAATATTGATATCGAGTGATTCAAGATGGTATGGAAAGTTAAGAGAAAGGATTACAATTTGATGAAGACCACTGGAACAAATTTTGTTATGAATTTGTTTATCACAAATTAGATCTCATCTTCCAAATTTTGAACTAACAAATAAGACACGCATTATTGGCCGATAATTATACAAGAAATAAGCACACGAATTCATAAATAGAACACAAGAAACCAGCTAACAAGAAACAGTTAGATTATAATTAACATGAATCCACAATTTCGATCATACCCTAAGATCAAGAGATTTAGCCTAACATATTTTATTGCAAATTCATAGACAAATCTTAAAACAAATAGTTAAACATAGAATGAATTCTTGAACAAAAGCCCTAGACTATGATGATAGAACCCTTTTGTGTATTTGGATTCGTCTTCAAAATCTTGAACCTTTGTGCCTTTGTAGTTGATAGAGGTCTTGTGTTGTTCTTTGTTCTATTGTATGTTTTCTCTTTAAAATTCCATATATCTAGCTTTAGGGCTTGGTGTTTCTTTTATAGAGGCCTTGAGAGATCTATGGTAGAGTCCCGATGAAATTAGGAAAGAAATCAGCCCGATGACAAATTGCACGACCATGTCAAATTACACGGCCAGGACCGTGTATTCTATTTTTGTCTCTCGTATTGGTACGGAACAAATCCCATGGTTGTTTTGATTTTACGGGCATGTCATGTGATTTCTCCCAAGCGGTCATGTAAATTCACACGGTCATGTGAATGGTCTAATGTGTGAATTTGTTCATGGGGTCTTCATCCAAGTTGTAGCCTTTTCTCTTAGCTTTCTATAGCATCTTTAAGCAACTCATTATCAATTTTTTTAGAAAAAGTTATAGCCAAAATACTAAACCCCGCCAATCGAAAACTATTGACACTTTTGGATTTTTTTGAAAGTGATCCCTTATTGTTCGATCATCCATTCTTCTTTTCTTCGTCTTTGATTGTCCCTGGCTTTTGACCGGGGTCGTTCCATCGATATCTTTTCATAATAAAGCTCCATTTTCTGCAAAAGTATACATGAATACACAATACCACGCCCAACAAAGTAAACTAACCAAAACATCCTAAATATCCATGCAAATGTATCAAATATATATCCAAATAAGCCTCTAAATGCCCGTAAATTTCACACTTATCAAACCCCCCACCAAACTTAAACCATTGCTCGTCCTCGAGCAAAATAAGAAAATTAATCTCATGGAATGGGGGTAAATTATACAAACATAAGAACACCACAAATACAAAATCTCAATCAAATACATACTTTAGCAAGCATGTAATTCATTCTCAAAAAGTCATCAATTGCAAATTTAGCATAATTGATACTCGTCAGGGTATTCGCCATCGCAACTCACCGGATAAAGTGTATCACTCAAGTCTCCAAGTAAATAAGAAGTGTATACTCTCAAATCAATCCAATGTTGTAGAACTACCATAAGCTTACAAATAGTCTCACATTGCCACCATTCAAGCATGCACAATTTAAGAATTAAAAAGGATTTTTTCTTTGATTTTAATGTAGGCTCTTTGGTTAGGGTACGAGAAATATGGATTAAGTGACTCGAACTTGAGATATGGAAAAATATGTAACCCACATCTCCCTCAAAAATAAACATTTCTATAAGCTCAAGTTTTAGGATATGGATAAGTTAAGTTAAACCTCAAAATGTGGTAACAATAAACAAGGTTAAGGCTCAAATTGGATAACTAGGGAATCATGAGTTCTTTGGTAGACTTTTTAGGTTTAAAATAAGCTATAAGATGTTGTGGGGGATGATGTTTATTGTATTGGTATCTCATCACTAGGCTTTTCAGGCTTAAAATAATCAATAAAGATACCATTGCAAATTCTAGAGTTCAAACAACAAGAATGACACACGCAAAGAAAAATAAGATTGCACAAGATAAAAGCAACTAGAGGCACAAAAGCTCACATGCCTATTTTTCGCATCGTGTTCAAATACCGACTTTCTCAATCAAAACCAAATAACCAAAAGATCCATTTCTCAAATTTATCAAATGCTCACTAAGAATGTCTCCTTATGAAATCAATTATTCGAAAAAAGACATGCAAAGGCATTTTGTATTAATTCCATGACCTTAGTCTAATTGGACAAAAGCAATAAACATGCTAAAGTAATAAAGTGCATAATAAAAAAAAAATTACAATTTTCATATGATTCTATATGCAACCTAAATACAATGCAAACATGCAACAGATACCATATCGCACATTCTTGACAACCTCCCGAACTTAAATCATGTTTCGTCCGAAAACATAGAAAAATTATCAAAAGAAGAGGAAAGTGCGATAAGTACTTACATCGGCTATTGTGAGAGGTTAGTGGCCTTTCCCACTTTGCTATTGCTCCATTCTTTTCATTAGTTATAATACTTTTGCTTGAAAATCATAAAAGTGTTCATACGATTAAGCACCTTCATTGGGAAACAATAGTTCCTCCACCCTTAGATAGGACTCTGTGTCTCCGGAATACTTATCGAAAGTGGTCCGAAAGAGGTTTATGTTCGGTGAAGCAAGGAGTTCATCCGTCAAATTCTTATGTGAGGGAGCCATTCGCATGACCGGGTTGTGTTAATTCGTAAGCCCATGTGCATGCACCATGTTGTCTTTAGAATCAAATTGCATGGCATGTCCGTGTGAAACCACACGGCCGTGTGCTTCTGTCCGTGCACCTTTCTTGGGTCCTGTTTTTGATTGACTCTAGAGCAACCACATTTTTAACTATATCATCGTTAGTAACATCGAAACACATACCTTGAAACCCATTTAGGTTGCTCATCGGAACATTTATCTTCGCCCATCGGGACAAAAGTAATTGTGGGTTGTTCATCTCCTTTTTTCTCGCACTATCTTGGTTGATATCTTTTGGCTCACACATTCAACACAACTCCTCGGATGAATGGCATTCCATTGTTCCCTTGGTTCGATTTCGATCGCTTGGAATTTTGCCTCTTTGATGTTGGCTTTCCATTGTTGTTGCGATTTGAGCCACTTGTGTCTCCAAATATTTCAACCTCGCATTTATATTTGTACTCGGATATGCTTCTTTTCATTCGGTGGTATCAACGGATAGTTCTCATTGTTCCCATTGTTTCTATGGTTTACCTCGTCAAATGCGCTATTTCTTTCAATTATTTTTGCAAGTGTCTAGATGTTTGTTCTTTTCCAAATCGATGGTTATGGCTCAACTCATCGATGAACGCGTAATCATGCAATCGACTTGCACTCAACAAAAATAATGTTGAAAATCAAATAAAAAAATAGTTCTTTAATTAAGATAAAATAAATTATTACTATATTTATGTTGAATATTTCAATCCCGACAATTTCGCAAAAACTTGATCGTGAAAAGATTTTCACGATCAGAGCCTCGAGGGCTTATGCCATGAGCTAGGTCTTTTTTGTTTACTTAGCCCAACTGATAATTTTTATGGGCTAATATTGAATTAAATTGAGTTAAATAGATGAAATAGGAAACAACTAACTTTACCCTCAACACTCTGGGTTATTTTTGTAATTTTAAAATTTAAGTAGATATATTTCTTAATTATTTCAGACATCAAGGTGCATTTTCTAATTAACTCTATTGTAAGGTTGACCACATTCCAATCCTTTCACGGCCACCCACGAAACGTGTTAGATGAGATACTAGCTCAATGCGAAAAAAGTGAAACAATTAAAATACACAAAAGCTTATATGAGACCGTCTCAAGGATCAAATAATGAACCCCCCCGGTAAGCGCCCAATAACCCGCCTGAATTTATTTCTTCTAATTTTTCTCTCAGGTCTTGATTTATTTCCTTTTTTCTTATGATTTTCTTGCGATTTTTCTCACGTATTTTCTTAGGATTTTTGTTCTATTTTTGTTGTGCATAGTTTGGTTTTTCGTTTCTTCTTGATTCTTCAAGCTCGGCCATCAATCTCGGTTGAAAGTATCATTATTTACTTTCAGTTGGAAGTATCAGTTATTGTTCTCATAGTATCAGTTTTTGTTCTTATAGTATCACTTTTTGTTATAAAAGTATCGCATTTCGTTTTAACAGTATTGTGTGTATGTTGTATTAGATGTTATAGATTTT